>ML796977.1:359652-389652 GCA_009831015.1 Picea engelmannii | reverse complement strand
GAAAAATAAGCATTTAAAAAAAAGTGTAAACATTGTGGATTGAAAATTTTAAAATATTGAAAAACCACCTAAAAAAGGAGAGGGGTGCTACCGGTACCACCATTTTTAAAAACGGGGTAAAAAATTGGACCCCCCAAAAAACGAGAACTCTGTAGAGTTCTCGTTAAGTTGGTAACTATGTTATACCTTTTCTGGTGTAAAACTGGGTGCAATATGGACTTTTTATAATTGTGCCACATTTAGCACCAAAATTAGTGCCAGAACAATAACGCCAGGTTTAGCACCACAATTAGCACTAGTATTAGCGCCAGGATTAGCGCTATAATTAGCGCCAAGAATAGCACCATAATTAGTGCCAGGTTTAGTGCCAAGTGTTTCTTCCAGTTTTGCTTCTGATATGCCTTTCAATTTTACTTCCATTTTTGCGTCTATTTTGGCTTCCTGTTTTACGTCCAGTTTTTCTTTTGATATGGGTTCAAATTTTTCTTCCAGTTTGGCACCAAGAATAGAACCAAGTGTTGCTTCCAATTTTTCTTCTGATATTCCTTCCAATTTTTCTTCCATTTTGGCTTCCAGTTTTGCTTTTGATATGGCTTCCAATTTGGCTTCCAATTTGACTTCTGGTTTGGCTTCCAGTTTTACATCTAGTTTTGCTTCCCGTTTTTCTTCTGGTTTGGCTTCCATTTTTTTTTTGGCGTGGCTTCCAATTTTGCTTCCAATTTGGCTTCCATTGTTGCTTCCTTTCTTGCTTCTTGTTTTGCTTACAATTATTAATTTAATATGTTTTATTTCAATTTAATTAGTTAAATATATCATGTCTCTTAAATAAATTATATGATTATACAATAAGTTATATAAATGCATTTGAAATATTTTACAGGATAACATTTGTAAATATTTTTTTAGGGAAACTAACATCCATACAAATTAACAACATAATTATACTTATTAAATATCCATCAAAATAGAATATACAACATCCAGTATATATAAAATAACAAGATAATTATTATAACATGATCATCATCTATAATTAAAACAAGTGAGTCAAATATCTATAATTTAAGTGAATTTGAAAACATCCATCATGAGCGGTAAATCAAAACCATCATACGTAATAAATATGCATCCAAAAATCATCAACCACTTTGAATATATAAAAATTGACGAGTCAATATTGATAATATCATCATCATATATAAATAAAACAAGTGAAAGTCAAATATATATGACAATAGATCAACACCATCTAAAAATGATACATGCCCAATAGTCGAGATAAGTCAAAATGATTCATCATGTACAAATGATATAAATAAAAATGATAAATTATGTAAGACAAAGTGATACAAGTCAATATGATATGTCATGTCCAAACGATATAAGTCAACATGAAACATGTCAAAATGATACAACTCAATAGTATGGTACTGGAGGCCGTGAAAATGATACATATGATAGTAACCATGAAAAGAGGCATTATAACAATATATCAAAAATGATCCATGATGCAGTCTATATGATCATGAATGTCATTGGCTGCTACCAGCAACTACCTCAACATCATCATCACCATCGTGATCATGATCATCATGATCATCATCTGCATCGACAATGGCATCATTGTCATCTGTATCTGTGTCATCATGAGCATCATCTTCCATCCCAACATCGGACCCAACATCATGATCTGGATTTATTTGTTGAGGATGATCTAGATCTTCTGGAAGATACTTGTTCTGCAAAAAAAAACATTTAGAATGAAAAGTTATTATTTATTTCATGCAATAATTAATTTCTCTGTTATATATCTAATATTACAACATATGAAATGAAACAATAATCATATTATATCATACCAAAGTTCACATACAATAATAAAATATCAAATAAGTTACAACTAAGATGTCATTCCAATGATGTAAAAAATTCAACAATTCTAATAAACATTAGTAAAGATCATAAAAAAAGTTATGCCTATCCTTTCCTTGACATGCCATGCCTTGCATTGACATGACTTTCCTTGACATGTCATGCCTTGCCTTGACATGCCATGCCTAGCCTTGACATGCCTTGACTTGACAAGCCATGCCTTGCCTTGACATGTCTTGCCTTGCCTTGACATGCCATGCCTTGCCTTGCTTTGACATGCCATGTCCTGCCTTTCCATGCCATGCCTTTCTTTGACATGCCTTAATTCCTTTCATTGAAATACCTTTCCTTGACATGCCTTACCTTGAATTGACATGGCATTGCCTTGCCTTGACATGTCATTCCTTTCCTTGCCTTGACATGCCATGCCTTTCCTTGCCTTGATATGCCATGCCTTGGCTTGACATGCCATGCATAGCCTTGCCATGCCTTTCCTTGACAAGCCATTCCTTGCCTTGACTTGTCATGATTTTCCATGCGTTGTCATGACTTACCGTGACTTTCCTTGCAATGTCGTGCCTTTCCATGCATTATATTTCCTTGCCTTGCCATGCCTTGCTTTGACATGGCATGACTTGCCTTGACATTCCTTGCCATGCCTTTCCTTACCATGCCTTGCTCTGACATGTCTTTCCTTGCCTTGACATGGCTTGCCTTCCATTGACATGCCTTGCATTAATAAACCTTTCCTTGCCTTGAATTGACATGCCTTTCCCTACCATGCCTTGCCATGCCTTTCCTTGACATGCCATGCTATGTATTTCCTTGACATGCCTTCCCATGACTTGCCTTGAAATTCCTTGTCGTGCCATGCATTCCCTTACCTTTCCTTGCCATGCCTTGCCTTGACAAGCCATGCCTCGCCTTGACATGTTTTGCCTTTCCTTGACATGCCATGCCTTTCCTTGACAAGCTTTGCCTTGCTTTTGCATGCCTTTCCTTGACATTCCTTGCCTTGCCTTGCCTTGCCTTCCCATGCCTTTACCTGACATGCCTTGCCTTGAATTAACATGTCTTTCCTTGACAGACCTTACCTTTCCTTGACATGCCATGCCTTGCCTTTACATTCCATACCTTTCCTTTCCTTAACATTCCATGCCTAGCCTGGTCATGCCTTACCTTGACAAGCCATGCCTTTCCTTGACATGTCTTTCCTTGCCTTGCCATGCCTTCCCTTGACAAGCCATTACTTGCCTTAACAAGCCATGCCTTGCCTTGACATGTCTTTCCTTGCCATGCAATGATTTGCCATGCGTTGTCATGCCTTACCATGACATGCCTTGCAATGCCTTTCCTTGCCATGCATTCCCTTGCCTTTCCTGTCCATGCCTTGCATTGACATGTGTTGGCCCTTGACCAAGTTTTGAAGAAAACTTGGTCATATTTGACTGTTTTTGGGACTTCGACAGCTTGTCAAAGATGGAGTGCAGTGCGAAGAGGAAATTAAGGGATCTAGACCTATTTTTTGGTCCCTTTAGGGTTTTGGGTTAATGTAACGGGAAAGGGATGTCGGCCCATGGGTTTACCCATGCTTAGTCCCATTTTTGTAATCTATAAATAGATACTTAGGCAATGTAAGTAGAGTATGGTAGTACATCTATGTGATGTATAGATGATGGCTTAGTGCTAGTAACTAGATCTGTGTGATCAGACATATATTGTAAGTGCTCTATGCATGATTGTAAGAAGCTTGCAGAGCTCAGTGCAAGTTGTTGTAGTTTTGTGCTGAAGCACAAGGAAGAAGGATCTAGCAAGCTGCACAGATCTTTTGTCCTGTGCAAAGTAAGGATTATTGAAGCTCTATGTTGTAACTGATTGACTGAGATAATAAAAAATAACACTTTGTGGACATGGCCCTAGGGTGGGGGTGAACCACGATAACTTCGTGTGTTGTGATATGTGATTCGATCTGATGATTTGTCTCTTCCTTGCTAAATACCTTGATGTGTTTAGATAGATCTAATCATGATTTTTGCTTATGAGATATGAATGGATGTTAGATCTGATACATAAGATGCTTAGTACTTGATCTGCCGATTCTAATCTATATTTCTGTGGCTAAGTGTTGGATCATCTTAGATCTAAGTACCTACTATGATGCTCTGTGCTATCTGTGAAGTATCATAAGGGTTAAATATTGATGGATAATCTATGCTAGGTAATTATTAAGCGATATAATCACAGATCTGTGTCCCATCTAAGGTTGTAGACATTTGAGTCCTGCAACCACCCCTGCCTCTACCCCAGGTGAGACTTCATATTCTTCACAGGTGTTGTCGAAAGGGCTGGTAGTTAGGGTTTTGTTGGTGTTCTCTTGAGCGTTGAACCCTGGGTCGGCCCTTGTGCCAACAAATGGTTCTGTTGCTGGGACCTGAAACTGTGATTGCTGGGAACTAAAGAAGAAGAATCTTTGTGCAAAATAAGCTCTATGAATAGATATGTTTCCCTAGTGCACAACTTTTTACTCTACCTGTGAAGCTTTGTACCAAGAATAAGGTAAAAGTAATATATGAACGCTCTTTGCTCTAGCAGAAGTAAAAGTGGAAATTTCTGAAAGAAAGAGGTCAGATCTGCAGAAAAGAGGTAAGATCTGTAAGCTTTGTGCTCTAATAAAGGTAAGAATAATTCAAGTTTTAGACCTAAAATTTTTGTGCCCTGTGGAAGCAAATAAGTGAAATTTTTTATTTCTAAAGTATGAATTTAGGTATGCTTGATAGATTTTGTCCTAGCTTGAAAACTAGGGCATTGTTAGATAAAAGAAAGTTTGATATGAATAGATCTGATAAGAATAGTGAAAGATATGTTATACCTATGCATAGAAAGAATTTTTGGACTAACCAATGGATACAGGACCCTAGAAAGAAACTTTTGCAGGCTAGCCATTATGATCCTAGCGCGCAGTACAAAAAGAGTTGGGGATCATTGAAGAGAAAGAGAGGATTAACTCTTTGTTACAGTTGTAGAAGACCAGGACATCTTGCCAAGGCATGCTCTAGGAGAAACCCTAGTTGCCTCTGTTGTAAGGCTATGGACCATGAAGCACTGGATTGCCCTAGAATGATTGCTAGACTTAAAAAGTTGAATATGGAACAAGCAAACTATGAAGGAGATCAAGATACTAAGATTATAGAAGAACCCCAGAAAGAATAAGAGATTATGTTACTAAAAATGAAAGAAACCCTCGATGAACATAAAGATGCCAATTTGTCAAAGATCTTCAAAGAAAAGGAAAAAAACAAAGTAAGAATAAGAGACTTCGACATTGACTGTGCTCTGGATGAGGGAACAAAGATGAACATTATGACAAAAAGTACTTGGGAAACCCTAGGAAGGCCTGCTTTGGTTCCTTCACTAGGAACCATCGGATTATTTAAAGGAAAAATGGTAACCCTATGTGGCACGATTACCCGGATATCTATGAACACCCATGGAGCTTCGACAGAGGAAGAATTTGAAGTTATTAAATTCATTGAGAACCATGCCCCATTTCCATCTTTGTTAGGCAAGATTTGGATTGAAAAAGACCAGATTCGGAGAAAAGAAGAAAAGGAAGCTCTAGAACAGAAGAAGCAAGAACTCATGGAATTTATGACTAGAAGGATCTCCTACTTGATGGAAGAACAAGAGGACAAACCTAAGTTATTGAACACCAGGGACTTAGATATCAAAGTTATAAGAGCATTAGAGGAACCACAGAAGACCGAGATACCTAATCCATATGATGAAGGAGTATTACCGTTGGATCTGAAAAGAGAATGTCAGCATCGCGAAGTGTCTATGACAAGAGAAGATAAGAATTAGAATGGAAAAAGGATGAACGAGATGCAACTCACTGGGAAAAAGGCTAGGAAGCTAAGAAATAAGAAATCCAAGATCAAAAAATTACAAAAGACTCTAGAGGAAACTTTGCAGAAGAAAAAATCACAGGAATTGAGCTTCGCCAGGATATCATAATAGCGACCTATGGCACTTCGCCATGGCGAAGCAATATAGCCGTTGGAAGCCAATATAACCATTCGACTATTTTTCCAAACGGGTCAGAACGCCTTTATGACTTGCCACTAGACCATTAGACCATGCCATATGGACAGAACATCAGTTAATGTAGCCTCATAACCGTTCTAAGAAGACCATTGCTAAGTTTCCCTACTTAGTCCGTCGTGCCACGCACCAAAAATACTTTTTTCTAAGTGAGAATTTGAGCCCGAAACTTGAGATTACTTCAACCTGTGATCATTTCCTTGCTTCCATACTGTTCATTGTAGTCTATGAATTCATTTTCACACCTGAGCTAGTCGACACAAGCTTGTATGTTGGACGAGCTCAACGCTGATGAGAAAGTAGTTGAAGAAGTTTTGATTGACTTAATTATTGAGAGAGTCATGTCAGAAAGAAGAATGTCCACCGACATCCAAGCATCATCCACGACAGGAGTATAGGCCTCCCCATCAACTGATCGAGTAGGGACATCTCGAGCCGATGCAGAAAGAAGAACTAAGCACAAGGATGACATCGCTAATCCCAAGCTTATCCCACGCATTCTATTGACTTACTTACCACCTCTAAGCAGTGCCATCAACCTTGACAACGTACCTTGAGACTTTGAGTATGCCTTGATCACCGCGTACCTTCCGAAAGGGGTGCGTGTAGTCCGTGCTGACCAAGACAAGCTCCCAGCACTAAAATTCAGTGATTTTAACCTTGGAGATTGTAAAGCTTACAACATGTTAGCTCCGCATAAGTACTTAACCAAAAACAAAGGCAAGAACTCTAAGATTGTCCCATAGTCATGGACCCAAAACCTCGCACAGTACACATTTCTTAATGTAATGAAGATCCCGCACTTCGACAAACACCAAGAAGTCAATGCATGCATTAAGTTGTTGTTGTCTTGCTACCACGGAGGATATTTATGGCTGGACCGCCACATCACTGTAGATCTGACCTTGATAAATCGGATCACAGGACTGAGCATGCAAGGCCCTGACCCACAGGACTTTTACCCAGGAAATACCTCAGACCAAGCACTCGCACAACGGATAAAAGAACGATGTTGAGAAGGGCACGCAAGGCTACAAGGTAGCCTCTATCCATAGTGTCACAGTGCACCTTTCCTGTCAGCTGATCGCGGGCAAGCTAGTTTGCAAGAATAGATCAACACAAGTGACTTGATTCGTAATTGACCTCGTACGGAAGTGTGTCGAGGGACTACAGATAAATTGGGCACAGTATCTTGTAAGCCAGTTAGAGCTCGATTGCAGAGAAGCGCAAGACCAAGGGTACGAGTTCCACTTTAGTTGGTTGCTCATACTAATCACTTTCATCACTTGGGAGCTACCAGAAGGTGCCACTTTTTCGGAGATCGAACCTTTCCAACCACTGGCCGCGAAGTTCTGTACACTATGGTACTCCAACAACATGAACGAGCAGTGGCAGTCCAATGTCGTCTTCCACGCCTATTACAACCAATTGAAGAAGGCAATCTAGTCTATACCACGCATCACTCCAATCACACTTCATAGGTTTAGACCTTTGATAAAATTCAACTTGAACTGTCATTTCACCTATATCACAACACACATTGATGAACACAAACAACAACTCCAATCATACTACAAGTTGACAGAAGAAGACTTGGAGAAGATTACCAAGGAATGGTCGGCGAACCTCCTTGTCCCAGCGGACCCCGCAAAAATGTACGATGTGGAAATCCCTGAAGCTATGATGGATACACCTGGACAAAGTAATACTAAGAAGGATACTGAAGCCTAAGATGTCCATAGCATATCTATGAAGACCACTTCGATCTCACCTGCGCAGGGAGGTGATGGTGAAGAACTAGGTGGGACAGAATTCGAGCAAAACAAAGGCGAGATTACTCTGCCTAGAGAGGAGGAGGATCCCTCCAAGAAAATGAAGACTACCCCACTAAATCTCTCATCCCAAAATAAATCTAAGTCCACCTGAACTATGTTTAAGACTACCCTCACACCAAACGACTTCGACTTCCTAATCGTTACAGTGAATGATGCTTCAGAAGAGATTGCAGAAAGACAAGAAGTGAAGCAGGAGGAGCTCTTTAGCCGAATCAAGGGTGAACTCCAAGAAATGCAACACGTAGTCCAGTCTAGCCAAACAACTTCTACTGCTCCCTTGACAGTTGAAACAATAGGAACAGGTGATAAGCCCACCCAATTACACTAGATCACCGATAAAGTCGAAGCTCAACTTCGACGAGCTTAAGAAGACACAATGCAAGCCACCTAGGCTTTGACACAAGTACAAAGCGCACTTGTAGAACAACAGAGTAAGGCAGAATGGGAAACGCTTGCCCTGAAAGCGAAGTGGGACAAGGAAAAATCATTGTTGCTAGCAGAGAAACTTGAAATAAAGGAAAGGGTTCACAAAGCACTTCACTCTGTGATGGTCATAGAAGTAAAGATTGAAGAACATGTTCCACAACAGGTGACACAACTCAAAGAAGTAATCCAGCAACTTCAGTAGTGCATCACAGATATGGAACTTCGTACCGTGCCTAAGACTCCTCAAGAAATAAGAGATCTAAGGGAGGAAAATTCCCGTAGCACAGTCGACCGTTTAAAAAACTTTCCTTGGAATACAAACAGTTGTGTGCTAGAAGCTCCCAAACTCTTGAGAACCTCGCAGAGAATCCATAGTTGCAGGCATTGGAGGTATAGTTCCAAGAAGCAACGCAACACGTAGTTACGCTAGAGGCACAAATGAAGGCCTTGACCCCAATCGAAAGAATGAAGAGGTTTGAAGAAAAACACATAACACAACAACAGGTACACACACTGCAAAGTAAAGTGTTGGAAGTCTCCCAACGACTTCAACCAATCCAAGAAAAGGCATGCCAACTGTTCACCAAAGTTGAAATCCAGGGAGCCAAGCTTGAACAAGTTGTCATCACCACAGAACAATGCATGGAAGGGCCAGTAAATGACAAAATGATACAGGAATTCACTGAGCAAGAGCTTGTTGCACTGTAGCATATCGAAGAAGCTCGAGGTATTCGAAGTGGAATTGATTAATCCAGAGTGACTTGGGACGCATCACAGGTGAGTGTTGGGGTCATGTTGGCCCTTGACCAAGTTTTGAAGAACACTTGGTCATATTTGACCCTTTTTGGGACTTCGACAGCTTGTCAAAGATGGAGCACAACGCGAAGTGGAAATTAAGGGAGCTAGACCTTTATTCGGTCCCTTTAGGATTTTGGGTTAATATAACGAGAAAGGGATGTCAGCCCATGGGTTTACCCATGCTTAGGCCAATTTTTGTAATCTATAAATAGATACTTAGGCAATGTAAGTAAAGTACGGTAGTACATCTATGTGATGTATAGATGGTGGCTTAGTGCTAGTAACTAGATATGTGTGATCGGATGTATATTGTAAGTGCTCTGTGCATGATTGTAAGAAGCCTGCAGAGCTCAGTGCATGTTGTTGTAGTTTTGTGTTGAAGTGCAAGGAAGACGGATCTAGCGAGCTGCGCAAATCTTTTGTCCTATGCGAAGTAAGGATTATTGAAACTCTGTGTTGTAATTTCTTGACTGAGATAATAAAGAAGAAGACTTTGTGGATGTAGCCCCAGGGTGGGGGTGAACCATAATAACTTTGTGTGTTGTGCTATGTGCTTCAATCTGATGAATTGTCTCTTCCTTTCTAAATACCTTAATGTGTTTAGATAGATATAATCATACTTTGTGCTTATGAGATATGAATGGATGTTAGATCTGATACATAACATTCTTAGTGCTTGATCTGCCGAGTCTAATCTATCTTTCTATAGCTAAGTGTTGAATCATCTTAGATCTAAGTACCTATTGCGATGCTCTGTGTTATCTGCGAAGTATCATAAGGGTTAAATATTGATGGATAATCTATGTTAAGTAGTTGTTAAGCGATATAATCACAGATATGTGTCCCATCTAAGGTTGCAGACATTTGAGTCCTGCAACCACCCCTGCCTCTACCCTAGGTGAGACTTCATCTACTTCACAGGTGTTGCCAAAAGGGCCGGTAGTTAGGGTTTTTTTGGTGCGCTCTTGAGCGTTGAACCCTGGGTCTGCCCATGTGCCAACAACATGCCATGACTTTCCTTGACATTCCTTACCTTGCCTTTCCTTTCCATGCCTTACCCTGATATTCCTTTCCTTTCCTTGACAAACCTTTCCTTGCATTGACATACCTTTCATTGACATGCCTTGCATTGACATGCCTTGCCTTGACATATGTTGCATTGACAGACCTTGCCTTGACATGCCTTTCCCTACCATGCCTTTCCATGCCTTGCCTTGACATGTCATTCTATGCCTTTCCTTGGCATGCGATGCCTAACCTGGCCATGCCTTGCCTTGACAAACCATGTCTTGCCTTGACATGTCTTGCCTTGCTTGCTATGACTTGACTTGACAAGCCATGCCTTACCTTGACAAGCCATGCCTTTCCTTGACATGTCTTACCTTTCCTTGACATGCCATGCTTTTCCATGCGTTGGCATGCCTTACCATGACTTTCCTTGCAATGCCTTTCCTTTCCATGCATTCCCTTGCCTTGCCTTGCGATGTCTTTCCTTGACATGTCACACCTTTCCTTGACATTCCTTGCTTTGACTTGCCATGCCTTGCCCTAGCATGCCTTGCCTTTCCTTTACATGCCTTGCCTTGACAAACCTTGCCTTGCATTGACATGCCTTGCCTTCACATGCCATGCATTGCCTTTACATGCCATTCCTTGCCTTGCCTTGACATGCCATGCCTAGCCTTGAAAAGCCATGCCTTGCTTTGACATGTCTTGTCCTCCCTTGACATGCCATTCCTTGCCTTTCCTTGACATTCCACGCCTTCCCTTTCCATTCCATGCCTTGACATGCCAAACATGCTCAATTGGAAGTATTGGGTGACATACAATCATCAATTGAGACTTGCACGAGGACCAAATGCTTCAGTTTGCAATCCAGAAAACATTATTGTTCAATATGGAAGCATTGAGGTTGTAATCACATACACAAACATTTATGAAGAACTAGATGTTGATGAACAATGGCTGCATGACATCTTCTTGGGATATGGAACCCCAACACTGTACAATGGACCAATGTGCTTGATACTTTGTATGTTGTCAATTCTAGGGACACTTTAATTGATGTTGGTTACTTCATAAAAGTTTGAGAAATATGAAAGAGGCTAAGACAACCCTACACATTGTTACTGCACATTGTCCCAAAATATAAAACCAAAATATGAGGCAGAAATTTACCGTGCCCAAAAGAGCAAAGTTGGAAATGCAAATGCAAAAACCAAAAAAAGGACCTAGAAATTATAATAAATTAAATAGAAACCTTAAAACTAAAAAATAGTGTTGCAAATGCAAATTCAATATTCAAAAAGAGGGATAGAATTTGGTCTTTTATGCAAATACATGAGGGTTGAAGATATACATTTTTTTAAGCTTAAAATGAGATGGCAATTTTGGATTTTGTCATGAGGGTTGAAAATACAAGTTTTTAATCTTGAGTAAGAGTTGTAAATGCATGTCAAGCAAGTCTAAAAGAGGGTCAATAAATTGAATTTCAATCAAGCTCATTCTCTTTAATAATTTATACCATAAGGAAACCAAGAAACAAAGCTTGAAGAGTTTGCTTCTTGACTCCCAAAGGAGGGGAAAAACCAACAATGCAAAAAAATGAAAGAGCATAAAAAACTAGTGATGTGAAAGGTCATAGAAAATATGCTCAAGATATGAAATAAGTTATGCTCAATTAATCTAGCAAGTAGAGAATGGAATGCTTGGCCAAAAATGAGGTTGCAGAAGAGAGTTTGACCTGACAAAAGGGTTTTGAAAATTGACCCCCTATGCCGGATTTGCATTGTGCCTCACTAAGCAAAACTCTAGTTCCAAAGATCCTCTAAAAAACACTTTTTTCAGGTGATGGAATCATAGAAGAGGCCCCCCTCTAGCTGGAATCTGGTGCCAAGAGTCCAACAAAACTAACAGTTTGTCTATTCGAGGCACGGTTTACGTGTTATGGCGAGTTGCAACTCGCCTCTTGAATCCATTTAGGGAGACAATGACAATTTGGTCTGGTGGCACAAAATCACAACTCAACGACATAATTGAGTTTCGTAAGCTTTGGAAGGTTCGTATGGCCAATTCTCACGTGACCTCGGTGCCCACAATCACTCAACATAGGGGTTGTGAAATTTGAGCCCCTGTGATGGATTTGCATTGTGCCTCACTGAGCTAAACCCTAGTTCCGAAGATCCTCTAATAAACACTTTTCTATGCGATGAAATCACAGGAGAGGGGTCCCCCTAGCTAGAATCTGGTGCCAGGAGTACAACAAAACTGGTGTTTCATCGATCTGAGGCACAGTTTGGGTGCTATGGCGAGTTGCAACTCGCCTCCAGAAGCCATTCAGGGACACAATGAAAATTTGGTCTGGTGGCACAAAATCTCAATCGGGCGACATAAATGAGTTTTGTAAGCTCTGGAAGGTCTGTATGGTCAATTCCCATGCAACCATGGTGCCCACAATCACCCGACACAGGGCTTGTGAAATTTGACCCCCTGTGTTGGATTTGCATTATTCCCCTGTTGTCCCCCTGTGTTAGATTTGCATTGTTCTCCTGTTGTCCCCTTGTGTCGGATAAGGCTGTGTCAGATTTGCATTATTCAGATTTGTCTATTGTAGGCATGTTTTTTGTGTTATGGCAAGTTACAACTCACCTCCTGAATCCATTCAGGTAGACAATGACAATTTCCTCTAGGGGCACAAAATCACAACCAGGTGACGTAATTGAGTTTCATAAGATTCTGAAGGTCTGTATGGCCAACGCCCAGGTGACCATGGTGCCCAAAATAGCTTGACATAGGGGTTTTGAAAGTTGACGCCCTGTGACGGATTTGCATTGTGACCACAAGACTCCCGAGCAACGAGAAACCCCTGATCATTTAGTTTTATGTAGTGGTTGTTGTGCATGCCAAATATATTTCATGTTCCACACATAGCTAGTGAAACTACAAAAAAAACATGGATGACAAGGTTATCAAGCCTATATATTTCAAATAATGGCATTTGGCAATCCTCTATGACTCAAGATTCAAGATTCAAGAATTTCAATGGAAATTTAAGAACCAAATAACAGGGCCCTTAGAATATTGAAACATGTTATGGATTTCCTAATTGGTATGGATTGTTTGGACCAACACCATGTTGTCTTGGAATGTTATAATAAATCCTTTACTTGCTTGGATGAGGAAGGTAACTTAAGGACAATACACAGAATTCCTAGAGCAGTAATTGTCAAAGAAGTTTCAGCTTTACAAATGAAGAAGAGTTACAGAAAAAGATGTCAAGTTTTTTCCACGCAAATGAAAGAAATGTCTAAAGAAAAGGTGTCAAATATTGAATCATGCGCAATCCTGAAAGAGTTTGAAGATGTATTCAAGGAAATACCAAGATTTCCACCTAAGAAAGATATTGACTTTGCTATCAATTTGATACTTGGAGAAACACCAATATCAAAGACTCCTTAAAGGATGAGTACACCATAGTTGAAGGAATTACAAATGCAACTCAAAGAGCTTCTGAAGAAGGGGTATATATGCCCAAGTGTGTCACCTTGGGGTGCCCCAGTATAGTTTGTAAAGAAAAAACATGGAACTATGAGACTTTGCATAGACTTTAGGAAGTTGAACAAGGTAATTGTGAAGAAAAAGTATCCTTTTCCAAGGATATATGACCTCTTTGATCAGATGGAAGATGAAAAAATCTTCTCAAAGATTGATCTCGTGTCAGACTATCATCAGGTAAGAATTAAAGAAGAAGACATCAATAAGACTTCTTTCAGAACATGATATGACCATTATGAGTTCACAGTGGTTCCATTTGGGTTAACAAATGCACTAGTTGTCTTCATGTGTCTCGTGAATGGTGTATTCAAGAATTACTTGGACAAGTTTGTAATTGTCTTCTTGGATGACATTTTGATATACTCTAAGTCTAAAGAAGAGAATGAGAAACACTTGAGAATGGTGTTACAGGTTTTAAGGGAGAATCATATGTATGCCAAATTGAGCATTTAAGAAAATACATTATTTGGGCCATATCATTTTTTAGGAAGAAATAACCGTTGATCCAGAAAAGATAAAGGCCATTGAAGGATGTCCAACACTAAGGCATGTATCAGAAGTAATATCATTCATGGTCCTTGCAGGTTACTATATAACATTCATTGAAGGGTTCTCAAAGATTGCACACCCAATTACTTCTTTGCAGAAGAAAGGTGTGAAGTTTGAGTGGACACGGGATTGTGAAGGAGGTTTCCATCTTTTGAAGGATTTTTTAACAAGTTCTCCAACACTGAGGATTGCCGATCCAAATGAATATTTCATAGTATGCATTGATTGATGTAAAGAAGGACTCGGTGGAGTCCTTAGTCAAAATGGGTATGTAGTGTGTTATGAATCAAGGAAGTTGAAGGAGCATGAAAGACACTATGCAACTCATGATTTGGAGTTGGCATCCATAGTGAATTCCTTGAATATGTGGAGGCACTATCTCATGGAAAAAAAAATTGAATTGAGGACATACCATAGTGGTCTGAAATACTTGTTTGGAAAACTAACTTTAAATTCTAGGAAAAGCAGATGGTTAGATTTCATCAGTGAGTATGAATTTGACATAAAGCATATCAAAGGTAAAGAGAACAAAGTGGTTGATGCACTTAGTAGGAGGGTGCATGAGATGCATGCTACAACCATTATCATGTGTCAATCAAACTTGAAAGATAAAAGTCTAGAAGCTACAAAATCAAATCAGAAGTACATGGAGTTAAGGGAAAAACTTCAGCAAGGTAATTTACAACAGAAAGTTGAAGACTATACGCTGGAAAGCGATGAAATTATCATATATAGGGGAATAATTTATGTGACAAATTATTGGGAATTGAAGGATCTGATATTGGAAGAAATACACAAATTATCTTATGATGGACACCCAGGTTATCAGAAGACTATTGCAGGTGTCAAGATAAAATATTATTGGCCAGGCACGAAGAAAAAAGTTGTTGATTTTATTGCCAAGTGTTTGGCATGTCAAAAGGTCAAGGTTGAGCATAGACATCCAATTGGTTTTCTACATCCATTTCCCATTATTGAGTGGAAGTGGGAAGTGGTAACAATGGATTTTATCACTAAACTACCATGAACTAGCAAGCAACATGATTCCATCATGGAAGTGGTGGATAAGCTTACCAAAGCTTCCCATTTTATTCCAGTAAAGATTACTCTCAAGGAAAATAACATAGCTGATATTTATTTGAAAGAAATAGCTCAATTACATGGAATTCCCAAGACAATTGTGTCTGACAAAGTTCCAAAATTTACCTCAAATTTTTGGAAAGGATTATTCCAGGGGTTTGAATCAAATATGCATTTTAACACAGCTTGTCATCAAGAGTCAGATGAGCAGACAGAAAGGGTGAATCAAGTAATAAAAGATATGCTAAGGATGCATGTCATGGATAAACCATCCAAATGGGAGGATTATCCACACTTGGTAGAGTTTGATTACAACAATGGGTACCAAGCATCCCTTAAGATGATCCCATTTGAGGCACTCTATGGCAGAAAATGCAACACACCTGTAAGATGGGACAACCCAACAAAACGCACAGTGGTTGGGCCATAACTACTTAGGGAAATGGAAGAGCATATGATAAAAATAAAAAGGAATTTAAAGGTTTCGCATGATAGGAAGAAAAACTATGTTGATAAGGGCATAATTCACAGGGAATTTAATGTGGGTGATCATGTGTTTCTGAAAGTAAAGGCCAATAGATAGGAAAAAATTTAGGGGATAAATTTCTCCCATGGGATAATTTTCCATACTTTTTCCAAAAAAGAGATTCACCATTCTAAAAATTATTCACCCAAAATCTATAGGATAAAATTATTTTACCTTAAAAATCACAAAAATTTTGTAAAAACTATATAAAATCCTTAGAAATTTGAATATTTTAACAAAAATATCGCCAAACATTTTATAGTTGGCATATAAAGGACTAGTAAGATTCTTCAAGGTTTCTACATTTCAAAATAAATTTCCAGCCTTAAAATTATCCCTGACAACAGAAGTTCACTTAAGTTGGGAAATTCTTCAAAGTTGGCAACGCGATTTTGTGGGCCATTTGCAATCCTGGAAAAGATTGTGCTTGTGACATACATGATTTTCTTTCCTACATAAATGCGTATTCATAATGTATTCCATGTATCATTACTTAAAAAGTATGTGCCTGATACTAATCATGTCATTGATTGGAATGTGATTCAGGTGGAGCAAAAAGGCAGTTTTCAAGTGCCTCTGGTGCGCATATTGGATAAGAAGATCAAGCAGCTCTGGAATCGAGCCATAGGGATAGTAAAGGTCCAATGGACTTGGTATGGCCCTAAGGATGAAACTTGGGAGAATGAGGATGTTATGCGGGAAAAGTACCCGCATCGTTTTGAGAACTTTTGAAATTTTGATTGTACATATGTATATATTGCACTAAGGATAGTGCATAAATAAGGGGGAGGGAACTGTAATACCCCTAGGCTGATCCCCAAGTGTACATATAAATGTAACTATAATTTACTTATAAACTGGTGAGCTCAAATAACAAGATCCTTGGTTTGGTGTGCACATTAAGTTAGTGCACGTGATTATCTTACCTAATAAGTGCTCGCAATTTCTAAAATAATATAGCGCACAATCTAAGGCATATAGTACATAATTGTGAAAGTGCGTAGGAATTTCGCTCTAAAAGAGGAACAGCTAAAGGTTGAAACACACTATTATAAGCATGTGAGGAGAAACACACTAACAAAATAACCTTGCAAGGGGGTGCACACTTCAGGATTCAGTGCACACCGGCTCAGTGTGCAGATTTTGGAGACCAGTGAACTTTTGTATATATATATATATATATATGTAACGTGAATATGTGTAAAGGCACAAGGGTGGCACACTGAAGAAAGAGTGCGTGCAACCTAGAAGTTTTGTGTGCACTGGTTTTAGTGCACGAACTATATAGTTTGAGGCTAGTGATCCTGGATGAAAAATATCAGTACTTATATACTAAGTTTGTAAATGTAACCACATACAATATAATGAAAATACATCATTACGTTAGACTGAAAATGTAAAAGAGAACGGGGGGCTTAAACTTCACTAACTGAGGTTAGGGGGGCTGAGTTAAAGGGGATTAAACCCAAAAAGGAATATTATATTAATATTTATTTAAAAGCATAAACTGAGGAATATTATATTAAGATTTCTTAAAAACATAAAGTAAGGATACATTATTTTATCCTAAGTCCTAAGGAGGGGACAAGTGGATGATGGAAGTTCTCAACATGACAAGTGTCAAGTTGGGAACATGTTGTGGATTGAAGATAGTTCTCAACCTGACAAGTGTCAAGTTGAGAACATGCAGTCAAATAGTTTGGACTTACTCCATTCTGGGGAATTTTCATTTTTTAATCATTCAAGGATTATTCGAGGAGGAGGAGTTGTGAGGGAGAGACGACTGTTCTGTCATATAACTGAACCATGAGCGGAACCAATTGTTGTTGTCATGAACCGACTATTATTGGGATGAGTAATTATACTGATTACTGTCGCAAATACCTGTACATGACTTAACTTGGAGAGCTAGATTGAAGAGGCGGGTTGTCAGGCCCATGGGTTATTAAACTGAAGAGGTGGGTTGTCAAGCCCATGGGTTATTGGACTAAAGAGGAAGGTTGTCAGGTCCATGGGTTATTAAACTAAAGAGGCGAATTGTCAGGCCCATGAGTTATTGGACTAAAGAAGAAGGTTGTCAAGCCCATGGGACTTTGCATTCTCTCTAGGTGAGAGAATTGCTAGGGAATTATTTCTTGAGGTGCCAAACTACAGGGACAAGGCTTTGAGACTTCCTATCTGGATTGTTGTTGAAGCACTGGAAGGGAACTGTGGCAACCGAAGGACTTTTGAGAAGAGATGGGGCACACTTCCTGGGGTGGGATAGGAATGTGGGGAATGAGAGACTATAGGATGTCAGTGTGAATTGGTATATGTGATAGACTTTCTTGTAATTGAGTCACCTGTGACTAAGTTAGCTGTGACTAAGTTCCTTTTGAGTGAGATACTTTATCCTGGTTGGGAACCCTTACCCAAGTGGAGTTTATCCCCAGCTCGGGGGTGACCCACTGTTGAGATTTATGAACAATGCAGTCTAAGGATGGGAGGAATGTGGAAGGTATGCCCGCAGTTGGTATCTTTTATTCAAAGATAAGTGTTAATTGTGTGTTAAATTCTATTTTCATAATAATTATGCAATTATTCTCATGGGTTTATTTTGTTTATGTTGTGTGTATAATTATGTTATGATTGTGTATAATTATGTTATGAAAATTTATATAACCATACATTGCAGAGTAGTTTTATGTTTTTAATTGTACCAGATTTAGTTTTAGAGAAATTTTGGTTGAATTGCTGACAAATTGGTATCAGAGCAAGAAATGTTTTAAGTAGCATAGCCCAGCAGGTGGCTGGGTGCATTACACCTGGGTTGGCCCCGATCCTATGTCTTTATAATGTTTCTGGTTGTGATTTAGATTATGCCATCTTTGCAAAGTCTGAAGAATGTGCATGGTACTATGTAATGCAATATTGAGATAATGTAAGATAGATCAAGGCTCTTATGTTTTCAATTGATGAGTTGATTAATGTATGTCTATGTTGGTTGAATAAAGATAATAAAGTTGTAGTGATTTATGTTCTATGTTGCATTATTCTTATGTCAAATGAATGTTTGTGTTGATATTGCATGATGTTAATGGTTGAGTGTAAATCAATGGGAAGTATGAATGATGACCTGAATGGATTTGTAAGGCCTTTCAAACATAGCCTCAAAATAAATAAATAAATCTATTCATCTTCTTACAAAATAAATTCAATTTAATTCAAGATTTTCCTTTCATGATTTTCTTTACATCAGCATAATAATCAACAACAACATAATAATAGACAAAATACATACCTCTACCTGTAGATTAGTTGATTTAGTCCCTGGTTCTCTTGTTCTGGAGCTTTCCCAACTACCCAACTAAATATTAACCTCCCAACCAACTAGAAACAACCTCTCTAGCTCCCTAGTTCCAGGAACCCTTGCAGTTTCCTGGCCGCCCAACCCAAAATTCCCAACAATAGTAGTGCCCTATGAGAGTTTCCAAAATAATTTGTTCTCCCAATTTTACTCCTCCTGCTCCTTCACCTCTTGCATAAATTTCCAATGCAAAAAAATGAGAGCTCTTCCAAGTCATCTCCTCTCTTCCTTATCCTCTCCTCTCCTTCAATTCCCCAACTACCTTATCCCCCTCATTAATTCCCCAATAGACTTATCCTTTCATTAATTACTTCACCTACCTTTTAATAATAAAATAATAAAAATAATCATTTAATTTATTTTAATAATTAATT
Source organism: Picea engelmannii (assembly GCA_009831015.1). Classification (NCBI taxonomy): domain Eukaryota; kingdom Viridiplantae; phylum Streptophyta; class Pinopsida; order Pinales; family Pinaceae; genus Picea; species Picea engelmannii. The sequence goes on along the minus strand of ML796977.1, from coordinate 370,191 downwards.
AAATTTAAATTAAAAACTATGAAAATTAAATAATCAATTTGGGTTGTTACATACACACAACCTTCAAGAAACTTTGTCCCAAAGTTATAGTAATTTACAATACAAGGGTAATGACACACGATTCATACATCCACAACAAATAATCAACATCATCATTTTAAAACACTTATACATACTAATGTACATATGCAAGGCATGCATGTGTAGCTGACACATACATGACTCACACATGCACTAATGACAATAATTATCACTACTAAAGTAATTCTTGCATGCATCCAATCCAATCAGCAAGACCATTCATTTCATAAAAGATATCCCTCAATTATAATAATTTAGCACAAGAAACATTCACTTTGATAATTGTAGTTCAGTTAAGCAAATAACACGCACACACACACATATATATAATGAGGAAATCGAGAAATTCTACCATAAGGAGAAAGCCCCACACACTCTCAACTACTTCTAGTCATCCTTCCTCCCTATCCTACTTCCATATTCCATCCCTATCCTTCCTCTCCTGAACTATCTTGGAGCATCAACTATATTGACCTAACTCCAAATAGAAACCATAAGTGGAAGTGTCAACTCTCTTGACCAAGATTCCCCAACAGGCATCTGAAAATCATCATCACATGTCTAGGGGAGCGTGAGCTAACACCGTCCTCCCATGACTCTAGGTTTTAGAGGATACATGGTGGGAAATGCCTCCACCCCTCCTAATAGGACTAAGGTCCACACCCTACCATGGAACATACAGTAGCACCGTGTTGCTGGTAATTTTTTCATCGTATATTCAATTTTAGGCAGTCTCACCACCGGGAAAAAAAAACTGCACTGGTCCACATATCATAGCAATGCATTCAAACCAACATAATTTCACATACAAAGATTCATACCATATTGTTTCTCGATCGGTGTTCACAACATCAACCTTTTATTATCATTATCCTTTGGCTATTTCATAGCCCATTGAACTACATATTAGTCTATAACACAAACTCATACATATCTATGCATTATCATCATGTAAATGCATTTAACCATAATCGCAATTCGGTATCCAGGTACCAACAACTTTAAATGTCAAAATTTTTAGGTTAGAAATAGAATGCATAATATCCATCATAATTCAAATAATGTTAAAAATTCATAGAATTGACATTCACATAGGTTCATACGTCTTAAAACTTCAAGTGTATCATTAATAGTTTCACAGTGAATAGAAAATAAAGGTGATGAGGTCTTAGGTAATTCTAGTTGTCTAAGTCAAAAGGTGGCATTACATACACCCAACCTTTGAGAAAACATATTCTCAAGGTGGTAAAAAAAAAGTGAGGGATGATCTCATCATAAGGTCTCGACATCCTCCAAAGTAGCAGATCATGGGCTATACTTGTCCCACTGGACCTTAACTTGGTCTACCAGACAATTCCTGAGTTGTCGGACCCTATGGTCCAACATGCGTAACGGTTCAACCATAAGGGTTCTCGCGTCCAACACCTGCAATTCCTTCCAATTCAATTTATCATATTCGTTAGCAACATAATGACGTAGAACATATACAAGAAAACATTATGAGTTTTATGCAAGTGGGGTGGTAGTACGAGATGATAGGATACGGGTCCAATTCTCTCTTGGATTTTGAACGATACTATAAATCTAGGCGATAACTTTGTCCCCTTCATGAACTAAATGGTACTCTTATTAGGCCTGATACGAATGAAAACTTGATATTCCACTTTCTAACTTCGTTCAATCCTATGTGTATCAACATAACTTTTTTGTCTATCTTGTGCTTCCTTTAGTTGTTGCCTAATCTGAATCACTTGTTCCTCCATCTCTTGAATCAATTATGGCCCAACTATCACTCGGTCTTCTAACATTTCCCAACTCAACGGTGTCCTGCATGGCCTTTCATACAAAGCTTCATAGGGTGGCATTCCAATGGAGCTATGAAAGTTTTTATTGTAGGTGAACTCTACCAAAGATAGGTACTACTCCCAATGGGTTTGAATATCTAAAACATACATCTTAAGCATGTCTTCCATAACCTGATTTACTCTTTCAATTTTCCCATCTGTTTCGAGATGATATGTTGTGTTTAAGTTCAACTGAGTTCCTAACGCTGACTGTAAACATGTCCAAAACCTAGATGTGAATCAGGAGTCCCTATCTGAAGTGATCTTCTTTAGTAACCCATGTAGACGAATGACCTTACTTATAAACACGTGTGTCACATCAGTGACAACATAAGTGTCTTTAACTAGAATAACATGAGCACTCTTGGTCAACTTATCAACTATCACAAGAATGACATTGTGTCTATGCGATATGAGTGGAAAACCCACAACAAAATCCCTAGAAATGACTTCCCACTTGGACATAGGAACATCATGCGGTTGTAGGAGACCTGTCGGGTGGTGGTAGTCAACCTTCACTTGTTGACACTCTAGGCACTTGGAGACAAAATGGACTAGATCACGCCTCATGCCTACCCAGAAGAAAATATTCTTCATGTCTGTGTACATTTTCTTCACACCCGAATGTGCATAATAAAGTGATCTATGGGCTTCCTTGAGTATGATGCTTCGAATATCCGCACCTTCAGGGATGTACATCCTTCCCTGATATCTTAACAATCCATCTGATTCTAGGCTATATCCTTCACACTTTTGATCTACTTTCCTCCCACTCTGGAGGGTTGAAGTAACCTTTAAATACCAACTATCTCCAAGAAGTTGCCCCAACACATGCTCCCTCAGATTAACTTTTAAGGGTACCAAAGAGAAGACACGTGGTCTCTTGCTCAAGGCATCTGCAACCACATTCTCCTTTCCCTTGATGTATGAAATCCCAAAATCATAATCACTCATAAACTCACTCCATCGCCTCTGCCTGGCATTGAGATCCCTTTGAGTGAAGAGATGTTTTAAGATTTCATGGTCTGTTTTGAGCTCAAAGCTTCGCCCCACTAGATATTATAGTTGCCAACTCTAAATCATGAGTAGCGTAAAGATCCTCATGTTGCCTCAACTTTCTAGATGCATATGCTATCACTCCTCCATCATGCATTAGCACGACCCCCAATCCTTGCTTCGAGGCATCCGTGTAAACTGTGAAGTATTTTCCCATATCCGACACTCCTAGAGTTGGTGCACTAGTTAGTAACCTTTTAAGCTCGATCAATGCAATATAACATTCTTCTATTCATTTATACCTCACCCCCTTGAGCTGCAAGGTTGTGATGGGTTTCATTATTTTAGAGAACCCTTCCATGAACCTTTGATAATAACCTACTAGCCCCATGAAGCTTCTTACCTCATGAGCATTTTTCGGCACTGACCATTCCATAATGGCCTTTACCTTTTCTGGGTCCACAAAGATTCCTTCACCGGAAATGATATGACCTAAATAGTGAATTTATTTCTGGAAGAAAGAGCACTTCGACAAATTTCCATGCAATTTTTTCTCTCTAAGGCATGACAACACCACTTGCAAGTGTTCCTCATGTTCTCTTTCATTCTTGGAATAGATGATAATATAATCCATAAAGACCTGTACAAATCGGTCTAAGTACTTTCAAAATACACCATTCATGAGGCTCATAAATATTGTTGGCACATTGGTCAAACCAAAAGGTACTACGACGAACTCGTAATGCCCAAACCTAGTTTGCAATGCAGTTTTAGGAATATCGCCTTCCTTAATCCTTAACTTCTAATACCCTGATCATTGATCAATTTTTGAGAACACTGCTTCTCCTTTCATCTGATCAAAGAGGTCATCTATCTGTGGCATTGGGTACCTATTTTTTACTGTAGCATGGTTCAAGTCCCTGTAATCTAAACACAATCATAAAGAACCATCCTTCTTCTTCACAAAAATTATTGGTGCACCCCAAGGTGAGACACTAGGCCTTATTAGCCCTAAGTCAAGTAGTTCCTTCAACTGCATCTGCAACTCACAAAGTTTTGACGCTGTCATCCTATACGGTGTCTTGGAAATTGGCTTCGCACCATACTATTCCCTTCCTCGGTGGCTTGGATCTTGGCTTCGTACCAGGTTTTAGCTCGATGGTAAAATCAAGCTCCCTCTCAAGAGGTAACCCTGGAAACTCTTTCGGAAAAACATCCTTAAACTCCAGCAATAATGGATATTGATCCAAGGAGGGTCCTTTCCCTTTATTCACTACTTCCACTACATACAATCGACAACCTTTCCTCATTCAATGTTTAACCTTCATGATCGAAATAAAGCATAGAGACTCTTTCCTCCGTACACCGTGGATCTCTACTGACCTTCCTTCATCATCAACACAAGGAACCCTTTTCCCGAAACAATCTACCATAGCTCGATGGGCTTCTAACCAGTCCATTCTGATGATTAGGTCATACGTCCCTAGAGCAGTGATGTACACCTTCAACTTAGTAATACACACTCCTAGGTCTACATGAAACATGATGTTTGAGGTTTGGACTTGTCGATGCTGAGTTTGTTTGGTGCATGGAGCATTTGGATGACTCGAAGATTTAGAGTTTGAGTTGAGCTTAAAACATTGGACCCAAATAACTAAACCCCCTTTTATTAAATATTCCTTTTATAATCGTAAATAATTTATTTATATGTCGAATCATGCATTATGCATTTCTAACCATAAAACACTTTATTTATACACTTCATAATTTAATTCAAAATTTATTTATATATAATTTAAATTTAAATTATTATATATATAACAAAGTAATTATATATAATTATATTTATAAAAATTAAAATAAATTAAAAATCAAATCAAATAAACAACAAATAAATGGACTTAAAATTCACTTAAATAAATTATAGTAAAAGAAATGCAAAACAATGTGGAGTCAACACTAGGCCTTGCATGTCCATGTGCCCATCCCCCCACCTTCCTACAACAAAAGATCAACACTAAAACCCTCCTGGCTTACTCCCTCATTTCAATTGTTAGGGTTTTGGTTATTCTTTATGAGTGGATGAGCATAGGGCGGCCATTGTTCGAGCTTCAATCCCATAAAACCCGTAGCTTTCTTTGTTCCTCGGTTGGGTTGTAGCACTCTTGCCTTCTTGATTAGTGAATACCGAGGACCTTTCTCTGCTACACAGGCTAGCGCCCAAGACCAAGCGCCAGACCACGAGGAGGAGAGCAGAGGGGGCAGTTGCCATTCCGACAATTTCCGCCTCTTAAAGTTTGGCCTCAATTCTCGTCATGAAATCGTGTTAACGCACCCCGTTCCGATTCCCAACCCGGTCTTAGCATTTTCTGGCGTTCAATTTGATGTTGGCAGCATGTTTTCGATTGTAAAACCCTCCTCAATTAAATGAGCGCGTGGCCCTCTAGATTTGATCACACATCGGTGTATTTTCTTGATTTCAGAGGTCGTAGGGACGGGTCCCAAGGCATACATTTATAACAAGCTGCTCTCTATGTTGGGGATTTGGAGTCTGAAGCCGAGAAGACTAGGGTTTTGGCCTACATGTCAACATCTCGAAAGGTCACTCTTCACATACACGAGGTATGTGCAGATAACCTTGAAGAGTAGAGTGTTGTTTGTTGCAGTTCTTGATTTGTTGTGTTGTGGCAGGTTAAACAGATTCATTCTGATTTTTTCATTAAATTATTTATTGTTTATGACATGAAATACGCGGAGAATTGGTTCAGAGCCCCCAAACAATGGCTATGGCTGGAAATTGGATTTGTTGAAGCTGATGCCCACTCTGCCTATGGATGAATACCAGTTCGGAACCCTACGAAGTTTCATATATCTCAATCTCCGATTTCGATTTTGCGTTGCAAATTTTAGATTTTAGAGAAATATCTGTAGCGATGGATCTATTTTATGTTGTCCGCGGGGCTGCCTCTTCTGTTGCACTAGTGGCCTTCAGAGCCATAAAGCAACAGAGATTCATTCATTCAGTCGTTTGGTTTGCATTTCAAAACCGCTACAGGAGAGAAATAATGAAGGGAACATCATGGCTTCCAAGCCGAGCGACTACTTCAATAGTAGTCAAGTCGAAATTAGAAGAAAACCTCCTGGCGGTGCTCGACGAGGAGATTCAGTGTGTGATTGAATCAGACCCTCCCACGCAGGGTGTAAAACCCGAGGGAACCATACCCTTCGACATTGAATATTTTCCAGGCGTTCAGACGATTACACTCCGTAGGAAATATGGTAACGAGAAGATAAAGGTTGAAGTTCTGTCCGGGGAGGTTGGTGACGGTAACGATGAAGAAGGAATTGGCAGTGATATTGCCTCAGGTGGAATCCAAGTGAATTTAACGGTCTTTGTTGCTAAAGGAGGAGGTCCTTTCCTCGAGTTTATTTGCACTGGGTATGCCGATGAGGTTTCAATCGAGGGCATGGCTGTCAAGAAGAAGCAACCGACAGAATCATATGCAGTTGATCCGATTCTATATGAGGGACCTCCCTTCAACGACTTGGACGAGAATTTACAGAAGGGATTTCATAAATACCTAGAAGTGTGAGGCATCACGCCCAACCTATCGAATTACTTGTGCGAGTATATGATAAATAAGGAGAGCAAGGAGTGAACCAATTGGTTGAAAAATGTCAAGGAATTTGTTGAGAAGTAGAAGTTAGAACTTAAATGACATTTTTGTTTTGGTAGCTAATTATGCATTAGCCCAGGAAAGGGAATAATCAATATTACAACGTAAAGAAGAGGAAAAATGGTTTCATTATTCATGGTACTGTTTAATTCATCGGGGTTGCAAAATCCCCTTCCAAAATTTCCTGAAAACTTTGTTGTATTTCAAGTTTTTTGATACCCCGTGTTCGTAGATATGCAAGGAGAGCAAGGAGTATATCAATTATAACGTAAATGACAGTTTTTGTTTTGGTAGCTAATTATGCATCAGCCGTCAATATGAAATTTTAGAGAAGAGCCGTCAATATGAAATTTTAGAGAAGAGGATAATGGTGTCATTATTCATGGTACAATTTAAGTCATTGGTGTCTGCTAACTCCCCTGAAGGTCAGTTGCAATGTTGTGGTTTGCAATTTTAGCTGTTGTATTTTCCATAAATTTGTTGAGAAATAAAATTTAAATGGCATTTTTGTTTTGGTAGTTAGTTATTCATAAACAAATAAAAGGACTGATCAGTATTAAAGTGTAGAGAAGAGGAGAATGGTGTCATTATTCATGCTATTGTTTAATTCGTGTTTCAAACTTTATTGAAGGTCAGAGTTTAGACGATGTGGTTTGCCATTTTAGCTGCTAGCATTTCTAGAAAACTGCATGTACTTAAGTTTTTTCGACGATGTTTACCATTATACCTGTCAATTTGGTTTTGCTTGAAATGATTCAACTTCATTTTGCAAGCTATATTGTAGGATACATTGATAGCTACCTCTCAAACATAGTTTTTGAAAGGGTACTCTCAAAATTTTGATACATGCCAAAGCTACTGATGATCTAGTGTACAATAGATATAGATTGGCTTTTTTAGAGCACATTGCTTCAAGGTTTTTTTTTTTTTAATTTTCAAGGAGGTTTTGTGATATTTGAGCCATCTCATGGCTGTTAGAATCTCAGTAATAAGACAGGGATTTAGAAGCCTTGTGAATTATCATATGAATTGGCATTTACATCTGGTTAAACCTTTTTGCTAAGATGGAAGTGAAGGACCACTTACTGAGAGGTGGGGGTGAATCAGTGACTCAATAATTTGTCAATTTTTCTTTTGTTAATGCAAACAAAAATTTTAACATAATATTTATCATGGAACCCAATTGGGAAACCACAAACACTTTTCTATTAACTGCAAAATTTTGTTTTACATGTTACATAGACAAAAGATGTTCTTCATTTATACCAACACCTGATCAGGATGCACCCACACCCTTGTTCACCAAAACCAACTAGTAGGAGGCTTCGACCCCCTGTTTAGTCAACTACAACTGACAAGGAAGCACCAACTCCCCTATAGGCACCAACCTGCCCTTGCACCACCCAACCACCCTTATTTTCTGAATTTGGAAAACTTTTGTATCATGTCTTCACTGCATCTCTCTCTGCTTCTGTGATTTAATATATCTTCTGATTCGGACTGCAGAGACACTTTCTTCTCACCACTCTTTCTCATTTATATAATCTTCAAAATGACATGATTTATAACACATTGTTTCCTTTCGTTTGGACCATCGCACCTCTTCATTTAACTTAATCATAATCAATGCAACTACTGCAAAAATCGAGTTCTCCTGAGGTGCTTCCTTCAAACCATTACATATGACCGATAACGCAAAACCACGGGCTTATTGACTTAAGCGATGTATAATCTTTCACTTTTAATTCTCTTATTCCATATAACCACAGGCGGTGACCAGGCGCTAGGCCAAGCGAGTGCTTGATCACTTATCAAAATCAACGGTCACGTTTTAATCTCCTGATTAGATGGACGGTTCTCATTTACTTTAGGACTGCGGATATTCCACTTACGCTATCCTTCCACTATACTAGATCAACGGTCGAGAACGCTCCCAAAGTGTTCTTCAGATCGGACGACTCTTGTCCACTTCGAGACTTTGGCCTTCGAGACTTCGAGACTTAGATCATTTGATGGTGGTGAAACTCCTGAAGTAAAACTCCTGGAGTGACGTAACTTGCTGATGTCACTTGATGATGTGGCCAAATGGCTACCACGTGTCACTCTGATTTGTGATTTACATGTACCTGAAATGCAGATTTCATCTAGACACTTGTCATTATCTGACTGCGTTCTTGCTGACGTGGTCTGCTAATGTAGATCTCTCGATGTGGCACATATTATTCTCCTTGATCTAATGGTCAGGATACTTCCAAAGTGTTCCTCTGATGATACAAATCATATTTACTTCAAGATTTCAGCCTTTGGGTAATTCGATTTTTCCACTTCCCAGTTCTCTTGAAGTGAGATTCCCTGAAGTGTAACCTCCTCACAACTTTTAACCCAAAATGAATGTTGTTCATTGATCATGATCTTAGATCGACGACTCGATCTGTCTGCGATGTTTCTCTCCTTGGTTTAAATCCAACAACTCTTCTTCTTTGCTTATCATATCCTTCCACTTTAAAGTTATCCAACGGCTATCGAGAATTCGAGTATTCGAAATCTCAACCCTTTTGTCTTGCTTATCCTATCCTTCCACTTAAAGTGATCCAATGACTATCAGGAATTCGGGTATTCGAGATCTCATCCCTTTTGCCTTTCTTATCCTATCCTTCCACTCAACTTGATTCATCGGTCGAGAATGGTCACGGAGTAGATCAACGATCAGGGATGATTGCAGGGTCCCAACTAGCATGACGTTTAAAACTATCTTCGAGCTCTGCAATGGAAAACTTGTCATTGGTAGTGGAACTGATGCCAACCGTATATCTATTTGGCGAGTGATTATCGACAATCTAGACTAATTCTAGGATTGGAATTAGCGCGTTGTTTAATTCTCCCTTCGTGCTCCGCATTCAATCTCTGCCCTTGATCTGCAATTTCATATCCGACGGTCACGACTTAATCTGATTGTTTGGTGAATCAACCAAAGTCATCGATCTTTGAATCTAGAAGATCTGACGGTCTAGAATAATTGTGGGATTGGAAATAACATGTTTAATTCTCCTTTCGCTCTCCGCAATCTATCCCTGCCATTGATCTGGAGCTTGCGTATCAATGATCTTGATTTGATTTGATCATTGACTAGTCCTCCAATGATCCTTCTCTTGTAATCTGACGGTCTAGACTGATTACGGGATTGGGAATAACACGTTTTTTAATTCTCATTTTCTCTCAACAATCCATCCCTACCGTTGATCTGGCGCTTGCATATCCAACGGTCCTAACTTGATCTGATCATGTTTCTACAATGCACTTTCCCTTCTGAGTTTCATCGTGCAATCTCTTCTGAGCTTTGATCTTCATTCACTAACCCTCCCGATCTTTAATCTCTGCATACTGTCCTACTATTTGACATCAATGAAAACAGACTAATGACACTATGTCCAATAATCTCCCCCTTTTTCGTTGATGGCAACACACCAACTTCATACACAATCTCCCCCTATCATGATGATTCTCTCCTCTGAAGTTACTCTCCCCCTTTGACATCAATGGAAAATGGTTGCTTCCCCTATGGTAAAACTATGTATGTTTGTATACTTTTGACCAGAATCTGAACTCGGGTAACTCCTGCAATTATACTTTTCCTGTCATAACTGATATTATAACTCTCTTATAATATAACATTACTATATTATAACATTGTTATAATATAACAATGCTATATTATAACAATTCTGTATTATAACAATGTTATAATATAGCAATGCTATATTATAACATTGTTATAATATAGCAATGTTATATTATAACAATGATATAATATAGCATTTTTACATTATTAATCTATTATAAAAAAAAAACATTTAAATAAATTTGTAGTTTAGGTAATATTAGGGTTTTTGTTAATTTTTTATATTTTAGATGTTTTTTTTCTAAATATTTTATTGAATTTT
>ML796977.1:325029-347223 GCA_009831015.1 Picea engelmannii | reverse complement strand
GAAGAAAATAGATATGGTCAAGATATTAACCTCCTCGATGAAACTCTCATGTACATTGACCTCCATCAACCCTTAACAAATCTTATCAGAACTCGAGCATCTATGAGGGTCACATGAACACCTAATTTGTCGATGTTCCCTCTCCTAGCTGCACTTTACTGTAGGGATTGAAGGTACATCCCCTATCCCAACTTCACATGTAGGTACCTCCTATTGAGATATTTCTACAAATCTACCATGCTACACCAGGCTCCGAGTCAAGGATGATATGGATAAATGTGTCTAGGTGATGCCTTTCATGACCAGAGGATGTTGAGAATGGGGGGTTACACCTTCGCCTAGGACAACGAGGACATAACATTAGTCCATTCCTAGCATTTTATCTATCTTTTGTGGACCCACGATCCACCGCCTGGAATTCACCAATGTCAAAGTAATTGACATGGTGACCCAACATAAACTCTACCCATATTTTCCTAAGGAAATATAGAGGCACCTCCCTATTATTGTAGGGTGTTTTTTCAAACACCATAAACAACCTATCCATCCAATTATCCTTAAATATTTTATGGGTGCACCAATCCATAAAAATGCATCTCTTTGTGACTGGTGCTTGTAGTCCGTTTCTAGGATCAATGAACAATGCCATCAACTTTTGTTTTGTAATGTTCAAGTCTCTCACTTGGTTTTTATCCATGCCAACCCTATAATACTCAAAGATCCTAGCCCAGTAATCATAAACGTTGGTTAATTTCCCTTGGGCACTTGCAATGGATGATACAATGGTGTCCAAGGAAGTAGCTAATGAAAATCGGGTGGCCTTTGTAGTACTTCATGAGTCTTCGACAATAGATCTAAGACACTTCTCTAGTTTACATTTGTTGGTTGTGGGTCAGGTTTTGGTGTTCCTTCCTGTGGTTGTCTCAGGTTTTGGTTTTCTCGAGGTTACGTGTTAATTATTGCACTGCATTTTAATAATGGAATTTATATAAATTAGGTTCATTTTAAAATTTATCTTAGAAAATTACAAAAAACATGAAATTAAAGAGTTTAAAAAATAAAAATAAAAAAACACAAAATTGCATGTAAATAAATACCTGGAATACCTCAGAGATGGTGTCAAGATCATGTGGACACCTCGTCAAAAAATCCCAGGGATTTAATTTGCTCAATGAACTCTCAAATGCACTGTGTGGTAGGTAGAATGGATTAAAAAAGGGTTGCGGGCCCTTTTAATTGGGCCCAATAGGAACATGCATGCATTCCTAGAGCATGTGCACCTTCCAGTCGAGGAGTCAATGTGGCATCCTAAGTGGAGGTTCATGGTTTGTCGAGCATGTCACATCAAGAACATGTGTGCATTATTAAGAACATGCACATGTTCCGTCTTGAGCGTGTTCATGCTCAACCCGTTGCCACTTTTTTTCCCCATCAACTTCGTGTGAGAACCCTAATGTTAAGACCATTGTATCCTGCACTAATGCAAGGCATTGTAATTTCAAGGATATAATGAATTTCATAATTTAAAAAATATATAAAATTAATATGATAAAATTTGAAAAAATACCCCACACTATAGCAATGGATTCTCTACAATTATACACCTTTTTTTAAGGAAAATACATCATTAAGGTATTCAACACCGACACTAACGAAAACATATACATTATATTTTGCTTGAAAGATAACTTACCACCGTTAGAAAAACTAAAATTTCACATAGTTATTCACAAATTCTATAAATAAAAATTATATATTCGAAAAGCTAATTCAATTTCCTACGTTTCATGCTTTTACACCATATTCAAAATCATTGTAAAAGTACCTTTAATAATCCCTCCAAGTTAAAAAAATTGTTGTTTTTCCATGTTTCCATTGCCACTAACGCATCATGAGAGACCAACATTAGCTTACACCCACCCTGATGTATATATTTGTTTGAAACGTTTATTTTCCTCATTGTTTTTTGTTTCCAATTGGAAGTTATATATTTCTTCCTAACCTTCAATTTACCTATCATTACTACTAATACTTCCATTTGTCTTCCTACCCTTCCATTTATATATAATTCTCGGTTGACACTTCATTGTTTGAGTTTTTACTCTTTTTGGATTCTACTATCCTCTTCAAAATGAAGGTTATCAATTCCTCATTTACTACTTTAGTGCTAATAAGTGAAGAAGAACAATCATTAAGACACATAATCCATAACTTTCTAGTGGGATAGCTAGCGATTCAAGTAAGGATTTATTTCCAACCTTAATATTTTTTGTTTTTGTAAATCTATTCTATTGACAATGCAAGAATTGAGGTTATGTTTCCCACATGATTATAGTTAATCATCACACAAATTAATGCACAAATATCTCAACATTAGAATACAATAGATTAATCACGAATTGTGATTGTTGATACAATTTATCTTTGTATTCTTACATGCTCCTATTCATTCTACATTAGATGACTCAATTAATTGAACAATAAAATTTTAAAATTCATTCATGAGTTCCCCACAATTCTTTGGGCTTACACATACTATCCTTCTTATTCAAGGTAATTATGCATATACATTTAAACCTTCCCTTTACTAGATGGTGGGCACATAATGATAACCCTAGAAAACACCTCCACCCCCACGCATTCCTCCACTTTCATTGGGAACCTTCTCAATGCTTATTGTGATCATTAGTATTATTGAGAGCCTTTTGCATGCTTTTGTAGGCCATATTTCTCTAGTTCTCTACATTGGGTGAAATAATTCATGTATACCATTTAGAGTTGATCATCTCGCACCCTCACCCCAACGGTTAAGCTAAAAAAAAAATCTTATACTATTGGTGTTTTATTTGATATCATTTCTCTTGTAGTTACATTGTAGTTGAATTTCATAAAAAATCAGAAGTTTCTTAATGAATGAATAGGATTTTCTAACAATGAAAACAATCTTTTCATTCTCTACATCTAGTTGAACATCTCTTCTTAGAGTGAGTCTTTCCTTCTATTTAGTTTTATTCTTGAAACTTCTTTTGGTTTTGATTTTGTTCTTAGAATGAGTCTTTCCTTCTATTTAGTTTTATTCTTGAAACTTTTTTTGGTTTTGGTTTTGTTGTAATATTGATATAAATTTTATAACAACCATACTACTATTGAATACAAACATGTAATCCCATTTTAAGTTTTAACACAACCATCGGCACTTGCTTTGAACTTTTTCATTGTTGTAATATTGATATAAATTTTATAACAACCATACTACTATTGAATACAAACATGTAATCCCATTTTAAGTTTTAACACAATCATCGGCACTTGCTTTGAACTTTTTCAAGAAATCAACTCAAGAGAATAACCTAGAAGAAGAATCTAGAGAATGAGAATTTCTAATTACAACCCTTGTCATTGCTTATAGAGTGATTGGTTGCCACTTTGCCACTACAAATAGGATTCAACAACTGCAAGTGAAATCCAATGATGACTATAAAATATCCATCTAGTCATGAAGGCCTCTTCGAGACTATCCTTGAATCTATTGAACGACATTAAATTTAATTTCTTCCGTTTTCATACAAAAATATAGTAAATGTCATAATTGAGCTTGTGTTGGCTATTTTAACGTATTGCAAGATTTTTTAACTGGAAGCCTATGTCATTCTATGTGGTATTTTTATGTCTGGGATTGTATTCACATTAAATCACCAGAAACCATTATTGATTCAAAAGTGTGCCTTAAACCATTATTGATACACGTGGGAAGGAAATTTATTGAATCAAAAGCGTGACTTAAACCATTATTGTTACATGCGGGGCAGGAAACTTTCATTCATTCCTTTTGCATCTCTCACATCACGAGCCTTCCGATGCCAACCTTCCTCAGTTTGTTCATCCATGTATGAAAAGGTTGAAGTAAAAGCTAATATTAACCTATTTTTCCATAATTTTATACTTAATTATTTCGATAGATGTATATCTATCGGAAATAGTCATATTTAATAATATTATTTTAATTAAAACTAGGTTTTTAATGGACACAATTTCATATGTTTTTGGATATTTTCATCATCTCATTGAATAAAAGACTGTGATTGAAAATATTAACTTTCGTGCATGACAAAATATAGTATTTTTTTATTAAAAAAATTGATTAACTTAATTATGATAATAACTGTGAGTGTGATTACAACTATTAACTTCCGTGCAACAACTGAAACAATATTCATGTTGATGAATCCTCCATTCTTGCGCCATCAATAGTACAACAGCTGCAACTACCAAAATCTAAGTCTATTGACTGCTCAAAAATATCGAAGGTGACCAAGATATGCAACAAAACCGAAACTGGAAGGAGGGCTTATATTGATTTTAGATCTTTCTGTCAATGTTAAGAAAAGCTCTCTGAAAATCCGCAAAAGATATTTGCCATGGTGAGCTTTCAATAAGGTTTGAAAAGACCATGTTATTATTTTTTGCAGTATTGTATTGTGAAACGATCCCTCAGCATGTATATTTTGTAAGCCTTTTAATATGCATCATTTGACTATGTATAGATTCTTTTTAGTTATATTGTTGGTTAAGACAGACACTCGAGGTATGATCGGAACACATGCAGGATTATAGTTGATAAACGTTTCTTCAAATTTTGATGTTAGGGCTTTAGGGATAGATATACACACTGCATCTATTAAAGCAATTTATTTATTTTAACACTGTAATGAAATTAACAGCTAGTATTTCTTCATATTCATTTAACTGCTTATGAACTTAGCACTTAAATTTAACTTTACCGGAGTTGTAAAACTAAGTTCTTCTTTTCCCTTTTTATTGAATGTCAAACCCACTATCATATGCAGTGATGACCTGATTCAGATTTTTCATATCTAATAATTTAATGTTTTGTATTTTACTGAGATTTGTGAACAACAAAAATTTAAGTTGTGTTGTAAAATAAACTTGTAGTTTTTCACTAGAATAATCATGTTATGTATGTTTTTATGTATGTATGAGGCTTGGATTTAACATCATTCTCTCATTAATATGAAAATTTAACTTATTTTATTTTCATTGATCCATTAGTATTGTAATAATTAAAGCATCTATTAAAGCAATTTATTTATTTTAACACTGTAATGAAATTAACAGCTAGTATTTCTTCATATTCATTTAACTGCTTATGAACTTAGCACTTAAATTTAACTTTACCGGAGTTGTAAAACTAAGTTCTTCTTTTCCCTTTTTATTGAATGTCAAACCCACTATCATATGCAGTGATGACCTGATTCAGATTTTTCATATCTAATAATTTAATGTTTTGTATTTTACTGAGATTTGTGAACAACAAAAATTTAAGTTGTGTTGTAAAATAAACTTGTAGTTTTTCACTAGAATAATCATGTTATGTATGTTTTTATGTATGTATGAGGCTTGGATTTAACATCATTCTCTCATTAATATGAAAATTTAACTTATTTTATTTTCATTGATCCATTAGTATTGTAATAATTAGAAGGAAAAAATGGTTAGTTTTTCACTAGAATAATCATGTTATGTATGTATGAGGTTTGGATTCAACATCATTCTCTCATTAATATGAAAATTTAACTTATTTTATTTTTATTGATCCTTAGTATTGTAATCAGTAGAAGGAAAAAATGGTTATTTTTGTTAGAACCTTATAATGTTCATCTTATTTTATTTTGATACAATGAGTCAATGTTTTTAAAAAAAAAATTATATAATAAATTTGACCTAAATTGCTCTTCCTTCTACTATCATAACCTATCAATCTTCATCAGCCACAAATTATCACCAATCAACCTTCATCATCAGCCACAAATTATGTGAATTATGTGACTATGCTAATATTAAATTCATTGGATCTCAATAGCAATGAGTCAATGTTTTTATTTATAAATTTTATATAACAAATTTGACCTAAATTGCTCCTTTCTTCTACTATCATAACCTATCAATCTTCATCAGCCACAAATTATCACCAATCAACCTTCATCATCAGCCACAAATTATGTGACTGTGCTAGTATTAAATTCATTGGATCTCAATAGCAATCAAGAGTTTTAGAAAATTTTGATTTTACCACCCATGCCAACTATGTGTAGGGCTTTGGGTTTCATAAGGTGGTTCTTAAAAGAAAAGAAAAAAACATTTAACAACAAGGGTGGTTTTTAAAAGAAGAAAATAACATTAAAAAATATAGATTTCTATGATTTATTAAATTTGTTTTTTATGTTTGTAAAATGAAGATGAATTAAAATTGATTTAATTAGAATAATAAAAAACAAAAAACATCACAATAAAATAATAAAACAAAATGTTTTAGATTTACATTAACATTGTTTTTAATTAGAATAATAAAAAACAAAAACCATCACAATAAAATAATAAAACAAAATGTTTTAGATTTACATTAACATTGTTTTGTACTTTGAAAAATACATTTATAACTATTTTTTTAAACAATTTGTTTTTGAAACTCGTACTATTATTATTATGAGAAAACAATAACAAAAGTGTCATGTAAGGTGATGACATGTTTTTTATTTATTATTAAATTTTTTGTATGGACATCATTTGAGAGACTTTGTTCATAATGAAAATGGGGCCACACTAGGTAGACATTGAATAGGTACCAAGATAATAATCTTCATTGTAAGTATAAATCCTAATAGGTTTATCAAATAGTATAAGGTTTAATCTAAGAAGTGATTTGATGTGTATAATCATATCAAAATTAACACATTCCTATTCAACCTTTGAGTGAGACATATTAGTCTAGTATATCGACAAGTTAACTAGGGATATCATCCATGAATGTGGAAAATCATCCCTTAGGATTCCTCATGAAATTTTCCTTGGAAAAAAATATAAGAGTTTAATTCAATCGATTGTCGTCAATGTTGTTGGGAGTTTGGATAGTTTTGTGCTAGCAAGTTCCTAATTTGAATCCCCCTAGGTGAGACATACAAGTCTACATTGATGGGTTTACTAGGGATCCCATCCATTAATGTGGGGAAGCATCCCTTGGGTTTCACTCTGAGGTTTTCCTTGGAAAAATATCATGTTGAAGTTAACCCTGAGATTGGATTAGCTCAATCATTGAACCATCCTCTCAAGGCATGTTTCTGACAAGGAAGCCATAGGTCACAAATTCAAATTTGGTTGAATTCCTCGGGGTTATCAGTCGTTATTGCATCTAATGCTCATGTTTCCCTCCATATATATTTTATGGAAGAGAAGAGAATCCCAGGAGATTGAACCCTTAAAAAAATGTTGAAATCCCCTTATTCCAACACCAAGGTATCTTGTTATCTAGTGATTTTCTTATTGCAAATTGAATTAACAGCTCAAAAAAAAATACATTCTTGAAATATTCAACTCAAAAAATCTAGCAGAAGAAAAAACTAGAAACCAAAACATGCACACATAAACACCAATAGTTTTTGGTAGATACCCTTGGAAAACCCTCAGGGGGAAAACCAGTGCTAAGAATGATTTTATTATAATAAAATTAGGGCTCTCATAATAGGGATAATGGATCAATGAGAGAAATACAACTGCAGATAAACTTGAAAATTTTTGATATGTTGTATGACCCAGATATGCACTCTTTTTGAGATGTATGCACCTATTCTTAAGCGTTCCCACATATACGCTCCTGTCTCCACTAGTGCCCTCATACACATATGGAAATCCTATATGAAAAACTTCATACAACACAACTCTTCCCTATGGATTCACTTGATTGAAACTCACTTGTGGCAACCTCTGTTCTCTCTTCTCAATGACCTAATCTCTAGATGGAAGTACTTCTCCACCTATCCAACATCTCCTTGAATCACAGTCCTTCGTGATCCAACCCTCTCTGTGTCGACTCTCTCAACAGAAATCCTTCAAAGTGTAATAAAAAGTCCTTATTTGCTTATACACTCTCCAAAGACTCCACACTAGCAAAAGTCCTTCTTTGTTATCTCTATGTGTAAGTGTCTTCTCCTTTAACCTATCCTTGCTTTTTATAATCTTGAGTTATAATCTAACCCTAATCTGCAAAGTGATTGATGGTTGAGATTACTTCTCACTTCACTTGAGATTAATGCTAAGATTACATGCTAACTACTTTTATAATTTTCCTTAAATAACTCAATTAATTAACCAATTAATTAATAAAATCAATTTACTTTAATAATTTATTTTATTAAGGTAAATTCAATAGTAGAAGGCTTTGGATGAATTTCGCATGCTAGACACCAAGTCTATGCAGAAATACATGTCCAATACTCTATGCACCAACATTCTCTCTTAGCAAGGTTCAGGTATTTCCCAAAGATCCACCTAGAATTGGTTCTCCCTTCAATCCTGGCACAATGTCGAGCACATCATCCTACCCATTGACATCCCTCCAACCTTGTTGATCAACTTCTTCTTGAACACTGGAAGTGTCAGAATTGATGAAACTACATATCAATGCCACGAAGTTTGAAAACTTCATCGAAGGCTTGCTCTCCCTCAATGTGCTCCTAGAAGCCTCCTGATCTTGAGCATCCATCAATGTCATATCATACCAACTTGGTCTCCTGATAGGAATGGAAGGGGATAACTCCCTCTTCCCCTCTGAAGGTTGGCTACCCACATTGGAACTTTGTGAGCTCTACTCATCATTTAGGTGTTCTCCCTTCAAATCCTTCTACTCCTCATCCTATGCCACTAACATCAATTCATTATACATAACCCCTTGGATCCTCTTACAGGATAGCCCCAAAACCTATATAACTTTCCCTCTCTGACACCAGTGATGACTATTGTTTCAGCTTTATCTCCCTATAAACATATGAGTACTTTCCCTCTATGAAAATTCATGGAAAAAACCATGTCCTCCAAAACTGAAATTGAGAGCAAGTTCATCTTCAGTTCCGGTACATACAATACATTTGTCATCTGCAGAAATCCTTCTGAATCCAGCTAGAGCCTCACTGTCCCAAATCCCTCTACACCATACTTGGCAAGAGTGGCAAGCTCCACATGCATATCTAATTCTATCTCTGACTAACTCGTGAACAACTCATGTTTCCCCATCATATGATGAGAAGCACCACTGTCCAAGTACCAAGCACTCCTTGAGTTGGTGTTGGAAGAGAGGCATGAGAACATTGAGAATTCCTTCTCAAACTTTGCTACAAATGCATTTAGTTGTGTCTCTACTGATGTTGTTGTCTGCGTCTTCCATTGCTCCTCCTTCTCTGGACATTATGATGCATAGTTCCCATACTTGTGGCATGTGAAGCACTTGATTTTACTCAAGTTATTCTTACCTAGTTGTGGGGTTGACTCCTCACTGTTTCCATTGGAACCCTTTCCTTTTTCCTTCCTTGTCTTACTGACAAGGCCCGAGTTCTCCTCCTATTCATCTTCCTTCTTTCCTGCTTTAGACTCCTCCCGAGTCTCTTCCTAGATGTAATCATCCCAAAGCCTCTGCCAATCTAGGAGATTTTCCTGAGCACAAACTCATTTGAAAGATGCTTTTCAAGAATTGGGAAGATCATTTAATGCCACATTCACAAGATTTGTGTCCTTCATTTTCTCTCCTATGGCTGCAAGTTGATCACACACATGTGTGATCATCATGAGATAGTTGGTAACATTATCAGATCTATATATCTGCATCGATCTGATTTTATTCCTTAAGACCATATTCCTATTCATGTTTTTTCTCTAGAGTAAACTTACCAAGGCATCAAACATCTATTTGGTTTCCTTCTTCTCGGATATGTGAGGAATCATATGATCCTTTACTGAATCTAGGAGTAACCTCTCTTCTTTGATCTCCTTATTTTTGTGAACTTCCAAATCTTCTCAACCTGTCGGTGGAGAAACTACTTTGTCCACTAACTCCCAAAGGGCATACTCCTTCAATGCCAAAGTTACTCTTTCTTTCCAAGAGAGGAAGTTGGATGCTATGTCCAATATTTATTCAACTCTCAAAGGTTCTAATTCCATCTTTAAGACCTAATAAACTACCATGGAAAATAACCTGTTGTTGGAAACTACCCCTGTACTGACTCGGATAAACATGTACTTTCCTGTCACAACCGAACCCCCATGTATGTATGCGCATGTGCTTACTATTTCTTGCATATATGCGCCTATGTCCAAAGAGACCTGCATATGTACGTGCCCATCTCCTCTGTAACCCTGTGTACAACTCCGTGAAAAACCCTAGTTCTTCCTCAATATGACTATTCCCCTTAAATATGTCCTTTGATTTCATCATGCTAGTTATGAATCTCCTAAGATCTCTTGTAGATATAATAGATCTTCTATCAAATACTACGGATCTAAGATCTAGCTTCCCTTCAGAGCATGTGCTTTGATACAATATTGAAGTTCCCTTACTCTAGCACCTAGGTGTCTTGTTATTTAGTGATTTCCTTACTGCAAATCAGATTAACAACTCACAAAACAAAAATACACTGTTGAAATATTCAACTCAATAAATCTAGCAGAAGAAAAAAACTAGAAACCAAATCATGCACACATAAACACCAATATTTTTGGGTAGATACTCCTAGAAAAAACCTCAGAGGGAAAACGAGTGCTAAGAATGATTTTATTATGCTAAAATCATGGATAATGGCCCACTCAGAGAAATATAACTACAAACAAACATGGAAAAGTCTAATATATTGTACGAACCAGATATACACGCTTTTCATTATGTACACACATGTCCTTAAGAGAACCTGTGTATAGACATCTATCTCCACTAGCGTTCGCGTACATGTACGTAAATCCTATACGAAAAAACTCTGTACAACACAACTCTTCCATGTGGCGTTGCTTGACTAAAACCCACTTGTGACAACCTTTGTTCTCTCTTCTCAATGATATGATCTCTAGATGGAATTCCTTCTCCACCTATCCAACATCTCCTTGAATCACAATCCTTCGTGATCCAACCCTCTCTGTGTCGATTCTCTCAACACAAATCCTATCAAGTGTAATAAAAAATACTTCTTTGCTTATACACTCTCCAAAGACTCCACACTAGTAAAAGTCCTTCTTTGCTATCTTTTTGTTTAAGTGCCTTTTCCTTTACCCTAGCCTTGCTTTTATAATCTTGAGTTATAAGCTAACCCTAATATCGAGAGTGATTTATAGTTGAGATAACTTCTCACTTCACTTGATATTAATGCTAAGATTACATGTTAACTACTTTTAGCATTTTCCTTAACTAACTCAATTAATTAAATAATAAATTAATAAAAACAATTTACTTTAATAATTCCTTTAATTAAAGTAAATTAAAGTGTAGAACGCTTTGGATGACTTCCGCATGCTAGACACCAATCTTATGTGGAAATAATTGTCCCATGCTATATGCATCGACAAAAAAAATATGCGGTGAAGTAGTTATATAATAATATGGTGTATGATGGCTAATTGTTAAGGCAATGCAACATGTCCAACCTTACGTATATGCATAAGGATGCAATTATATAAAAATATAGTGTATGATGATCTAACTGCTAATTTATCTTTTATTTTATTTTATTTGAATAAATTTTCCTTCTTCATCACAACTTGTGCATTATCATTAATACACTATATACTTATGCTTATTTATTATTATATATTATTAATCCTTCACTATTTATTTTTAAAGTATTAAATAATTATGCTTATTTATTATTATATATTATTAATCCTTCACTATTTATTTTTAGAGTATTAAACTATGGGAACTCCAAAATATCTTTGAAATTTTGTGTAAATAATGTAGGCTTGCTTCTTCAAAAATCCAATAGACTATGATGTGCCAACATAATAATTTATCCCTCCTCGTGCCAATTCAATAATATTCAATTGTGGTTGAATGATTAGAAGTTAATTTTCACAACTTATGTACTTCCTTCTCAAATCGTCAAACTATTAATAAAATAATATGTATTTGTCTTCATGTTAATTTTATAAAATCCAATAGACTATGATGTGCCAACATAATAATTTATCCCTCCTCATACCATGCCAATTCAATATATTCAACTGTGGTTGAATGATTAGAAGTTAATTTTCACAACTTGTGTACTTCTCAAATCATATATTAACTATTAATTAAATTATATGTATTTGTCTTCATATTAATTTTATTGAACAATACAATAACAATTAAAAAAAATTGAACATTATGTTTTTTTTTTTAAATTAATATTTTGTGTGGTTTGGTAATGAAAAAACACATCACATAGACATATTAATTTTATTAAACAATACAAGAATAATGTAAAAAATATACATTGTGAAAACATTAATATCTTGTGTAATTTGGTAATGAAAAAACATATCACGTTGATTTTTTTTTATTCAATAAAAAAATAGTTAAGTGATAATTTTAATTTTAGAAAAATAATTTTACTAATAAATTATTTAGAAAAATTGTAAAAATTGGAATTTTTTTTTACATTCCATACAATTAATTAAAACAATGTAAACAAGAGTCTCCTACCAAAGGACTAACAATCACAATGAATCAGAGATGTACTTTCCTTGCTATGGATAATGCGTGGGCATCTACATTGGCACAAATGCAAACAAAAGAAAAACAACCCATGCATAAAGAGCCAAGGGTTGTGGTGCACACGATTGCAACACTTGAATTTTGTTTCAAGTGATTCGTTGAGAGAATGGATAAATATGCTTTCAATATTGCAAGAAAAAGTGGACCATGTCAATACATGGTTTTAAAAATACAAATATGACATGTTATATTTATTGTGTTCACATAGGGTATTTATTGTGTTTGTCTTGAAGGTGATGTTTTAGGTGTCTTATTTTTTACTCATATCTCGTGGTATCAAACTTTGAGATTTGGTTTGGTGAAGTACTTGGCATGCTACCACTGATCTACGAACTCATTGATCCTAGAAAAAAGGGTACTAATTATTGAGGTTGATCTTATTCATATTTTTTTAGTCAATATGCATTTTCCAAGTCCCATTCTTCTTGGGCACCACGGTGATAGGTGACCGACAAAATGAGGTACTTCATTGAATTACTCTCTACTCCAACAATTGTGTAATTGTTTCTTCACATCATTGGTTTCAAGTGTGGATTGTCTATATAGTCCTATGTTTGGAAATAGAGATCCATAAAATAGTTTTATTTCGTTCTCCACTTCCTATTAGGTGGTAACCCTTCAGTCTATTAGAGTACTTTCTTGTACTCTTGCAAATGGTCCTCTAATTGGAGTTTCTTATCTTTAGTAAATCCCTCTAGAGATGCATGTATTCTTATTGATTCATCTCCTTGTCGATTTTGTCTCAAGAAGAGCAACACAACTTCCTACTTGTGCTAATGAGTGTCTTGTCTTGGTTGGAACTTTCTAGAGAGCTCTTCAATTAACCTTTGTGCACATAGATGATGAAGGATTAAAGGATTTTCTATCCTTGACCAGAAAATATTAATTTTCTCTCGTCATGAAGATCAAATGCCTCATGCACATGTATGGGCTTCCAAGCACCACACTGCACATCAAGTGGCACTACGTCTACTTGTACCTCATCAATCAATTTTCTCTTATGGAAAAAATTGTTCTTACACTACATGGTGACTCTAATATTGGTAAATCCTTATTTACCCATATGTTGATGTGGGAAAATGTTTATTGTTATCCACAAATGTTCACTTAGTGAAAGGGCCCAATTAAACATTCCTTCATTAAAAATAACTTAAATCACCAAAATGAATTATACCCCTAAAATAGACCCTACGAATCGATTTTCCACTCATAAAATATCAAAACATATAAATTTTTGATACATTTTAATTTAATAACTATTTGATACATTTCAATTTACTATCAATTTACTAAATATCAAAATATATAAATTTTTGATACATTTCAATTTACTAAATATCAAAATATATAAATTTTTGATACATTTCAATTTACTAACTGTTTGATGCATTTCAATTTACTAAATGTTTTATAAATTTTGGATGCATTTCAATTTACTAATTGTTTTCTTCATCTATATCTCTTGTTGTGATTAAATATCTCCATAGTCTCTTGAAAAAGACATGTTAAGAGCAACCTTGGTTTTAATTGGAATGCGAGCCCCTCCCATTTAAATTTATAGAGTATTCATCACATGGAGGCATTCCACAAGAATGTGGGCCCCTTTTTATTACGTCGAAAGGCGTATACCTATTGATAATGGGTAGAATTAATCACCTTTTAATCATAAATTTCAATCTTAGGGTTGGCAATTGAAGATGCTGGCATATTCTTCGTCGTCCTCTCTAATCAATGGATGAGATTTTAATAAATTAACTTCCGCTCATTTATAAAGACGTCCGTTTATGTGATTACTTTTTTACATTTACTAAATCAGATTAAAAAATTACTTGCTGACCACCAAATTGCCACGTTCAGTGATTAAGAGATAATCTATTAAGCTGGCCACAATTTATTAAATTATTATTACTGAGCGGATACGTATGGCCGCGTGGGTGTTGGATGCTAATTTAAAAGTTTTACGCGCAGTCATTTTTTTTTACCACTGCGGATGTTTATGGCCGCGTGGATATGAAGTGAAGCATTTCCTGCGCGTTTATTTTGTAAATGAAAGCGTTTATACAGGAGAACTACTTGATGGAGCCATCTCGGATCGAGCACTTGCGGCAAGCCGGGTGCAGTCATTTTTCCCATTCCGGTTGGACATCCACCATGATCGAATTCAATAGTTGGACTTCGCTCGCAGGCTAATTCATTGCAAAATTTAATTTTGCCAGACGGGAAAACTCCCTATTTATTCTTATTTAAGCTCATGCGAGGCGTAAGAACCTAGCCCACGTCATTCTATGCCTCACCGTCTCACTGATCGCTCTGCTAAATAAAGGTTGGGATGAGAAGCCTTTCAAATATGGTACCAGCGTTTATTTTTGTAAATGAAAGTGTTTATTTTATTTCGTAAATGAAATAGACCAAAAAAATTAGGATTTGTTTTGTAAATGAAATAGGATAAAAAAGAATTAGGGTTTGTTTTGTAAATGAAATAAAAAAAAATTAAGGTTTATTTTGTAAATAAAATAAGCAATAAAAAAATTAGTTAAGATTTGTTTGCAAATAAAATATGTCTTTCGGCGTTGATCAGCCACAATTATGTGGCTTTGCTAATCCTACTATCACTCATCATATTTCCTCCACGAGATTTAGAGATATCGTATGAGAAAAGCTTAGAGAATGTGATAAAACATGGACTCTCTCCCGCATCATCTTAAAAAGACATCGAGGGATCTCAACAATTGATCTAGGTTGAGGATCCAACGTTGTGACAAATGTGGATCTTCTCCATATTCACTGTGTTGATGTTGTTGTTCTCCAGAAGGGGTGTAGGAATGTTCTTGTAACAGATTGTTAGTGATTACATATGTCATTAGGATATGGATATGGAGTGGCTAATGTTATAAATAAATATTCATCTTATTTTTAATAGACTATATATATAAGAGGTTACAGTCTGAGTGGGCCTAATGGTTAAGAACATGTGTTTCCTCTTAAAAGGTCACAGTTTCAAATCCAGAGGGAGATAGGGTATGTATACCTTCGTAGACTTTACCATGTTTAACTTTTTTATTTTTCTTTTTTATTTAAATTATTATTATATGAATATAAAATTAATATTATAAAACTTAATTAAACCATATTATATCTTAAAACATAACAATAGTTGGTTTCATATTGAAGGGAAAACCATATTATATTTTAGAACATAGTAATAGTAGATCAATATAATTAATTTTTTTATTTCTCTTTTTAATTTAAATTATTATTATATGAATATAAAATTAACATTATAAAACTTAATCAAACCATATTATATCTTAAAACATAGCAATAGTTGGTTTCATATTGAAGGGAAAACCATATTATATTTTAGAACATAGCAATAGTGGGTTTCATCTTGAAGGGAAAGCACAAATATCAAATGAAAACAATAGTTACATTCTTGGTGATAGTTACATTTTTAGTGAGTTAAAATATGTCTAAACTTCAAGGAAGATGTAGTCATTCAAAGAATCTAATAAGTTATTTTTGGACAAATAAAATCTAGTATCATTGTTTTTCTTGTACAGGTAAGACCAATCAACTTATCTTCCAAAATGCTTATCACCCCATTCTAATGGTAAAAAAAAATTTGACACGATGATGTCATGATTAAAAGTATTTATAAGTTTTTTAAGAAACAAACTAACTCTAATTAAATTTGGAAGAATTTGTAAGAAAAATTAGTTTCCTACTTTCAACCCTATGTTTTGCGAGATTCATCTATTATAATTGTATCTAATTATTCATAAAATTAATGAACATGCTCATGAAAAAATATATGTCTTATTAAAATAATGAAAGAAGAGAGTGATTTTTTGTTTTTGTTTTTTTGTTTTTTGCCAATTTTTATGTTCAATGTTTCAAATTCAACATGTATATAATAAATAGGCTATTATGGGTTTCAAATTCAACATGTGTATAATAAAGATGTCATTATTGGTTGGGAATTTTTTTTAATACAACGAAAAAAAATGTCAAACATTAAATACAGTAAAGAATTCAATCAACTTGCAAGTGTAAACCTCACATGTAAAATTAATGTCCATTTTAAAATATGTTAAATATAATAAAGAATTCGATCAATTTTCAAATGTAAATTACTCTCTAGATATTACAATCATGTGTCACCTTATTTTGATAGCTATTTCAATTTGAAAATTAAAAGCAAATTATTAAGTACAAAGTTAGTCCAAATTTTCGAGAAACCAAAAGAGGTGGTTAACCAAAGAAGTAAATAAATAAGAAACAACTTTATCATTGTTTAGGGTTGTTATGTTTATTTATTTTTATTTTTTTTAAACTTAAACTTAGAATTCAAACATAACTCATGAACTATCATTCTTTCCATGGTTTGGGAGTTTTGCAGTAAAAGGTTATAGTGGTTTTCAATTGACATCCAAATTCACGCAATTACTTTTAATTGGTATATAACATAATTATCCAGTGCATCACTAATTCATGTCCTATATTTGGAAAACATTTTTTCAAAAAGATTATTAATCTTTTCTAGAGACGAGAAGGACATTTGTTTTTCGCTTATATTTTATGGAATGGATTATACAGCATACTATAATTGAATAGTTATTGTATTTCAAATATTTGGATTCAAATGTTATTCAATTGAATTCATATTTGAATTTATAGCTTAAATAACATACAAAAACTATCAAAGTAATTAAAACTCTTATTATCCAAGTGTATGTTAGGGACCATCTCTCTACATGTTTTAATCAGGGGATTTTTAGGTCTTAAACTTATAGAGTAATTTTTTTTTACTCTAAACAATCATTTTGGCCATGTTTTGGTAGTTAACACAATGAAAGTTGTTGTAACAAGTTGGGATATTATTCTTCTTTTCATAATCTTTCTCATGGTGCATCATGTACCCTAGTTATATTTTATATGCAAAAGTTATGGCTCGGAGAAGTTGAACTATCATTCAAATTGAACTTCTTTGAATCTTACATTTTCTACCACAACTTCTAAGATTATGGTTTGAAAATTTTGTTTTTAGGGTTTTTGTGCTCTAGATTTCATGCTTATTGTATTAAAAGAGATTTTTATATGAATGAACATCAGAGAGATGTCTCTTTTTAGAAACACTTACCATCATTATATATAGTGCTTTTCACCATTAATTTTTTAATAGAATTCAATTTTTATTATATTTTGTATTATTATATGTTCCCTTATTTTTATCTTAGTTGATATCATATTATAAAATTGTGAATTACCATAAATAAATATACATTTTTCAACTTTTTAATAATTATTATTAAAATAAATAATTTATAATATTTTATGGAGCAAATTATTTGAAATTTTGAAAAAAAAAAAACATAGAAATTAATCATAAAATAAAATTAAAAATTAAAAAATCGTAAAAAAAAAATAAAATTAAAGAATTAACTTAATATTGAAAAAATAAAATATCTTTATATAAAGTTAAAGATAAAAAATAAGGAATTGATAAAAAAAATTGTGCTCTAGATTTCGTGCTTATTATTGTATTAAAAGAGGTTTTTATGTGAATGAACATCATAGAGATGTCTCTTCTTAGAAATAGTTACTATTATTGACCATTATATTATAGTGCTTTTCACCATTAGTTTTTTTAATAGAATTCAATTTTTATTATATCTTGTATTTTATTTTGTATTGTTGTATTTTCCATTATTTTTATCTTAGTTTAAATTATTTTATAAAATTATGAATTATCATAAATAAATATACATTGTTCAATTTTTAATAATTATTATTATTAAAATAAATAATTTATAATATTTTATATAACAAACTATTTGAAAATTTGAAAAAAAAAAAATAGAAATAAAAATTAATCATAATAAAGAATAACAAAATTAATAAAAAAAAACTAAAGAATCATAAAATAAAATTAAAAAATTAAAAAATTAACTTAATATTGAAAAAATAAAATATCTTAAATAAAATTAAAAAATTAAAAAAATTAACTTAATATTGAAAAAACAAAATATCTTTATATAAAATTAAAGATAAAATAAAAAATATGTAATTGATAAAAAAAAAAGACTATAAAAAATTAATCTTAATTACTTGAACCTTGTAAGAAAATAACACAAACTTGTTGAATTGATTTCTTTATTTTATTTTCTTTGAATTAAAGATTTAACTTAATATTGAAAAAATAAAATATCTATATAAAATTAAAGATAAAAAATAAGAAATTGAAAAAAAAAACTATAAAAAATTAATCCAATCCAATAAACAAAAGTCTTCCTTGACTTTTACAAAGATATTCTAAGACAATAGCACAAACTTGTTAAATTAATTTCTTATTTTACTTTCTTTGTATTTGGACACTAAAGTAAGATATGGGAGTTCTATAGATTATGGAATTATTATTTTTATCTTTTTATTTTAGAAGTTCATTAAAACTTATTATAACTTTGTTGCTTGAATTGTTAATCTTAAGAAAGATGATAAAATTAATAAGTGGTTGCATCTTAAATAGTATTTGTAAGAAAATCAATATACATACAATCATGACTAAAACTACCTTCAATGAAATCATATAGTTATATCAACATATAAACTTAATCCTCTACATAAAACTAAATACTATCTCAAATTACAATTTACTCTTAAAAAAAACTATAACTTATAACAAATTAAATTATATATATTTTTTAAAATATTTTACAAATTTTTTAAACATTTAACTCTCAAACAAAACTATAACTTATAACAAATTAAATTATATATATATTTTAAAAATATTTTACAAAATTTTAAAACATTTTTTAGTTAAATCTTAAATCTTAACTTATAGTTAACCCGTTTATAGATTATGTCGCTTAGAAAATTTACAAAATTTCAATGACCCTAATCTCCCTCACCCGCTTCTCAACTTAATGGCCAATTTAAAAAATGCACGTCACGCATCACATTTAACTTTAAAAATGATCAACACGAAAACCGCAAATAAAGTCCATTTAGCGATGGCCGGCCTACGTCAGCATGACAAATATATGTCACCTACCATTTTGTTTTTACAGATTTTTTTACAACGGGCGGGCCCATCGGCCACATACTTTTACTCTTTCCATCTAATTATCACGAAGCAATTCCATGGCAGACTGTACGAGGGATGAAATGGGGAGTCGATGCCGGCTCAATCCCACACTGCCAGAGAAGGTACTGTAACTCTCCATCTCCGACGTCGTCTCCATAACTCCCTCCAAAGCTCCCTTCAATTCTATTCTCATTTGCATGCTCAAACGGCTTAATACTGCAACCCTGTCCATCTCCAAAACACCGATCAGAAGCTCGATGCTAAATCTTCTAATACTAGGAACATCGTTTGATGGACGCGGCTGCCTCCCGAAAACCTTTACAAGTTCCAAAACCAGCGAACTCTTTTTTACACCGCTTGAATCCTCGAACAGACAATCGAAATCCGATTTGGTTATGAACTTGAAGATCTGAGCAGCAAGTCCTATTGCTGCTTCCTGATGCTCGCCTCGTTTCTCCGTCACAAACTTCAAAACCTGACCCCCCCAAAAAACAAGAAGTTAATCTATCGGATGAAATTGTTTTCAGATCGAGCAGCAGCGTAAGACTGTAATTTTAAAACGAAATTCTACTAATTGAATACACTCTTCTACCTGCGCTGCCGTTGCAGTGATTTTCCTCAATTCAAAGTAATCTGGCTCTGCGTATGCGTACAGATTCCGAAGAATTCTGGCTACATGAAAACCCTGAACCGGGTCGTCCAGCACAGAGATCAGGTTCGCGATCAAATTCGGGTGATCGGGCAGCTTAATGCTCATTATCCTTCGACAGTTTTGTTTATTCTCCAGTGAAAGAAGAGCCAGGGCTTCTCCTGCCTTGGTCACGAGCTCCCTCGTTTCATCGTCGCACGATCCACTTATAACATTAATATTAATCCTCTCCATGTAAAACTCAGAGAAGAGACTCCGCAAAACTCCGCCAGTTCCGCCGATTCTCTCTCGGCCCTCTTCTTCGAGAGCAAGACTTGTCAATGTGTCGATGGCTAGGATTTGCAGACTATACGTCGTTATTTCTCTGTAATGAAGAACGTCTCTTAGATTGCTTATGGCGAAGATTATCTCCGAGATCCCTTTCCTTAAACCCTTCCCTGTCGAGCCTGTTCTGCTTGCTAGCATTCCCATGAGCTGCAGAGCAAGCTTTGCCGTCTTGATTTGGTATTCGGGTACGTTGGGATTTAGTTCCGTGAGTCCTATAATTTTGGGAAGTAGCCCTCTGCTGCTTCCGATCTTCGCGCAGTTGTCGTGTTCGTTGGCCAAACTTTTCGGTATCCGCATCCCAAGCAGGCTGAAAACCGAGTAATTATATGCATCCCCATATTGCTTCGAATGGATTTCAATCTGTTTGTTACTGTAAAGCAGAGAGGCTATGAATTCCATGGACCCAGCGATGGCCGTACTTATAAGTTTACTTAATTTTATGCACAATCGTGGAGTAATACAATAATTTTGTAAATGTGTACTTAATTTTATGCTATATGCACTCGTGCAGCTTTCGGTAGCTTCAAATTGTTTGTTTGTAGCACCTTGTTGTATCACACTATCTATTTTTGTTTTTTCTCTTATACTTTCTTGGAGGTAAAGGTCGCAATTGGAAAAACCATGGAAAATTAGCTCATAAGGGAAATTTAGCCCCTAAAATCATTCCTGAGTCAATCATATCTTAAATCAATCATAGTAACCAAAATATACATATAATTAACTCTTTCCACTGTTTCTAAAAGGTAATAATATCTTACTTAAATTTCATAAATGTAGATAGGGAACAAGAAATAAATTCTTCCTTAATCTCAACTTCCTAGAGAATACACAATCAATAAATCTTATCTTCATAAATGATATGATGATCAGTAGTAATCTCAAGTTACTGTGATCACACTTTTATTTGAACCATGAGACTACTGTTATTGTTGTAGGCATCTTAGTTGAAAAATGTTTCCATTAGAAATTCATTCTTGTAATGTCTTAGCATAAAAGACTAACTTGGGCCTAAGAAGATAGGCCTAGTAGAATAATCAAATTGCAACCAATTTATAATTGTTACACTTATTGGTAACATGTCCTCATGCAATTGGGACAATATGTTGATTACATCAAACAAAATCCCTGATTTTCAGCGACAGATATTAAAAAACATACAAGGGTGAGTGCACAAAGTTGGTCAACGATAAAATGGCATCGGAGTGAGCAAGAACACACACTTATAGGAATGCATGCACGTTTTTAGTAATGTGTGCATGTTCATGATGTGACAGGTTTGGTAAACCTTGATCCTCCACTTAGTGAGCCACATAGGCACATTCCCAAGAATGTGTGTGCATTCTCAAGAACATTCACACATTCCATAGAAACACATGTTCAAAAACGCGTAAGCGTTCCTAAAAAAATTTGAAATAAAAATAGTGCACACACGTTCCTAAAGCGTGTGAGCGTTATTAGGAAGAAGAACACACACATGTTTCTGTTAACATGAAACATCTCTCTATCCCCCCCCTCTCTCTCTCTGCCCCCTTCTCCCTACCTCCATCT
>ML796977.1:284550-306818 GCA_009831015.1 Picea engelmannii | reverse complement strand
TCTCTCTCGTCCCTCTCTCCCTTCCTCCTTCTATACCCCCCCTCCTCTCTATCTCTCTCTCTATAACTCTCTCCTAAGAAATCACTAGAACCAATAGCCAACCAAGATAGCGTATCTCTCTCCAAATCTAGCGTATTAAGAAAAAAATCCAAATCGTAACCAAAGACCAAGTAACCATTGTAGCAGTTGCATCTCTCCACTAGTGATGCACAGTCCTTATGCAGTTGTCAAAGTGAGTGAGTGAAAATGAGCTTAATCACCCTCTATCGATAGTCCTCTAAGTGACCTAACTGGGTTGAATTCTTCTTTTGGAGTCTAATAATTTAATATAAATTATTCTCTTAAGCCAGCTTATCTTCTAGGGTTATTACCCAGTCATTTAGGGTTTCTCTTACTTCCTGAAATATTCTAGTCTCGTCAAAGGTTACATGTAGAGGTTAATACCTCCTGCAACTACCATAACTTCCACACTCCCTCCTAGCTAGGGAGGTATTACAAGTAATGGTCTTGAGCACAAATAGACCATTCATCCAGTAACAACACCAATAGCCACACATGTTATCTCACGATCACACATCACTATCCAACACTAGTGATAGTCTCCATGTAAATCATAATTCTATCTAATAGAACACAACTGTGTCTATCCATAGTAGTACACAACTACTATCCAGTGGTATACAACCACTCCTCATAGCACACAACTACTAACCAGTGACATATATTCACTACCAGTAGATCACATCCACCACAATAACATACAACTACTATCTAGAGACATATAGTCTCTACAATAAACACATGCTATCATTTGATATCATCCTGCATCAATAATTTCATCAGTTGCATTACATATAAGCCATACTAGCATGATACAAATGCATCATATCTAAGTTGTACAATTGTGATCCGAAGTATCATCTACATCATCTCTAAGCCGTACTAGCATGATGCCAATGCATCATCTCTAAGTTGTATGACCACCTCTAAGATGTACTTGCATGATGTAGATTAGTGCCTCATTGTGTCACCTCTAAGATGTATGATCATCTATAAGCCGTACTAGCATGACATATCTAGCATGATGCCAATGCATCATATCTAAGTTGTATGACATATATAAGTTGTACTCGCATGATCATATCTAGCATGACATGAGCCCTCCTGCATCATCTCTAAGTTGTATGATCATCTCTAAGCCATACTAGCATGGCATATCTAGCATGATGTCAATGCATCATATCTAAGTTGTATGCAACCTCTAAGTTGTACTTGCATGATCATATCTAGAATGATGCAGCTCACCAATATTGTCTCTAAGTTGTATTAGCATGAACATAACTAGCATGATGCAAGCATCATCTCTAAGTTGTATGTCCATATCTAGTTGTACTAGCATGATGCTCCAAAAGCCACTGTATCAACAAATACAACCATATATATCGTATTTGAGCTATGCTAGCATGATGAAAGAATCATCTCTAAGATGTATGATCATCTCTAAGCTATACTAGCATGATACAGATCTTTATTCCACTAACAATACATGATACCACATATCAGTGCTCCTTCCCAACCAAGGAAGTCATCTCCTCCATTTTAAGCAAGGGCACAATCTCCACGAGCCCCATCTTGTCCCTCAAGTATGCAAACTTTATCTTGGACAAAGGCTTCATCAAAATATCTGAAGTCTTCTCATCAGTTGAGATATACTGGAGAACTACTTTTCCCCTCTGGACTTTATCACAGAGAAAATAATACTTGATCTCAATGTGCTTCGACCTGTCATGGAACACTGGGTTCTCTGAGAGATTCACACAGCTCTGATTATCACAATGTATCATGGTCAAATCCAACACCTGATCAAATAGTCCAGAAACTAGCTTACAAAGCCACAATGCTTCCCTACAAGCATCACAAGCTGTAATATATTCTGCTTCCATAGTGTTGAGTGCAACATACTTTTGTTTTCTCCTAGCCCATGAAATCATAGTAGAACCCAAACTGAAACAAATTCTAGAAGTACTCTTTCTATCTTTTGCACTCCCTGCCCAATCTGAATCGGTAAATCCATGTAGATTTACTTCACCGTTTGAGGCATATCTCAAACCATACATTATTGTCCCACAAAGATATCTCAAGATTTGCTTTGCAGCCACCCAATGCTCTTGTCTAGGTTCCACCTAGAATTCACTCAACATGTTCACAACAAAGCATATGTTTGGCCTGGTATTTACCAAATACATCAAGGATCCAATTAATTGTTAATATAGGGACAAGTCTATTGGATTAGAATCATAGTCTCTCAATTTCCTCAAATCTATTACCATGGGAGTTTCCATGGATTTGCAATCAATCATCCCAAACTTCTGAAGGATATTTACAACATACTTCCCTTGTCCTAGAAAGACTTCACCGTGCTTCCACCACACTTCTAGTCCCAAGTAGTAGTGCATGAGACCAAGATCCTTCATATAAAATTTAGTGGATAGCTCCTTCTTACATTGAATAATGAGAGGCTTTGCACCTATAATAGTATAATAATGAGTGAATTGTTTACAACCTTGTAATAGAGATTTGTATCAACATGACTCTTGGAAAATACAAGTCTTGTCAAATAACTATCAATCTATGCATACCAAGCTCTTAGAGCTTGCTTGAGTCCATACAAGGCCTTCTTCTATCTGCATACATGGGTTTCTTTTTGGTGTACCTTAAAACCATGAGGTTTCTCTATATATACTTATTCCTCAATCACTCCATTGAGAAAGGAGGTCTTTATATCCATCTGATGTAAGCTCCAACACATGGAAGCTTCTAGAGATATTATGGCTCTGATAGATGTATATCTGAAAATCAGAGCAAACATCTCATCATAATCTTCTCCCTCCTACTAGGAGAATCATCTAACCACAAATATCACCTTGTAATTATCAATACTTCCATCTGCACCATGCTTTATCTTATAGACCCACTTTGGAGTGACTACAGACTTCTCTTTAGGTCTCGACAGAATTTACCATACATCATTATTCATGATGGATTGGTATTCTTCCATCATGGCCTCTTGCCATTCTTTCTTCTTAATTTCTTCCTCAAAGGTGGAAGGTTTCGCATTAACCAAACTTGTCATGAGTGCCACATAACTAGTGAAACTTTTGGGTTCTTTCTTTGTCTGAAAGTACCAGTGGGAGCCTTATTCTTTTCTGCTTCCTGCAAAGTATTTTCAATCCATGCTGTTATTTTTCTTGTCTTATGTATAATAGTTGGTTCCACAGATTCATGTGGTGGTTCTTGTTCTTCATTAGATTCTTCTGGAGAACATGTACTTTCTTCTTTGGTATCTTCATGTTCCTCTTCTTTGTTGGATTCTATAGATTCTTCTATAGACTTCTTAAATGGAATTCTTTCATCAAAATTTATGTCTCTACTTATTTCAATCTGCTATTGACCTGGAACATAGGTTCTATACGTTTTTGATGATTCACTATAACCAATGAATATTCCTCTATTTCATGAGGGTTCCAACTTCTTTCTCTTATCCTTGGGAACATGAATGTATACAGGACATCCAAATATTCTCAAGTGTTCAACTCTTGGCTTCTTTCTTGAGAAGGATTCTTCAGGAGTCATGTTCTTCAATATTCTATGTGGACTTATATTATGAACATAAAAAAATGTCATAGCTACTTCTCCCCATAGAAACATAGATAAAATCTGATCAATCGTCATTTCCTTGAATGATTCTTCAATGGTTATGTTCTTTCTTTCAGCCACACCATTCTGTTGTGGATTGTGAGGGACAATGAGCTCCCTCCTAATCCCAACTTCTTTACAAAAGGCAATGAGTTCCTTGGAGGTGTATTCTCTTCCATTATCAGATCTTATTGTCTTGATCTTATTATCTGTTAGGTTCTTTACTTTAGCCTTGAATTCTTTGAATTTTCTAAATACTTCATCTTTAGTCTTTAACAGATACAACCATGTCTTTCTTGAGAAGTCATCTATAAACGTTACATAGTAAATATATCCTCCTAGAGACTTCACTGGCATAGGTCCACATACATATGAATGTATTAGGTATAATATCCCTTTGGATCTATTCTCACTACTTTGGAAAGGTTTCTTAATGTTCTTCCCAAGTGCACATCATATGCACACAACTTCATGTACTGACTACAATTCTGGTATACCTAGAACCATCTGTTGTAGGGATGACAAGGCTTGATAGTGAAGGTGAGAAGACATTCTATGCCATAACGCACTAGGGTTGATTTCGTCATGTATTGGGGCTTGAGTATTCTGAACTAGGAGTTTATATAACCTTCCTTCACGGGTTCCAATAACTCTAACATTTTCTATCTTTGAGTCTTTAGACTATACACAAACTTTTCCATCCACAAAATCTACTTTATATCCTTTCTCTTCCAAACAAGAAATAGATACTAGATTCTTTTTCAAACCAGAAACATATAAAACATAACTAAGATGAATACAGTTACTTGATTCATTTTGATAGTAGCTTGTCCAATTCCCTTGACTACATAAGAGTTCTTGTCTCCAAGCTCTACTTTATGAGGTGTCTCCTTTTCCTTCATGCTTGAGAAATTCTTACGATCATCTGCCATATTCCTTGAAGCTCCACTATCGATCAACCACATGGCATATTCAATGTCTCTAGTAAGGGATGAATAATAGAAGAAATATACGTCATCATGCTTTGTCTTCTTTGGGGGTTCTTCATCATTGGCAATTGATGCATGATGCCTCTCTTTTCTCTTCCTTGTTAGTTTAGGACAATTCCTTTTGTAGTGGCCATAATCATGGTATTCAAAGCATTGTACCTTTGGCATATCTCTCTTAAACTTCTTTCTTGAATCGGATCTTTTCTTAGCTCCATGTCTTTTAAACTTTGTTGCAAAGGCTTAAGCATATTTTTCCTCCTGAGGTTTTCCCTTGGAGTTTAACCTTGTCTCTTCTTGTGCACAACATGTTCAAAGTTCTTCTAATGTTGGAAACTCCTTCCTTATATTCATACTTGCAACAAATTCATCCCA
Source organism: Picea engelmannii (assembly GCA_009831015.1). NCBI lineage: Eukaryota > Viridiplantae > Streptophyta > Pinopsida > Pinales > Pinaceae > Picea > Picea engelmannii. The sequence goes on along the minus strand of ML796977.1, from coordinate 301,761 downwards.
TGATCTAGAGAGACCATTGAGTACCATGTTCACAACTTCCTTTATCGGGATGGCTTATTCAATAGCTTGTATTTTATCTCTCAACTGGGAAATCCTCAAAAAGTATGAAGCTATGGTGTCATCCTTTGTCATCTCTGTGTCACGAAGTTTATTTGTCAGACTCATCACTTGTCCAATATTTCAGACTAAGAAAGGTTTGTTAGGGCATCGTACATCTTCTTGGATGAGTCAAGATGATAAATGTAGGGTATCAAGTGATCCTTTATAGAGTCCACTATGATACTCATAGAATTTATGTCATTATCCTTGAACTTCTCCAGGGATACAATGTTATGAGGTTCCTTCTCTTTTCCTGCTTCAAACTGTGGTTCCATGATATTGCCTTTCACGATTTCTAGGACTTTATTCTTGGCAAGGATGAGGTCAATCCTTGTCTTCCATTCTCTGAAGTTTAACGCCCCTTCTAACTTGTTTTCTGACTTCATAGAGTAAGTCATGACTGCTTTGACTTGGTCAACCTTTGACTTTGACCAAAAAATCAAACTTGACACCTTGGCTTGTTGAGAGTACCAGGAGGTGAGCTTGGCTAGGGTGCACTATGCTATCTAGGAAATAGATCAAGAACTTCACTTAAGGTGCCTCAAAAAGAGGGTTAAGGTTTCATTGTTGTAGAAAAAATCTAACTGCAACTGAGAAACCTCCCAATCTACCTTCCAGTGGTTAGATTGTCTGAAGATAGTGTGGGCCCATAACCTGTTAAAATAATAGGTGTAGTCATTTCACCATAGACAATATCACTATAGTTTCACCCAACCAGAGGCACAAAGGCCACCACGAGCACCTTAACCTTGATAGACAAAATAATTCTAGAAGAAATCACTGGAACCAATAGCCAACCAAGGTAGCATACCTCTCTCCAAAGCTAGCATACCAAGCAGAAATTTCAAACCATAACCAAAGACCAAGCCACCACTGCAGCAAATGCAACTCTCCACCAGTCATGTGCACCACTAGTCCTTATGCAGTTGTGAGAGTGAGTGAGAGAAAATGAGCTCAAGTGACCTCTATTTATAGTCCTCCAAGTGGCCTAACTCGGTTGGATTCTTCTTCTGGAGGCTAATAATTTAATATAAATTATTCTCTTGAGCCGACTTGTCTTCTAGGGTTATTACCCAACTATTTAGGGTTTCTCTTGATTCCCGGGATAATCTAGTCTTTTCAAAGGTTATGTATAGGTTAATTTCACTATACCCTCTTCCTCGTATAGATGATTTACTTGATCAATTAAAGAATGTTGTTTATTTCACTAAGTTGAATTTGCACAGTGGATACCATCAGATCATGGTTGCAGAACTGGATGCATGGAAGACTACCTTTAAAACCAAACATGGATTGTTTGAGTGGTTATTTATGTCGTTTGGGATTTGTAATGCTCCGACAACTTTCATGCTTGTGATGAATGATGTATTCATGCCATTTCTAGATGATTTTGTGATTGTATATTTATACGACATTCTTATATTTAGTGGGACTTGGGATGAACATGTAAGGCATGTAAAGAAAGTATTGGATACTTTTCAAAGAGAAAAGTTGTATGTAAAATTGTCCAAATGTGAATTTGGTAATACTACACTTGTATACTTAGGTCATATTGTAGGGGGAGGACAATTGAAAATTGATCCTTCCAAGATTTATGTAATTGTAAATCGGCCTGAGCCCAAAAGTGTAGCTGAAATACAAAGCTTCTTAGGTGCAGCCTAGTATTGGAGGAGATTCATTTCAAACTTTTCCTTTATAAAATATCCTTTGCATGCCTTAACCATTGTGAAGAACACTTTTCAGTGGGGAGGAAAGCAACAAAAATATTTCGACACTTTGAAGGAAAAGATCAGTACCGCACCAGTATTAGCACTACCGAATCTTCAACAACCCTTTGATATCGAGACATATTCCATCGAGTACGCCATGGGTGTAGTATTGATGCAATATCGTAAGCCTATATGTTACCACTCTGAAACTTTTAACCAAGCTATTGTTAAATATTCTACATATGATAAAGAGTTGTATGCATTAGTTCAAAGCGTAAATAAATGGAAGCACTACCTATTAGGGAAGGAAATAATCAGACATAAAGATCATCAACCCTTACAGTATCTCCAAGCATAGACCAAACTGCAACAATCTCAACATTATAGATGGATGGGTTTCCTACAACAATTTCATTTGGTAATCAAGTACACAAAGGGTACGAGTAACAAGGTAGCTTATATGCTTTCTAGAACTCCTATTGTTTCTTCTATTATTTTGAAGAATGTTTCTATATCTCATGATAGCTATGTGGAACAATATGCCATTGATGAAGATTTTAAAGAAGTATATGAGAAGCTAACCCATGGTGCACATGTAGAGAACTATTCTCCATAGGGAAAACTACTCTACCATCTTGGAAAGCTATGTATTCCTACAAGTGAACAAGTCCATGTAATACGAGAAGCTCACACTTCTCTTGTGTCTGGGCATTCTGGGGTAGGAAAAACTATGGCTCATCTGCAGAGGTTTTGTTACTGGCCTCAGATGAAAGCAATTGTAACTAAATATTAAAGGGGTGTATAATGTTTTCTACTTGTAAGCCCACTAATAGAAAATTGGGGCTATTGTTACACCTCAATATTGCTCAATTTGATAAGTGTCGCATGTTCCTCTCAGTTATCGTAAGTGTCGCATGTCCCTCGCAACTGTCGCAAGTGTCGCATGTTGTTCACAAGTGTCGAAAACATCAAACAAAGCATCTTTCCATGATGAGGACACCAAGGAGACACTTAAAATTCCTCAGACACTTGAATTAGAGGAAGGAGAATGATCTACTGAAGTCAAGAATCTTTTGCCATCTGAAAGGAGCTCTTGAAATAGGGTTTTGAGGGAGAGTGCTCTCCTATGACATCCTTAGGAGCATTGACGATCTCCCACAAGATACTGGGGAGCGTTATAACAACAAACCACCCCTCTGAAGGAGCGCTACCCATATTTGGAGCGTTGGCGCTCCCCTTGAGCCTCCTAAGGAGCGTTATAGTGCCCTGATGCCCCTTTTGAGGGAGCACTGTCTAATCTGGGCAATGGTTGGCCCGTTGAGGAGAATAAGGGGAGGATATTTCAAGTTTGGAAGGCAGTTGCATTCAAATTCTTGGTTCAATCAGAAGATCCCTAATCTAAGGAGGGAATTCCTCAACCTACCCTAAATATACCTCAAGAAATTAAGCCTCTCTTAACCTATATAAGTAGGCTCTATGATGGTGAAAAGGGGGAAGAATTGCTAGCATGAAACCTATGATCTCATAGGAAACACACAGTGAACTGAAGGAGAGTGATTAGTGAAGCTGCTATCATCTAGGTCGTGGATCTTCTGAGCAAGGGTTGGACAAAGGGGACTTGACGAAGCTGTCGCATTCACATCTACGATTGTAAGTACTATTGTCATTGTTCTCATTAATATGACATGCTTGGATTGTTTCTTTCTAGTTTTTTTCTGATATTACATGAAATTATCGTTGATAGATAGATCTGTTTTCAAGCTAATATCAATAGAGTAGGAAGTGGTCGTACTTTTTTTGTCTACAGGACTCATCGAGGAGCGAAAGATTGGAGCTCAACTCAGAGCGTGCAGGGATAAACGTCGATAAAGAGGTACTTTCGTTCTCCTTACTCCTCATGCATTAGTTTTTAAAGATTTGAAAGGAAGTCAATGTCCACGTTAAGCACTTTCTGTCTTAGAGTTTAGGGTCTAACTCTTTGAGGAATCTACCTGTCCGCAGGGAGATTTTTCTACAACAGAAACTAGTGACTCCACTGGGGAGTCCTCAAATCGAAACTTTTTGTTTTGATTTCTCCTCATAGACCTTGTCTTACCCCTTGATTGTTTTCAGACCTGGTTCACTCCTTTTTGATTGATTTCATGAGCTGATTGACTCCCTACCCCATCACACTCAGCTTGATTGACGAGACTGGACTGCAATTTTTGGATTTTTGACATTTTAGAAGATTTTTGAACCTGGCACCCCTGTGCCTATGTTAACAGAGCACCAGCGCTCCCTGAGTGCCTTACATAGAGCGCTACAATTCTCCTTTCCCTTTAAAACAGAGCGCCAGCCCTCTTTTGGCCAAAAACTTTCCAGAATTTCTCTTTTCAGGGTTTTACCTCTGTGTTTCGCTTGCTGAGCCTCCCTGTGAGTCAATGCTTCTTCCTTTTCGACTTTGGCATCTTTCTTTTTGAAGAACAAACACCTTGTTGTTTGGCTCTTATAGCCTTCTTCACTATTGTTTTTGAGTTTTTCTGCTGTTGGGAGTTTGAAACCAATACATTTTTGTTCTCTCCTTTTTGACTGAGTGAGAAACTCTGGTGAAGGACATCAGAAGCCTATGGATCTTTCCATTTGGTTCTAGTTAAGGTCATTGTTTTTCGACATTTCTTTTGGTGTGAAGTTCTTGGTTTTTCTTTAATTTTTCTTTTCTTTCGCTTCTTGTTTTGATCACAACGAGAGGGTGTATTGTTTGTACGATTCTTGCTTGTGTTGGTCTGATTTTCATTGATCCAAAAAGATAATTAGCAAGACGATCATTGTTTTGAATTAATCATTATTCACATACAAACAATAAAGAGACATCTTCATGATTGCTTTTTCATATTAGAAGGTATTTCAAAAAAGTTTTTAGCACCACATCGGATTTGATTTGAAGAAAATTTTGTTTGACATTCCTTATCAGTGCTTGTTAGTGAAAATAACTCTCTCTCTCTCCCTTAGATAGATGTTCATCGAAAAGAAATGAATGCTTATCATCTTTGATGCATTTTTAGAGACTGAGTCATAATTCCATCTGTTTCACTTCCATGCACCCCTTTTGAGTAAAGAACAACTATAAAATGAACGCTAATTAAAAATTATCTAGAATATTTTCTTTTCTAGGATCCTCCACCAATAGTAGACTAGGCATAGTACTTTGGATTAGGCTGTGAGCATAACTCTCCAAAGTTTCCAAAACAAACATTAGCATCTTGATTTAGGGAGAGTCAAATCCAATTGTCGTATAAGTCTGCTTGGGATCCCCCTCTCACACAGCGGTTACGCACGAGGTTGCATTTGGGAGAGCTATGGAGATTATCCCTCTGTGGTTTGACTGATTGTAGTGGTCAGATCATATTATGGGGATCGCTTAAAGGTAAATCCACAATTACTGCGTGGAAGCCTTTCAAGTTGATTTCGGCCTAGATACCCTGCCCGTATGTTCGGATCGAACTGTCGATTGTACCCGCCCAGGGGATGACTACGAATTGGTAACCTTAGTGGCCATAATCTTTAGGGTCTTACACAAGGTGACAGTGAAGGGAAGTATCACTGTACCTAGAGCATACATTGGTCAAACTCACTTGGGCTCCTTGGAGGGTAAATCCACAATTACTGCGTGGAAGCTTGCACCACGGCGTAAGTCCATTAAGCAGGTCGCCATTGTAGCTATTCCACCATATCCCCCCCCTTCTTGACTTGATCACGCGATGTTGGATTTCATCACCAACTGGTACGATCATTGAGAGAAGGTCCTGTTTGCTTGGTTGTGATTCTTAGATTCTGTTAGCGTATGTTGTTTCTTTTCAGTAGTTGGCCATAGATCTTTTTCGCCGACTCTTTTTCGCCAACATCGACCCTCCACGTCATTCGCAGAGGCTACAGGGACTTCCCCCAGAAAATATGGAAGGGAACACCCCTTTACCCCCTCATTCTACGGAGGAATCTCCTCAACAGAGCGAGGTTCAAGACACTACAACTTCCCAAGAAGAAGTTCCCACTCCTTTAGAGAATTTTCGAATTGTTTCAGAGTCTCTGGAAGCTTTCCGCATTCCGGAGGGATATGAACAACGTGTCCTCCAACTGAATTCAGTTGGTGAATTTGTCGTCATCAATCCTTCTAACATTCCGGCTAGGTCCCGTTCAAACTCTTTAGCCAATGACCCCTTTTGGACCGCAGACATTGTTCGAAGTCCGCCGCGCATGGTGCGGGATCTTTATGGAACAGGGATGGGTGTTGACGCACCTATCACCTACACCGTACCCATAAACCATTTTATCGGTACCACTGTTTTTACGACCACACCATCCGTTGGTCCGAACACATCGTCTATTGGCCCAAGGTCTACTTTTCCTCTCCAGACGACCCATTCTACAATGGTCCCTCACATTCTGACTATTCCCGTTGGTAATGTGGTGGTTAGCCAAGTTGTTATTGGCACACCAGTAACACCAAGACCTACATCATCACTCCCTTTTGGGTACAGAGCACTGAATTTTTCCACTACCACTACTACCCAAGTTATGCCGGGAAGTTCCGTACCTATCCAATAACCCGGAGGGACCGGTCTTGGTGGTCTTAATCCATTCAGTGGTACCGGACAGTCATTTATGTCTAGTTCTCAAATTCCGGGAAATCTACCTCAAGCTGGGGGGCATCCTCCCACCTGAGGACAAATTCCATTTGGGGGGCAGCCTCAATCCAGAGCCTACCATCAACTGTATGGAAAAAATGTGTCTGCCACACCTAATCCGTGGAATATCCCTTTTCTAGGAAACCCACAATTCTCGGCAGGTCACAATTCTTAAGCTCCACAACAACCCCCTTATGGACAAACGCCAAATCCAGCTTCTAATCCTCAAAACCCATCCGGTTACCCTTCGCTTGCACATGTTTCTCAAAACACCTTGAATACTGTGTACCCTGGTCAACACCAACCTCATACGAGAGGGCCCACTAGTTACAATTATCCACATAACTCAGTGTATGTTCCTACTGGTGTCCCCATGCCACACCAGTATTACCCACAGGTTAACCGACAACTACCTTTTCTAGCAACCTTGGACCTTCCAGACTTGTCTCGGTTAACGAATGACCCTATTTATCATTCTCCAGTTTGGCCAGCTATTTCAGCTAAACTTCCTTATGATATCCCAAAATTCGACGGAAAGTCCAGAGAATACCCAAACAACCACGCGATGACTTTCCATTTGTGGTGTTCATCCAACTCCCTTATGGACGATTCTATACATTTGTGTCTTTTCCAACGAACGCTTACGGGTTCTGCAGCAAAATGGTATATTGAACTACCACGTGCCTCTTTTCACGATTTCAACTCTCTCGCCATGTCCTTCCTCACACACTTCCAACTACCCATTCCATACGAGATGGGTACTGAACTATTGACCTCCCTTCGTCAGACAACCTCCGTACACATCTCCGATCATATTCATGAATGGAGACGATGACGAAGGCTAATTAAAGCGATCATTCGTAACCAATTATTAGTGGAATGGTTCACCAAATCACTGTTACCCCAGATCACTCGTGATGTTTCCATGGGTAGTGTAGTCACCGAGGAAGAAGCTATTGCCCGAGCTCAGTACTTCGACTTAGTTTATTCACAGTCTGGTACTTTGTACGAGTTGCAACCAAATGCTACCCGTGCCACTAATGATCCATCCAAACCATCGTCTGCCTCTCACGCGGATGGAGTTATTGGCTCCGTCAAAACCCAATCTACCTCCCAGACAACTGGAACAACTCAGCGGCCCGCTTCAAAAACTGCTCCTAGCCCGACTTCACCCTCTTCTACCCCCCCCTCAAACTTAGGTCTCTGAGGTGAATGCGGTCCAATCAACCCCTTCTCAACAACTTGGCGACAATAAGAAAGCGAGAAATAAACCAAAGAAAAACAATAACAACGAACAACCAAAAAATCAACCGCAAACCCCTGCTGCCAGAAAACAACCACAACGAAAACCGAAATTCCCATGTCTCATTTGTGGTGATGATCACTACACTCGAGACTATCCACATCGCGATGAAGTGGCCAAACTTTTTAAGGGATATTCACAACCCGCTGTGCTTACTCAGCCTTTTCCACAGCAGCAATCTTTGGTTGCTCAAAACCCCCACTGCAGGGGGTAGTTCCAACCAATCCCATGATGAGGCCTCAACAAGTGCCCACATTCACATGTTTAACGGGGTTAATCTGACCACTCGCACTGCAACATATGACACACCAGTTAAACCTGATAAACCGAAGATTACTAATGGTTCCGTACCGGACCCATTACCATCTTCTGTCAGTCCTCCATCTGGGGAACTTCAGATTGAGAAACCGTCGTTTGACTCCATTTTACGCCCTCCTAAGAGCACTATCTGGAAATCTACCTTCAATCCTAATTCACGAGCTTCCCAAAACTACAACATTGTTGAAGATTTGGCTCAAGCACCATGTGCTATGTTTACTTTGGAAGTTCTACAACACTGTCCCAGCCAACATAGAACGCTCTTAGCTGCTATCGACACTTTAGATCCAGAGTCATATAATAACCTCACGTTTAATCTGGATGATCATCAACCATGACTCTCCCACCAACTAGCTTTTCAAATCAATGTTGTTCTTCACAATCAACAAATCCACCGAACTATCTTGGATGAGGGAGCCTCTACTTGTGTCATGTCTTTAGCTTGTTGGAAGGGCTTAAAATCACCTGCCCTTAACAAATCCCCTATGATGTTACGCTCTTTCGATGGACGAGGTTTTCATCCTCACGGACTTTTACAATCCTTAGTCATTCAATTGGGCGACAAAATTGTTACCGTTGATGTCGAGGTGGTCGATGCCCCCCTCTATTACAACCTACTACTTGGAAGAAGTTGGTTCTATGATATGACTGTCGTCGCCTCGTCGGTGTTTCAATGTGTACAATTCCCCCATCAAGCCAAAATTGTCACTATCGATCAACTCGATTTCTATACACCCGACGCTCGTGCCCCTGTCACCAACAACATTCCTTTTTTGGGAGACCACCCAGTTACGTATGAAAGAGTTAGTGTTGGCTTGTTGAAAGATTCTATCCTTATGGGTACTTTCCCTACACCACTTCCACCTACCGCACATCATATTGCCACTGGCAATATGATCTCGACTATGCCTTATCAATCCTTGGAATCATCTGATCCTTGGGTTGTACCTAGTCCTCTGGAATTCGATGTGATCGGTGACACTATGCCACTTAGCCCAGCCGAGGTCGCATACGTAGCTATTCAATCTTCCTCTCCCTCTCCGACCAACCCACATTTGTTGGCACCTGATGCCTACTCGGTGCCCTCATGGTTGGATTCCCTATTGTCTGCCATCAATTACATTTCCCAAATTTTCCCTTCTGACGAATCTATTATGGAAATGCTTAGTATTGACGATCTACCTTGGGATGATAACCATCATCGATCCTCTTTTCTTCCACCTTTGGAAGAAATTCACCAAGAAATACACTCTGTCTTCCCTCCCGATGTTACCGATGCTCCGCAAGCTCCCATCCTCACACAAGATACTCTCTCTGAGGGGAATATGGGTAACATCTCTACCACGATCATTATTGATATTTCGATCAAAGAAGGTGTCGTGGAAAACATTAACCTTGGTGCTAATTGCACACCCAAATAAGTGGTCTCTTACACCGCTTTGTTTAAAGAATTATGCGATGTCTTCGCATGGAGCTACGAGGAAATGCCAGGGATCGACCCTTCAATCGTCATGCACGAAATCAAGACTTACCCTGGCACGAAACCTATTCGACAAAAGCTTCGCCCGGTTCATCCCAAGAAAATCGCAACTATAAAGGCAAAAGTCGAGAAACTTCTAAAATCTGGCATTATCTATCCTGTCCCTTTGACAGAATGGGTCTCCAACCTTGTTCCGATTGCCAAAAAACAAGGAACCATCCATGTTTGTGTTGACTATCGAGGTCTCAACAAAGCTTGTCCCAAGGACAACTACCCTACACCCTTCGTCGACCAAATCATTGATAATTGCATGGGGAGCGTAATCTTCTCCTTCATGGATGGCTTCTCTGGGTATAACCAGATTGAAATCTTACCTGTTGATCAACATAAGACAGCCTTTATCTTCCCATGGGGAACTTTCGCCTATCGAAAGCTACCTCTTGGCCTAAAAAATGTTGGTGCTACTTTCCAGCAGGCCATGTCATACGCTTTCCACGATATCAAGCATATCGTAGAGCCTTACCTCGATGATTTACCTACCCACTCATCCAATCGATCTGATCTTGTTGATCACTTACGAGCTATCTTTCTTCGATGTCAGTTCTACCGTATTCGCTTGAACCCACATAAGTGTATTTTTGTCGTCAAATCCGGTCGCCTCTTTGGTTGATCCCTAAAGACGGGATTAGGGTGGATCCCTTAAATATTAAGGCCATTCTAGCCTTACCCCCACCTACCAATTTAACCCAACTCTAAAGTTTGCAAGGCAAAGAAAACTTCCTTCTCCGTTTCATTTGCAACTATGCTGAGATAACTAAAGGATTCATGTGGTTACTACAGAAAAACGCCCCTTTCATCTAGTATGACACTGCTCAACGGTCATTTGATGTTCTCAAGCATGCCTTGACCCATGCACCTTTGTTACATCCCCTGGAGTATACAAAGGACTATATCCTTTACTTAGCCGCCTCCACTTCCACTATTGCGATGGTGTTAGTTCAGGAGGACCCCAACAGTGAGGAACATGTGATCTATTATCTGAGCAAGAGTCTATCTGGACCCGAACTCCGATATTCACATGTAGAGAAACTGGCTCTGGAAGCCATCATCGTTGTCTAGAGATTCCACCATTACATCTTATTACGCACCACCACGGTGATTGCGGAATCCAACCCCATGTACCACGTCTTGACACGTCAAGTACTTGGGGGCAAATATTCTAAATGGATCGTCATCCTTTAGGAATTTGATCTTGAATTTACGAAGTCCAAAGCCAAAAAGTCCCTGGTGTTCGCAGAGCTTATCTGTGCTCTCCCTCGCACCGATGAAGACATCGAACCTAGAGATTCTCTCCCCGATGAATCTCTTTTCCTCATCAGCACCTCTGATCCTTGGTATGGAGACATCCTCCTTTACCTTTAAACCCAACGTTTTTAGCCTAACATTTCTCGCGAAGAGCGTCAACGTATTTGCCACCATTCTCGTCGTTATCTTATCATCGGCGACACCTTGTATCGCCGTGGTATTGACACTATCCTTCGACGATGTCTGGTTCACGAGAAGGTTGAACGCGTTCTGAATGATTGTCACTTTGGTGCCTATGGCGGTCACCTTTTTGGGATGGCCATAGCCCAAAAAATCCTACGTGTCGGCTACTTTTGGCCCTCGATTTTCAAAGATTGTATTGAGGCAGTCAAAAATTGCCCACCCTGCCAAGTCTTTAATAAGAAGGCACGCACCCACCCTACTACGCTGCATCCCATTATCGCCATCGACCCCTTTGCCAAGTGGGGCATCGATTTCATGCAATGTAAGCCTACCTCAGCCGGGGGGGCACTGTTATATAATCGTCGCCATCGACTACTTTACCAAATGGGATGAGGCTATGCCTACCTTCCTGAATGATGGTCGTACCACAGCTCTGTTTCTTTTCAACCATATCATAACTCGTTTTGGTATACCACGTGCCATTTTCACTGATCACAGTGCACATTTTAAGAACCAGATGATGAGCGAATTGCATGTCAAATTGGGTTTCCGCCATGAAAACTCATCCCCTTACTATCCTCAGGGCAACGGACAAGTTGAGGCCATCAACAAAGTCCTAAAAACCATGATTCAACGCATGGTAGGGGAAAACAAGACATCATGGCATCTTCAACTTTTCTCCACTCTCTGGGCTTATCGCACTTCCGTGAAAATCGTAACTCGATTTACTCCTTTCCAGTTGGTGTATGGCATCGAAGCCGTTCTACCAATCGAGTGTGAGATTCCATCTCTCAAACTTAAAGTAGAACTCTTACCCCATACTTCTGCTGAATAAGAACGCTTCTTATATCTATCCAAGATGGAAAAAACACGTCGTGATGCCGCTCTCATTAATGAGGCACATCAGAAATGAATTAAGAATCAATACGACAAATCCGTCCATCCTCGGACTTTTGCAGAAGGAGACTTAGTCCTCGTCTATGACCAAGATCATGACAAATTGGGGACAGGTAAGTTAGAACCTCTGTGGCATGGCCCTTACATCATGAAACATGTTCTACATAGAGGCGCCTATGAGTTAGTAGATCATGATGGAATCTCCCTAGGAGAGCCCCGGAACGGGATTTACCTTAAAAATTACTATGCCTAGATTACCCAGCATGTGTACTTTGTACATTATTGTATTTTAGTTTGGTGTGTCTATTTCTTTCGTGTGCTCGAGTCTTTACCTTTGCCACTCATGACTGTGCTTGTGTTTTCATGCGCAGATGACGTCTTCCTTTCCTATATTTTTCGGGTTTGCGGATGGCGCTAGTCGACATACCGGAACATTGCTTCAGCGGCATGGGTCATTTACCAATTTGACGAGGTGGTGAGTTCATGAGGTATTTGCTTAGGACCAGCGACCAATAATATGGCAGAATATCACACTGTCATCAGACTGTTGACCCAAGCCTCCTCCCTAGGTATCTCTCGTATCATTGTTTACTTAGACTCCCAACTCGTGGTCTATCAACTCAACCATATCTACGCTATCCGTAATCCTATCCTACTACGTCTCCACCTGCAAGTTCACTGTCTTGAACGAATGTTTGATTACATTGAATATAGACACATTCCAAGAGAACTCAATAGTGTTTCGGATTCGTTAGCTAATTGCATCATGGATCGGTATCTCGCCCATATATAAGATTTAAGGAAAGCAAAATTGTACATCAAATGTAAATTAAAACACACCACAAACATCATCATGTACAAATCATTTGGCACTGTAAAAACTCAGAACTGTATATATATATATATATAGCGTGACTGAAATGTTTTGATTACATAAAAAAAGTATGTAGAAGAGAAAAATGTTGGGTCTTTAAACCCCTACAACATCGCCTGAAAAGGCATACAAAAATACAATCACCAAAGAGACTCTAATCTCTCTGCACTACATTGTGCTGCGAGTAACATATCACTGTGTGCACTACGCGTCTTAGTAGAGAATTGAAATTCTCTGGCACTCCCACAGTGTGCCTTTGCGTATGTAAAGGCACTTCTCCCCTCCGTAGAGGGGGAATGCCCATCGTGAGGCCTTGGAGGTTTCTTTCAACCTTTCGGAGACCTATCACTGGTACTCCGGGATCTGCTACAACCGGAGCACCCCCACGACGTCCTGGTATCGGTATATCGGACGGGCGCACTGCTCCCTTGCCTGCATGTTGAAAACAATACATCTTTTAAAAACTCTTCTATATACCCAAAAAAAAAATACATATACATTAAAAACTTAAAAAACAAAAAACTAGATAAGTTGTGGCTCAGTCTCTTACCTGACACATCCCAATATTCCCCCGCGGGTAGAATCAAATCCATGCTCCCGCGGAAATCCACCTCAACATATGGGAAGTCTTCTATCCAGAGATACTGCCGTCTCAACCAAGCAAAGAAATCACCGGTGAAACAAAACTCTGACTCCGCTCCTAGCCTCGGAGACAGACTAGTCCACCTCTCCATCCGTGGTTCGTCCGCTGGTCACACTGCCAGTGCTATCTGAGGCTGCATCTGGGGGATGCGGTCTAAGAAAAATGAGACCAGAAAAGAGTCGTAACCGAACTATTTATGTCCCATCCTGCACCGTGAAATCTGTTCCTTCACATTTCGAAGGAACCCTGCACTCCAGTTGAATAGTGTCGGTTTCAAGCATTGTACACCATAAGCCACCTGCGATCTTGAAGCCAGATGTGCGCTAGTACTTCCCGTCATGCTTGTGATGGAAAACAAAATGGACCGGAGGGGGAGCTCTCGGATATCCTTGATAGGGATTCTACCCCCTACCAGTCTTGCTCCTGGGACGCAGTGACGTGCCAGATACACGCCCACTTTCTCAGGTAGTGCCCTCTACCCAGAAAAATATATGGGAACCCCTCTTTTCGAGAGGCCAGTCAAGAAATACACGTCTTCCAACTCGATGGTTAGAAGTTGTGTGCCAATCCAGAATCCTTTCTCTGCGACATCCCATAAGCTGATCATGTGCTCAAGCAACAAAATCTCCTTCTTCATTTTTTGCAATTTGAAGAATTTTAGTAAGCCACAAACTCTCAATGCATCTCGTGTACGAGGACTCCGCAAGGCAGCCAAGTCATCAATCTCATGCTCTCGTTCTTTCCACTCGATCATGGTCGCCGAAATCACCTACAAAACAAAAAATAAAGAATTTCATCATTTCAATATATTGGCAATTTCGGCAATTTCTTAAAGTGATTTAAAAACATGGAATCTAATGCCCACATTCTTTAAAGAGACCACACCCTCTTTTATAATCATCATGCCCTCTCTTAGCCATTCAATATCCATCACACAACAATGAAACATTTTTAAATGAAAACGATTCCCCTTATGGATGTGTGGGCATATGTGAGAATTTTTCATGGGTTCTTTGACAAAAAATGACCCATCCACTTAGGTATTAAGGCGTTGGCATGATGGCTATCACTTTCTAAAACGTTTTTGTACAAAGAATGTCTTACTCCCACCACTTTTAAAAGAGGTTGATTTGATCTTTTTGGGTCGACTTAGGGCTTCATTTTTTAAATTAAATGATGCTATGAAAATGAATATTAAACCTTGTAATTGAAAGAAGGAGAGATGAATATCTACCTGGTCCAAACGGTAAGAGAAATGGTCGACCGTAGCTCCAGTATCAAGCGAAACAAGATCCACCTCCAAAATGAGAATCTCCACTACTCCAAATCCTTATGCAAAATGAAATGGTAAATGGAATTTTCATTGTATTTCTATTTATAAATTTCTATTTTTTATAAGGTATAGTCATTTATGGGTTTCTCTAACAATATAATGGCTTCACTAAACCTTTGGATTGTAGTTTTGACATCGCATGTTTCCTAGCAGTTTTGATCGATTATTTACCTTGTCACACTCATGAGCATAGTCTTGGTTCGTTCGCAAGCTCAAAAAATATGAGAACGCACCGGGTAGACTTTTATCTCTTTTTTGGACCCGTATGAACAAACGAAAAAGGAACCCCCCTGGAGTCATCTTTAAACTCTTTTCAGACTCTCTAAATATGAAAAGATTGTCGAGTGACCTTGCTTCCTTTCACACTCGTTAAAAGGTTCGAAAGGGTGTCTTTTGAGCGATAGTTTATCTCTTTTTCGGTCTCGTTAGACTACTGTACGAAAAAGGAACTGAGAGAGTTCTCTTTTAAGTGTTTTTCCAAACTCTATAATCTTGAAAAACCTTCGAGTTTTCTGTCTTTGGACTCGCTAAAACACACATCGACAGACCCATACGGGATCGAACTCTTACTTCTTCCGGTTCATTAAAAAAAGGAAGAGGAACTTACCGAAGGTGAGTTATATCAAGCATGTGTTATCCTCCTCGATCTCATTAAATCAAAAAGAGGTACTCGTCTATCTGGATGAGGGAAAAATTGAAAGAAGCAAGCCAAGCAGTCTCTTGAGAACATTATCAAGTAATTCTTAGAGTCACCCTTGAACATGACACTTTGTCTTTTGCACGCATTATAACCCGCTGAACCTCTGCACTGAGCCATTCCTTTGAGTTTCTATCACTCCTTTGGGTCACCCGACGCAAGTCACAACATCCACTACATCATCAACTTTTGGTCCATGTCACGTTTTTGTTGTTGTGCCTCAGTGTTCAAGGGAAGTATCCACCTCTAGAGTCAGCCATCCCAAATATCTTGCCTCAAAACTCGTGTCAGTCCATGTTCATTTGATCTGCCAATTACATCCCTATGTCTGTTTTGTGTCATTGATGGGGGACACATCAAGGCCCTCCTTCGATGAGCCTATTTATGTCGACCTCAACACATTATCCAGGAATCAGGCTTAGAAACTAGTTAGTACTTTGGGACCTGCATGCCTCAATGGCAGGCCTCCTCACATTCGACATTAGGTTTACATCATTGAACTCTGATCGGATGATTCCACAGATGTTTGACTCTAGCTCATCCATTCACATTCATTGGAATGTACTAGGGTACCTTGGGAATCATTGACATTAATGGTGATCTCCCTCGCACTTGTTAACGGTTCACACGATTGACCGATAATCAAGCGGTTTCTACCATGTTCGATATCAGGACATCTATTCACATGGTTAGAATCGTACCACATTGGGATCGGTAAGAAGAACCTAGGTTGAGTGATCAATTTGATATATACTTTTCCCAGATTGCGAAGGAGTTTCTCTTAGACAAATGTTGCATGCACTGTTACATAGATCCACATTGTATTGGTCATGGCTATGTCTTGTCACCTCGTAGATCCACTGTGTACTCTTCATGGCTACGATCAGTCCATGTCATCAAGAGTATAGATCCACATTGTATCCTTGGTGGCTATA
Organism: Picea engelmannii; assembly: GCA_009831015.1. Taxonomy (NCBI): domain Eukaryota; kingdom Viridiplantae; phylum Streptophyta; class Pinopsida; order Pinales; family Pinaceae; genus Picea; species Picea engelmannii. Next base: position 285,324 of record ML796977.1, on the reverse strand, counting down.
CCTTTTCATCAATACAATTATGGATCCGCAGTGTATTTTACGGCGGCCATATCTTGCAAGTCTTGATCACCCAAGCATAGGTATGCCTGCCTTGGGTTCTGAAATATGTCATGATACTTGTTGGATGTTTGTGTGCAACTTCTGTCAGGTTCTCCGAGTCTATACCCTTGCTTGAACATCTACAAAGTATTTCAGTTATCAGTTCTCATCTTCTAACTTCATACTTTGGGGGGCAATCTGTTACACCTCAATATTTCTCAATTTGCTAAGTGTCGCATGTTCCTCTCAATTGTCGTAAGTATCGCATGTTCCTCGCAACTATCACAAGTGTTGCATGTTGTTCACAAGTGTCGCAAATGTTACACATCCAAATCACTCACCTGGATAAGTGTCGCACATACCTCTCGCTTGTCGCAAGTGTCGCAACTCCTGTACAAATTGTCGCAAATGCCGCAAGTTGGTCATAAGGGTGTCGTAAATAATGTTGAATCATGTTACCTCAATGACGACATCACGGAGGCACTTGAAACACCTCATTTACTCAATTTGAAGGAAGAAAACTGGTCTACTGAGGTCAAACATCTCTCAATACCTTAGAAGGCTTCATAATCAAGGTTTTGGAAGGGGAACTCTCCTCTAACACTACCTGAGGAGCGTTGGCGCCCCTCCACCATGGCTGAGGAGCGTTATAGTGCTTTTCCACCCCTTTGCAGGAGCGTTACCCAAATTTGGAGCGTTGGCGCTTCTCTAGACCTTTCTGGGAGCGTTATAGCA
>ML796977.1:254419-270383 GCA_009831015.1 Picea engelmannii | reverse complement strand
TCCATCCCATCCATGGGAAAGTATCTCCATAGATTTTGTAGGGGGTTTACCAATGTTGAAAATGGGTCATGAATATTTGTATGTTGGAGTGGATAGGTTCAACAAGATGTGTATCTTAATGCCATGTAAAAAGTAGATCACTGTTGAGCAGACTACTAATATCTTCTTTCAGTATGTTTGGGTTCACTTTGGGTTACCCACATCAGTATGTTGGGAAAATCTTCATCTCGTTGGGGAAACTCATCTTCTCTGTGAGGTTCTTGATATGGAAGGCACCAATCTTCTGTGTCGACCATCCCAACTAGTTTCAAAGTATCATGGGCATTTTCCTCTTGTTGAGGCCTTGGTTTCCGACTTGTGGCATCTCTTTGTTGTCTGGTAAATTGAGGTCTAGGAGCAGATTGCTTTCTTTCCATAGTGGTAAAATGGCCCATGATCTGGTTATGTACTTGGGTAAACTAAGTACTCATATGATCTATCTTCTTATTCAAGAGGGCAATTGGATCAAGAGCACTACTGCTGAAAACCTTAGTCTTTACTTCTACATTAACACGAGGGTACTAAAAAGGGTCCACCCTCAAATCAAGGAGATTCTCTTCAATGTCATCACTGTATTGTTTGGCCTATGCTAATGATGTGGGCTTAATGTCCTTCAAAATGAAGTGGAATTTCCCTTCAAAAGCATTCATATAGAGGAGACAAATTGATGTTGATGTAGGGAGGAACTCTGTCAGAATTTGGATGTACAACATGTCAAATTTGGTATTGAATTAATTTACTATCGCATTCTCCTTTTTCTTTATCAGATTGAATTGAGCTACAAGCATCCCACCGTCTTTCTTTGTTGACCATATACTCTTAAATATCTTGGAAAAATATTTTTAGGACATGAAGTGATTTTCTTGAAGTCCTCTGAACAAAACAAGAGTTTCTTCAGTCTCATGGATACATCCTCATTCTTAATACTTGCAATTTCTTAAAGCGATTTAAAAACATGGAATCTAATGCCCACATTCTTTAAAGAGACCACACCCTCTTTTATAATCATCACGCCCTCTCTTAGCCATTCAATATCTATCACACAACAATGAAACATTTTTAAATGAAAATGATTCCCCTTATGGCTGTGTGGGCATATGTGAGAATTTTTCATGGGTTCTTTGACAAAAAACGACCCATCCACTTAGGTATTAAGGAGTTGGAATGATGGCTATCACTTTCTAAAACATTTTTGTACAAAGAATGTCTTACTCCCACCACTTTTAAAAGAGGTTGATTTGATCTTTTTGGGGTGACTTAGGGCTTCATTTCTTAAATTAAATGATTCTATGAAAATGAATATTAAACCATGTAATTGAAAGAAGGAGAGATGAAGATCTACCTGGTCCAAACGGTAAGAGAAACGGTCGACCGTAGCTCCAGTATCAAGCGAAACAAGATCCACCTCCAAAATGAGAATCTCCACTACTCCAAATCCTTATGCAAACTGAAATGGTAAATGGAATTTTCATTGTATTTCTATTTATAAATTTCCATTTTTTATAAGGTATAGTCATTTATGGGTTTCTCTAACAATATAATGGCTTCACTAAACCTTTGGATTGTAGTTTTGACATCGCAGGTTTCCTAGCAGTTCTGATCGATTATTTACCTTGTCACACTCATGAGCATAGTCTTGGTTTGTTCGCAAGATCAAAAATATGAGAACGCATCGGGTAGACTTTTATCTCTTTTTCGGACCCGTATGGACACACGAAAAAGGAACCCCCCTGGAGTCATCTTTAAACTCTTTTCAGACTCTCTAAATATGAAAAGATTGTCGAGTGACCTTGCTTCCTTTCACACTCGTTAAAAGGTTCGAAAGGGCGTCTTTTGAGCGATAGTTTATCTCTTTTTCGGTCTCATTAGAATACTGTACGAAAAAGGAACTGAGAGAGTTCTCTTTTAAGTGTTTTTCCAAACTCTATAATCTTGAAAAACCTTCGAGTTTTCTGTCTTTGGGCTCGCTAAAACACACATCGACAGGCCCCTACGAAATCAAACTCTTACTTCTTCCGGTTCAATAAACAAAGGAAGAGGAACTTACCAAAGGTGAGTTATATCAAGCATGTGTTATCCTCCTCGATCTCATTAAATCAAAAAGAGGTACTCGTCTATCTAGATGAGGGAAAAATTGAAAGAAGCAAGCCAAGCAGTCTCTTGAGAACATTATCAAGTAATTCTTAGAGTCGCTCTTGAACATGACACTTTGTCTTTTGCACGCATTATAACCCGCTGAACCTCTGCACTGAGCCGATCCTTTGAGTTTCTTTCACTCCTTTGGGTCACCCGATGCAAGTCACAACATCCACTGCATCATCAAGTTTTGGTCCATGTCACGTTTTTGTTGTTGTGCCTCAGTGTTCAAGGGAAGTATCCACCTCTAGAGTCATCCATCCCAAATATCTTGCCTCAAAACTCATGTCAGTCCATGTTCATTTGATCTACCAATTACATCTCTATGTCTGTTTTGTGTCGTTGATGGGGGACACATCAAGGCCCTCCTTTGACGAGCCTATTCTTGTCGACCTCAGCACATTATCTAGGAATCAGGCTTAGAAACTAGTTAGTACTTTGAGACCTGCATGCCTCAATGGCAGGCCTCCTCACATTCGACAGTAGGTTTACATCATTGAACTCTGATCGAATGATTCCACATATGTTCGACTCCAGCTCATCCATTCACATTCGTTGGAATGTACTAGGGTACCTTGGGAATCATTGACATTAATGGTGATCTCCGTCGCACTTGTTAACAGTTCACACCATTGACCGGTAATCAAGTGGTTTCTACCATGTTCGACATCAGGACATCTATTCACATGGTTAGAATCATACCACATTGGGATCGGTAATAAGACCCTGGGTTGAGTGATCAATTTGATATATACTTTTCCCAGGTTGCGAAGGAGTTTCTCTTGGACAAATGTTGCATGCACTGTTACATAGATCCACATTGTATTAGTCGTGGCTATGTCTTGTCACCTCATAGATCCACTGTGTACTCTTCATGGCTACGATCAGTCCATGTCATCAAGAGTATAGATCCACATTGTATCCTCGGTGGCTATACCTTTTCATCAATACAATTATGGATCCACGGTGTATTTTACGGCGGCCATATCTTGCAAGTCTTAATCACCCAAGCATAGGTATGCCTGCCTTGGGTTCTGAAATATGTCATGATATTTGTTGGATGTTTGTGTGCAGCTTCTGTCAGGTTCTCCGAGTCTATACCCTTGCTTGAACATCTACAAAGTATTTCAGTTATCAGTTCTCATCTTCTAACTTCATACTTTGGGGGGCAATCTGTTTCACCTCAATATTTCTCAATTTGATAAGTGTCGCATGTTCCTCTCAATTGTCGTAAGTGTCGCATGTTCCTCGCAACTATCGCAAGTGTTGCATGTTGTTCACAAGTGTCGCAAACATCAAACAAAGAATATTTCCATGATGACGACACCAAGGAGACACTTAAAATGCCTCAGACACTTGAATTGGAGGAAGGAGAATGATCTACTGAAGTCAAGAATCTTTTTCCATCTGAAAGGATCTCTTGAAATAGGGTTTCGAGGGAGAGCGCTCTCCTATGGCATCCTTAGGAGAGCTAGCGCTCCCCCACAAGCTACTGGGGAGCATTATAACAACAAACCACCCCTCTGAAAGAGCGCTACCCATCTTTGGAGCGCTGACACTCCCCTTGAGCCTCCTAAGGAGCGTTATAGCGTCCTGATTCCCCTTTTGAGGGAGCGATGTCTAATCTGAGCAGTGGTTGGCCCGTTGAGGAGAATAAGGGAAGATCTTTCAAGTTTGGAAGGCAGTTGCATTCAAATTCTTGGTTCAATCAGAAGATCCCTGATCTAAGGAGGGAATTCCTCAACCTACCCTAAAGATACCTCAATAGGTTAAGCCTCTCTTAACCTATATAAGCAAGCTCTATGATGGTGAAAAGGGGGAAGAATTGCTAGCATGAAACTTATGATCTCATAGGAAACACACAGTGAACTGAAGGAGAGTGATCAGTGAAGCTTCTATTATCCAGGTCGTGGATCTTTCAAGCAAGGGTTGGACAAAGGGGACTTGACGAAGCTGTCGCATTCGCATCTACGATTGTAAGTACTACTGTTGTTGTTCTCATTAATATGACACACTTGGCCTGTTTCTTTCTAGTTTGTGTCTGATCTTACATGAACTTATCGTTGATAGATAGATCTATTTTCAAGCTAATATCAATAGAGTAGGAAGTGGTCGTACTTTGTTTGTCTACAGGACTCATCGAGGAGCGAAAGATTGGAGCTCAACTCGGAGCATGTAGGGACAAATGTCGATAAAGAGGTACTTCTGTTCTCCTTCCTCCTCATGCATTAGTTTGTATAGATTTGAAAGGAAGTCAGTGTCCACGTTAAGCACTTTCTGTCTTAGAGTTTAGGGTCTAGCTCTTTGAGGCAATCTACCTGTCCGTAGGGAGATTTTCCTACAACAACTATACTCACCACTTCCTGTCATAGATGATTTTAGGGGCTAAATTTCGCAAATGGGCTAATTTTCATGTTTTTTCCCAAAAATCGATTCTCCAATTTCCATTTTTTCTAAAAATGATTCGCCCAAATTCCATAGAATAGAATTATTTTATCTTAAAAATCACCAAAATTTTATAGAAACTCTATAAAATCCTTAGAAATTTGAATATTTTTACAAATCTATCACCAAATATTTTACATTTTGCATATGAAGGACTAGTAAGATTAGCTCATGTTTCTACATTTTAATATAAATTTTCATCCTTAAAATCACCCCCGCTTCTTGTTCCATCCCATCCATGGGAAAGTATCTCCATAGATTTTGTAGGGGGTTTACCAATGTTGAAAATGGGTCATGAATATTTGTATGTTGGAGTGGATAGGTTCAACAAGATGTGTATTGTAATGCTATGTAAAAAGTAGATCACTATTGAGCAGACTGCTAATATCTTCTTTTAGTATGTTTGGGTTCACTTTGGGTTACCCACATCAGTATGTTGGGAAAATCTTCATCTCATTGGGGAAACTCATCTTCTTTGTGAGGTTCTTGGTATGGAAGGCACCAATCTTCTGTGTCGACCATCCCAACTAGTTTCAAAGTATCATGGGCATTTGCCTCTTGTTGAGGCCTTGGTTTCCGACTTGTGGCATCTCTTTGTTGTCTGGTAAATTGAGGTCTAGGAGCAAATTGCTTTCTTTCCATAGTAGTAAAATGGCCCATGATCTGGTTATGTACTTGGGTAAACTAAGTACTCATATGATCTATCTTCTTATTCAAGAGGGCAATTGGATCAAGAGTAGTACTGCTGAAAACCTTAGTCATTACTTCTACATTAACACGAGGGTACTAAAAAGGGTCCACCCTCAAATCAAGGAGATTCTATTCAATGTCATCACTCTATTCTTTGGCCTATGCTAATGATGTGGGCTTAATGTCCTTCAAAATGAAGTGGAATTTCCCTTCAAAAGCCTTCATATAGAGGAGACAAATTGATGCGGATGTAGGGAGGAACTCTGTCAGAATTTGGATGTACAACATGTCAAATTTGGTATTGAATTAATTTACTATCTCATTCTCCTTTTTCTTTATCTGATTGAATTGAGCTACAAGCATCCCACCGTCTTTCTTTGTTGACCATATACTCTTAAATATCTTGGAAAAATATTTTTAGGACATGAAGTGATTTTCTTGAAGTCCTCTGAACCAAACAAGAGTTTCTTCAGTCTCATGGATACATCCTCATTCTTAATACTTGCATTGTCCATGTCCCAACGTATGATGTAAAGATGATCCTCAATAGCCAATACATTATTTTCTGGGAACTTTGGAAACCACTTGTTTGACTCTTTTGGCATTGCGTTGGGGTATCCATGGATGGTGGCCATGTTAAGGGGTTTATAGAGGTATTTCTCCCAAGGGTGATCCATTGGAGCAAGGGGAAGGGTACCTTGAAAGAGGTTTTTGACAAAAAGAGAATTGAGGGGAGGCCTTCTTTGGTATACCTTATAAGGTTTGAACCTCCCAAGGCAAAAATGATTAGAAGAGGAAGGGTTTTGGGAAGGTGGAGTCACAAGATGAGATTCAAGAAGAGATCATCAAAAAAGGTGGAAAGTGGACGTCCCTTGGGTGGTTTTTCCAGGAAGACTAGGGAAGAGGATTTGGGATAGCTTCCAAAAGTGTCATTAGGGATCGGAAGAGGATTCAAAATCATCCTTGGAAATGACATCAAAATGTTATTGCACAAGTTGTAGGTTGGGAAAATATCAACCCAACCACCAAAATAGAGACAACTAAGAGAGCACCTACCCACTGTCACCTTAGGCAGGTGTTCCCGTCACTTTAGAGGTGAGGTAGTCACCTTAAGGGGGGAATCTTGGTGACCCTGGGGGGGATTGGAATGGAAAATGTGATGTATGAACAGATGCCCCTAAAGTTCAAGTTTCTATATGCAAAAGGGAACTTGGTAATGAGTCTTGAGGGTTGTTTGAGGTTTCCAAAGCTTTGAGTGACATGAAAAGAGATAATACCTGCCCGAGACATAAGGAAAACCAAGTACACAATGCAATATATCAATTGGACAAACAATTTAAGCTTGATGTCCCTAATAGAATCCGTTATTAATAGTATTTATTAACAATGATATGGCACAATAATCTACTAAACAAATGTTGGAAATCAAATGAAAGATGCAAGAGATAAACTAGCTAAACACTAGTGAAACTCAAGATTTGAAGACCAAGATACTAGCATAAAAAAGTAAGGTTGTTGCAAACACTTTCTGCAGAAATATAAATCATCCTTATTTGTGTAAAAAATAACTTATTACAACAATAATATCAACCACTAAAACCCCCTCAAATTTTTTCAAAAGGTGTGCTAGGGCTAGTAGTTTATGTGTGCAAACTTAGAGCAAATTCCAGTGGTTGATTTAAGAGTTATTGAAGAAGTTAGATTAGGGTTTCTACAACCCTAATGGCTGAAGATGAATTTTTGTAACAAAAATAAGAACTATCCTTTTAGAGGGGATGCCCTAGTGGATGGGAGGTTCTCTTGGCAGAATAAATAAAACCCAAATTGCAAAAAGTTGAAATGACCGAAAATCATGTTTTCCAATGTAACTATTTTATTTCTCTAATGCAAAATATTTGGATTAGTGCATTAAAATGACAAGAATACATATGGTTATTTAAAATATCAAATCCTCATATTTGATTCCTTGAAGTATTACATGACCAATGGTCTACATAGTGTACAAACACACGGGTTAAGGAGAAAATTTATAAATTGGGACTAACCGATACAAAGTGAACTAGATGCATTCAAAATAGGAATTATATGTGAAATGATGGTATGTGATGGATAGTGACAATAAATTCTAATATATAAACTAAACATATTTGTATATTGTTCCAAGTTTAAGAATAAGTATTGATTTTAATATGCAAATATGTTTATACATGAAGGCACAAGCATATCCTATAATGTGGACATATAGTCATCATTTTAGAGTGGACATTATGGTAAAAAATACAAACCCAATAAAAGGACAACTGGATTATGTTGGCACCACACAAGAGATAATTTTGTTGGGCTATACGTCATCATGGTGCCTTTAGTGGGAGATAACTCTACAAAATATTGGAGACAGGTCATGAGCCCTTTCCCTCCTTTTTCTTTTTTTTGTGAGGCATGCAGGCCAGGATGGACCAAGAGTGTCTTGACAAAGCTAGGTTGGAGAATCTTTACAAATTCCCATCCTACTTTCATGTGCGGTGGGAAGGACCCTCCTCCCAACCAACCAATAGGTCAAACTTCCAATTTTCCCTAAAGGTGGAGTAGGAGACATCATAGGGTTTCTTCAGATTCATGAGGATAGCTCTATCAACTAACCTTCTTTCTTCTCAATACCATTAAAAGCACTATCACAACTAAATTTAAAATTCTTGTGATCCAACAAACAAACAGAGAATAAGAAGTACTGTACGAAATCATTGACTCCAACTAGAACTATAAAAAAACCTATGGCCCAACTAAAAAATAGAGATGAAGATAAAGTTGAAGCACTATAGAGAGATCATTAATTCTAACTTAAAAAATCAAATGTATTTTTAATGGTATCAAAATATTGATACCATTAAAAGTACTAGCATCATTAAATTTAAAAAGTTTATTGATCAACAAAAAAATAGAGAATAAGAAAAAGTTGAAACACTACAAAAAGAAATCATTGAATCCAACTTAAACAATCTATGAATCAACCAAAAAAAAGAGATTAAGTTAAAGTTTGAAATATTTTAAAGAAATCTTTGATTTTAAGCTATGAATCAACAAAAAAAAAAGAAAAAAGATTAAGTTAAAGTTTGAAATATTATAAAGAAATCATTGATTTTAATCTATGAATAAAAAAAAAAGAGAGATATTAAGTTAAAGTTTGAAATACTATAAAGAAATCTTTGATTTTAATTTAAAAAATTCAAAAACATGTTTACCATCTTAGTGATACTAAAAAATGTATGAAAAATGAAAAATAATTTTTATTTCCCTAAAAATATTATACAAAAACTTCATATTATTAAAAAAAAAAAAAAAATCATTTTTCCTTTTTAAAAATTCAATAACAAAATATTAATTAATTTGTATTTTTAGGGTTGTTTGAGGTTTCCAAAGCTTTCATGAACAGAGATAATACCTGCCCGAGACATAAGGAAAACCAAGTACACGATGCAATATATCAATTGGAGAAACAATTTAAGCTTGATGTCCCTATTAGCAGCTGTTATTAATAGTATTTATCAACAATGATATGGCACAATAATCTACTAAACAAATGTTGGAAATCAAGTGAAAGATGCAAGAGATAAATTAGCTAAACACTAGTGAAACTCAAGATTTGAAGACCAAGATACTAGCATAAAAAGGTAAGGTTGTTGCAAACACTTTCTGCAGAAATATAAATCATCCTTATTTGTGTAACAAACAACTTATTACAACAATAATATCAACCACTAAAACCCCCTCAAAGTTTTTCAAAATGTGTGCTAGGGCTAGTAGTTTATGTGTGCAAACTTAGAGCAAATTCCAGTGGTTGATTTAAGAGTTATTAAAGAAGTTAGACTAGGCTTTCTACAACCCTAATGGATAAAGATGAATTTTTGTAACATAAATAAGAACTATCCTTTTAGAGGGGACGCCCTAGTGGATGGGAGGTGCTCTTGGTAGAATAAACAAAACCCAAATTGCAAAAAGATGAAATGACCGAAAATCATGTTTTCCAATGTAACTATTTTATTTCTCTAATGCAAAATATTTGGATTAGTGCATTAAAATGACAAGAAGACATATGGTTATTTAAAATATCAAATCCTCGTATTTGATTCCTTGAAGTATTACATGACCAATGGTCTACATAGTGTACAAACACACAGGTTAAGGAGAAAATTTATAAATTGGGACTAACCGATACAAAGTGAACTAGATGCATTCAAAATAGGAATTGGATGTGAAATGATGGTATGTGATGGATAGTGACAATAACTTCTAATATATAAACTAAACATATTTGTATATTGTTACAAGTTTAAGAATAAGTATTGATTTAAATATGCAAATATGTTTATACGTGAAGGCACAATCATATCCTATAATGTGGACATATGGTCATCATTTTAGAGTGGACATTATTGTAGAAAATACAAATCCGATAAAAGGACAACTTGATTATGTTGGCACCACATAAGAGATCATTTTGTTGGGCTATAGGTCATCATGGTACCTTTAGTGGGAGATAACTCTACAAAATATTGGAGACTGGTCATGAGCCCTTTCCCTCCTTTTTCTTTCTTTTGTCAGGCATGAGGCCAGGATGGACCAAGAGTGTCTTGACAAAGCTAGGTTGGAGAGTCTTTACAAATGCCCATCCTACCTTCCCGTGTGGTGGGAAGGACCCTCCTCCCAACCAACCAATAGGTCAAACTTCCAATTTTCCCTAAATGTGGAGTAGGAGACATCATAGGGTTTCTTCATATTCATGAGGATATCTCTATCAACTAACCTTCTTTCTTCTGAGTACCATTAAAAGCACTATCACAACTAAATTTAAAATTCTTGTGATCCAACAAACAAACAGAGAATAAGAAGTGTTGTACGAAATCATTGACTCCAACTAGAACTATAAAAAAACCTATGGCCCAACTAAAAAATAGAGATGAAGATAAAGTTGAAGCACTATAGAGAGATCATTAATTCTAACTAAAAAAATCAAATGTATTTTTAATGGTATCAAAATATTGATGCCATTAAAAGTACTAGCACCATTAAATTTAAAAAATTTATTGATCAACAAAAAAAATAGAGAATAAGAAAAAGTTGAAACACTACAAAAATAAATCATTGAATCCAACTTAAACAATCTATGAATCAATAAAAAAAAAAAGAGATTAAGTTAAAGTTTGAAATATTATAAAGAAATCTTTGATTTTAATCTATGAATCAACCAAAAAAAAAGAGATTAGGTTAAAATTTGAAATATTATAAAGAAATCTTTGATTTTAATCTATGAATAAAAAAAAAAAGATTAAGTCAAAGTTTGAAATACTATAAAGAAATCTTTGATTTTAATTTAAAAAATTCAAAAGCATGTTTACCATCTTAGTGATACTAAAAAATGTAAGGAATGAAAAATGAAAAATAATTTTTATTTCCCTTAAAATATAATACAAAAACTTCATATTATTAAAAAAAAAAAAAAAAAAAATCATTTTTCTTTTTCAAAAATTCAATAACAAAATATTAATTAATTTGTATTTTTTTAGGGTTGTTTGAGGTTTCCAAAGCTTTGAGTAACATGAAAAGAGATAATACCTGCCGGAGACATAAGGAAAACCAAGTACACAATGCAATATATCAATTAGACAAACAATTTAAGCTTGATGTCCCTAATAGCAGCTGTTATTAATAGTATTTATCAACAATGATATGGCACAATAATCTACTAAACAAATGTTGGAAATCAAGTGAAAGATGCAAGAGATAAACTAGCTAAACACTAGTGAAACTCAAGATTTGAAGACCAAGATACTAGCATAAAAAAGTAAGGTTGTTGCAAACACTTTCTACAGAAATATAAATCATCCTTATTTGTGTAACAAACAACTTATTACAACAATAATATCAACCACTAAAACCCCCTCAAAGTTTTTCAAAAGGTGTGCTAGGGCTAGTAGTTTATGTGTGCAAACTTAGAGCAAATTCCAGGGGTTGATTTAAGAGTTATTGAAGAAGTTAGACTAGGGTTTCTACAACCCTAATGGTTGAAGATGAATTTTTGTAACAGAAATAAGAACTATCCCTTTAGAGGGGATGCCCTAGTGGATGGGAGGTGCTCTTGGCAGAATAAGCAAAACCTAAATTGCAAAAAGTTGAAATGACCGAAAATCATGTTTTCCAATGTAACTATTTTATTTCTCTAATGCAAAATATTTGGATTAGTGCATTAAAATGACAAGAAGACATATGGTTATTTAAAATATCAAATACTCATATTTGATTCCTTGAAGTATTACATGACCAATGGTCTACATAGTGTACAAACACACGGGTTAAGGAGAAAAATTATAAATTGGGACTAACCGATACAAAGTGAACTAGATGCATTCAAAATAGGAATTGGATGTGAAATGATGGTATGTGATGCATAGTGACAATAACTTCTAATATATAAACTAAACATATTTGTATATTGTTACAAGTTTAAGAATAAGTATTGATTTTAATATGCAAATATGTTTATACATGAAGGCACAATCATATCCTATAATGTGGACATATGGTCATCATTTTAGAGTGGACATTATGGTAAAACATACAAATCCAATAAAAGGACAACTGGATTATGTTGGCACCACACAAGAGATAATTTTGTTGGGCTATAGGTCATTGTGGTGCCTTTAGTGGGAGATAACTCTACAAAATATTGGAGACAGGTCATGAGCCCTTTCCCTCCTTTTTCTTTCTTTTGTTAGGCATGCAGGCCAGGATGGACCAAGAGTGTCTTGACAAAGCTAGGTTGGAGAGTCTTTACAAATTCCCATCATACTTTCATGTGTGGTGGGAAGGACCCTCCTCCCAACCAACCAATAGGTCAAACTTTCAATTTTCCCTAAATGTGGAGTAGGATACATCATAGGGTTTCTTCAGATTCAAGAGGATAGCTTTATCAACTAACCTTCTTTCTTTTCAATACCATTAAAAGCACTATCACAACTAAATTTAAAATTCTTGTGATCCAACAAACAAACAAAGAATAAGAAGTACTGTACGAAATCATTGACTCCAACTAGAACTATAAAGAAACGTATGGCCCAGCTAAAAAATAGAGATGAAGATAAAGTTGAAGCACTATAGAGAGATCATTAATTCTAACTGAAAAAATCAAATGTATTTTTAATGGTATCAAAATATTGATACCATTAAAAGTACTAGCACCATTAAATTTAAAAATTTTATTGAAAAAAAAATAGAGAATAAGAAAAAGTTGAAACACTACAAAAAGAAATCATTGAATCCAACTTAATCAATCTATGAATCAACCAAAAAAAAAAAAAGATTAAATTAAAGTTTGAAATATTATAAAGAAATCTTTGATTTTAATCTATGAATCAACCAAAAAAAGAGATTAAGTTAAAGTTTGAAATATTATAAAGAAATCTTTGATTTTAATCTATGAATAATAATAAAAAAAGATTAAGTTAAAGTTTGAAATACTATAAAGAAATCTTTGATTTTAATTTAAAAAATTCAAAAGCATGTTTACCATCTTAGTGATACTAAAAAATGTAGAGAATGAAAAATGAAAAATAATTTTTATTTCCCTTAAAATATTATACAAAAACTTCATATTATTAAAAAAAAAATTAATTCATTTTTTTTTTAAATTCAATAATAAAATATTAATTAATTTGTATTTTTTAGGGTTGTTTGAGGTTTCCAAAGCTTTGAGTGACATGAAAAGAGATAATACCTGCCCGAGACATAAGGAAAACCAAGTACACAATGCAATATATCAATTGGACAAACAATTTAAGCTTGATGTCCCTAATAGTAGCTGTTATTAATAGTATTTATCAACAATGATATGGCACAATAATCTACTAAACAAATGTTGGAAATCAAGTGAAAGATGCAAGAGATAAACTAGCTAAACACTAGTAAAACTCAAGATTTGAAGACCAAGATACTAGCATAAAAAAGTAAGGTTGTTGCAAACACTTTCTACAGAAATATAAATCATCCTTATTTGTGTAACAAACAACTTATTACAACAATAATATCAACCACTAAAACCCCCTCAAAGTTTTTCAAAAGGTGTGCTAGGGCTAGTACTGTATGTGTGCAAACTTAGAGCAAATTCCAGTGGTTAATTTAAGAGTTATTGAAGAAGTTAGATTAGGGTTTCTACAACCCTAATGGATGAAGATGAATTTTTGTAACAAAAATAATAATTATCCCTTTAGAGGGGACACCCTAGTGGATGGGAGGTGCTCTTGGAAGAATAAACAAAACTCAAATTGCAAAAAGTTGAAATGACCAAAAATCATGTTTTCCAATGTAACTATTTTATTTCTCTAATGCAAAATATTTGGATTAATGCATCAAAATGACAAGAAGACGTATGGTTATTTAAAATATCAAATTCTCATATTTGATTCCTTGAAGTATTACATGACCAACTGTCTACATAGTGTACAAACACACGGGTTAAGGAGAAAATTTATAAATTGGGACTAACGAATACAACGTGAACTAGATGCATTCAAAATAGGAATTGGATGTGAAATGATGGTATGTGATGGATAGTGACAATAACTTCTAATATATTAACTAAACATATTTGTATATTGTTACAAGTTTAAGAATAAATATTGATTTTAATATGCAAATATGTTTATACGTGAAGGCACAATCATATCCTATAATGTGGACATATGGTCATCATTTTAGAGTAGACATTATGGTAAAAAATACAAACCCAATAAAAGGACAACTTGATTATGTTGGCACCACACAAGAGATAATTTTGTTGGGCTATAGGTCATCGTGGTGCCTTTAGTGGGAGATAACTCTCCAAAATATTGGAGATAGGTCATGAGCCCTTTCCCTCCTTTTTCTTTCTTTGACTCCAACTAGAACTATAAAAAAACCTATGGCCCAACTAAAAAATAAAGATGAAGATAAAGTTGAAGCATTATAGAGAGATCATTAATTCTAACTTAAAAAATCAAATATTAAAAAATTTATTGATCAACAAAAAAATAGAGAATAAGAAAAAGTTGAAACACTACAAAAAGAAATCATTGAATCCAACTTAAAAAATCTATGAATCAACAAGATTAAATTAAAGTTTGAAATATTATAAAGAAATATTTGATTTGATTTTAACCAAAAAATAAAAAATAAAAAAATAGTTAAAGTTTGAAATATTATAAAGAATTTTTTGATTTTAATCTATAAATCAACCAAAAAAAGATTAAGTTAAAGTTTGATTTTAATCTATGAATCAATCAACAACAAAAAAGATTAAATTAAAGTTTGAAATATTTGATTTTAATTTAAAAAATTTGTTTTTAATCTATGAATCAACAAAGAAAAAAGAGATTAAGTTAAAGTTTGAAATATTATAAAAAATCTTTGATTTTAATTTAAAAAATTCAAAAACATGTTTACCATCTTAGTGATACTAAAGGAATGAAAAATGAAAAATAATTTTTATTTCTCTTAAAATATTATATAAAAACTTCATATTATTAAAAAAAAAAAATTATTTATTTTTCCTTTTTAAAAATTCAATAACAAAATATTAATTAATTTGTATTTTTTTTAGATAAAATAACAAAAAAACATTCTTTAAAAATAATATCATTAATTTTACTATAAATATAACATTATTATTAATATTTTTTTAAACATTAGTATAATAAAATATTCCATTTTTAAATTGCATTTATAAATATATAAATACTCTGAAAATGAAGAATATACCCATAAAAATTCTAAAAATTGTTTAAAGTAGTCGTAGTAAAAATACTACTCCACAAACTAATAAACATTTAACACTTTAATGCATGATATAATATTATGTTAATTAATACATCCTCTTTAAACGGATATTTTAAATTTGAACATTGCCACCTGGTAGGTAGATAGTAGGGCAATGCGTCAATGTCGGATTTAGTCCCTGCCTCTTTGTCACAGCTCCGCTGTTAATTGAAAAGAAGGGTTAAGTTCTAACACTGACAGTGATTCAGCATCCAATGCAATGAAAATCGATTTAAGGTGGAACCCAGAACCACAGCCCGATAGACTTAATCACGACAACAACACTGACAGTGATTCAGCATCCAATGCAATGAAAATCGATTTAAGGTTGAACCCAGAACCACAGCCCGACAGACTTAATCACGACAACAACAAAAAAAAAAAGAGGTTAAATTCTAACAGTGACAGTGACTCGGCATCCAATGCAATGAAAATCGATTTAACAACAACATATAACAATACCAAACATTTTGATTTTACATATTTCTTTCTTTTTATTACGCAATCCGGACTGGCCACAGACTTCTACATCTATGTATCATTTAGGAAGCAATTTCATTGCAGACTGTGCGAGGGATCGAATGGAAGTGCTGTGCCTGCTCAACCCCACACTGCCCGAGAAGGCGCTGTAATATTCCCAGTCCGACGTCGTTTTCATCACTCCCTCCAAAGCCTGCACCAATTCTGATCTCTTCTCTAATATAGCTTTGTCCCTCTCCATAACAGCGATCAGAAGCTCGATGCTGAATCTCCTGATATTCGGAACGTCCTTCGATGGATATGGGTGACTCCGGAAAACCTCCACCAGTTT
>ML796977.1:223433-238499 GCA_009831015.1 Picea engelmannii | reverse complement strand
GTATGAATGTGTGCTGTAAATGGACCTGCAGGAAGAGGTCAATGAATGTAAATGATAGTTTGAATTTATTGCAGAACTGCTGAGAGGGGATGTGCGGAAAAGAGACCACGATGGTGGTGGAGGGCACCTTGAAAAAGGGGCGTGAACTTCCACCAAGGATTAAAAATACCGTATTTGGACTCCACTGGCCCGGAGAACCAAAAGCGGCTCGCTAGCCCTGAAATAAATGCCTTGCAGGCTGGTAGGTGGATGGCTTGATGAGGGATGGGGAGGTGAACCGCATGTCCGTAGAGCCATCACGACTGACCAGCGCAAGGGTAATCGTGCCACACGCAACCTCGCGATAGGATAAAGCGTATGGTTGGAACGATTGAGAGGGGAGACGCGAGGGGAACTCTGGCAATTTTACGCAGAGTGAGTGATCGCAGAGAGGGAGGATTGCAACCTTTGCTACTGGACACTGGCAGACAGAGAGACGCAGGTCTCAGGAAATCGTGGTCTCAGCTCGGGGGTGGCTAGTGGTAAATCCAGTAGGAGTCGCTGCGCCTACGGTTGGGTGGAAACGAGCACCCCTCTCAGCAGTCGTTTCCATTGCTGAACTTACTTCTGATAAGTGTTTTGCTCATATTGCATCTGGAATTTATTTGTTGTCACATATGTTCATAAACTTGTGGAATTGTACATGTTTTCCTGTGTAGGAATGTCTACGTATTAATTGATGATAAGGAGTAGATATTAGCTCATAGAACTGTGAAATTGTAAAGGATTGCAGCATGAGAGTGTTTGCGTAATGTTTGATATGAATAAGTTGATATATGCTTATCACAAAGGATACTATGCACGACGTACGTTGATAAAATGAAGCCAATCATGCCCAACCATTCTTGGGAAGTTGTCTTCCTTTATCCGCTTCCGGAAATGCCCCGGTAAGGATCTCTTCACAGAGATTTCCTCTTGGGAAAGGTTCACTAAGAACCCAGAGTAAGGACTCGAACGCACAGGCCTTATTAACCCTGCACGAGGAGGAACGATCCCATTAAGGTTCCAAGGTAGTAGTGTTGTGAGGAGTGACAAGTCGACGGATGAGATCTCGTCGGAGGAACCATAGTCATTCATGACCATTATATGGATGAAAGTAACGCAGGCATTACTTACCTTGCCCCTTGTCCTCTATCATCGTGAACAACGAGAAAATTGGGATCATCGACCCCAAGACTCAAAGGAAACGAATCTAGACCGTTAGATCTCGGTCCAAATTACCCGTCAGCCGTTGGATTTGGAGAAGCTGCGCAGGGGTTAAGCACAAGGGTAGGCGTGCGAAGAAGTTATCTAATCCATCAGATCTGGGGTAGAAATCCCGTAAGCCGTTGATCTCGACAGGACACGTGTCAGCGTTTGGGAGGCGTCGGGATTTTTACCATCGGAGATTTGGGGAGTATAGATCCGTTGCATATTGAAATCGCGATATGCGATTTCCCGATCAGATCTGGACCGTCCATTGTACAGGACGCGTGGCAGAGGATCCCGAAGAGTCGTGAATCGGGAATCGGAGTTCTTGAGAGCAAAGGGAACAGGACTTCGAAATTCCCGAAATCCCAAGAAAGGATCCTAGCCGTTGACCTCGGCAGGACACGCGTCAGACATCAGGGTAGGAATCGGGATTTAACCCATCGGGGATTTCAGGAGTGAAGAGATTGTTGTATCAGGGTTCGCGATCCACGAAATCCCGATAATCTCAGAACCATCCATTAGCATGGACACGTGTCAGAAGATCCGAGGAAGTCGCAATTCAGAGAATCGGGGTTCCTGGAGGCAAGAACCTCTTACATGTGGGAATTGCGATCCGCGATTTCCCGACAGGATCAACACCGTCCATCAGCGAGGACGCGTGGCGAGAGATCCCACAGAGTCGGAGTTCGGCATATCGGAGTTTCAAGAGTCATGAAACTCTTACACAATGGAATCGTGATTCACGATTTCCTGATACAATCAAGGCCGTCCATCTGGGGGACAGATGGCAACCATCCAGAACCGTCGGTGGTAGATCCCATCGGCATATCAGGAATCGGCGTATCGGGGATTTCAAGGACATGAAACCCCTGTATTTCGAAACCGGGATATGCGAATTTCCGACACCATCATAGGTCGTTGATCCAAGGGACACGTGTCGAGCATCCGGAGAGAATCGGGAGTCGGGATATTGCGAGTCACGGGTATATGTGTTTTGTGTCATCGCAAATGCCGAAACCCCGATGGAAGGTTATACGGCTACAGTCACATGGGAAGTGGTCACATGGACCATGGTATGACCAAGGGGGGGCTAGCCAGTGTAAAGGCGTGCCGAGAGCCCAGGGGACTTGTGCGCCATGACATGGAAAGGCGCCAAACCCCGACAAGAATTAAGACTGTGGTCTTGTGAACGTTGTGGTCGTATTGACCAGGACTTAGCCCGGAAAGCCAATACGCTAGGAGCACATCGGGTATCGGAGGATCGGGAGTTCTGGGTACATGTGCACCTCGGCACCGCAACCTCCGAAACCCCGAATCCCGATATTTAACCAGGGGTTGGCATTTCGCAAATGCCGGTTTCTGGAGATTCTCACTTGTGGGAGATTAATCCAAAGTTTTTTAAATTATGATAGTGGGTGTGTTACATCTCCTCCTTAGAGTGACTTAGTCACCCTTGAAGTGTGGGACCTACATTGAGGTGACATTGGGTGTAGTATTCCCAATTTGTAGCTCTTACTTTGTGGTTGGGTCAGAATTTTCCCAACCTACAACTTGCGCTATTGTTGATGATTGCATCGTAGTGTGACATTCTCCAAGATACGTTCTCCTCTATGATTGAGTTGAGTCGACCTATGAGAGATCCCAGTGTTGGGTATGCCCATGCGATGGGGTGTATCATTCTCCTCTATGTGAGAGTTGATTCGTCCCCCAGTGTTGGGTGTGCCCATGTGATGGGTGTATCGTTATCCTCTGTGTAAGAGTTGAGTCGATGTGGTCTCATGCCTTTGTACTCCTATGGACTCAGTTGAGTCAGGATTGAGATGGTACTCGAGATGATTCTCCTGTGGACTCGGTTGAGATAGAGATTTGTTGAATATGACATCCCTGTGGCTGAACACAGGTGGACTTGTCCCTAGAGCTCGAGCAACAACTTCAAGATCTTCACAACTCGAGTAGGAGTGTAATTTCAGTGTACGACTTCACTACCTAGAGGTCTTCGATGGATCGTCGAGGAATAGACAAGAGGATCTCGGTGATCAGGCAGAGAACTTCAGTGATTTTGAACGAGGACTTGATTGGACTTTCGGGATGGTCAGGCATGAGGGAAAGAGACAAACTACAGAAGGTCCGACTCAGGCTGAGTAAAAACTTCCCTTGGACAATAGCATGAAAAATGACTAGACTTAGACAGCATGACATTGACATAAGTTCATGATGTAGGAGGCAACACAAACTCTCCATGTGTTTGGAAGAATAACCAAATGGAGGAGGACACAACTCTATGTAATGAGAACAACTTCCTAAGGTCATATTAAATCCCAAATCTTGACAAACAAACAGAATGATGTGCTTTGTCCAAGGGCGACTCATTGTTCTTCCATAAAAAGAAAATACTTTTCCCATCCTCTTTTTGGGGTATATTTGATTTTTTTTGTCTTTTCAATATTTTGAAAGCGCTTGAAAAAAAATAAAAGAATTCTATGTTACAAAGGAGGAACGAGTGTCGCAAGCATACTAGTTTCAGGTGCAAGGAACACACTAATTCTCAAAGCAAGGAGACATGTGCAGGAAAATGACACTCGGGAAAATTCCTCCATGGGTCAAGGTATCAAGACACAGAGGCAAAGTGCTACAAGGCTTGTGTATAAGGCATGCTTCAAAGGTTCAATTGAGAACAACATGGAGCCGACATTAGGCCAAAAACGAAGGGATGCAAATGTGATTGATAGGACACAATGAAACTCCCTTCAATGTATTTTTTACAAGCCCAGAGAAGGTAAGCTTAGTGGTTTTTCATTTTTAGAGAGACTGAAAAAGCATAAAAGAAGACTCTGTTGGGGTACCTTTTTCGAAGGTAGTCTAGTTGGTTCGAAAAAGGGGTAAAATAGCACCGAAAATACGTCTATTCAAAACCATTTTAACAAGTGTGAGAAAGACAAGATCACTCGCCAATCTTTTCAATTTTAAGGAGTCTGAAAAGAGCTTAACTATGGACTCACTGTCTTTTTCTAGATTTAATCTCCTTATCCCGAAAAAGTAAAAAAATATACTTAGGAGAACTCTCCCAGCGAGACGAATATCCTGAGGTGTACCTTTTTCCTCCTTAATCTACAGGCCGAAAAAAGGAGTAAACTCATGCCAGTAGATGTTTTTCTAAACCAATTAACGAGTGTGAAAGAATAAGGTCACTCGACGATCTTTTCAATTTTAAGGAGTCTGAAAAGAGCTTAACTATGGACTCTGTATAATATGTTCTTCTGGACCAATTAACGAGTGTGAAGGAACAAGGTCACTCGGCTATCTTTTCAATTTTAGGGAGTCTGAAAAGAGCTTAACTATGGACGTCGTGGGGGTTCCTTTTTTGTAAATTTAGTCCCTCAGACCCAAAAAATGGGTAAACTTATACCTGAAAATACTCTTCTAACAAACCAAAGTTCCTAGAGTATACCTTTGTTTGTACAATTGACCGTCCGGACCGAAAAAGGAGTAAATTACCGCCAGACAGACGTGCCTTCAAGTTTTAATTTGGCAGGCGTGAAGGGAAACAAGATCGCTCGACAATTTTTTCATGTTTATAGAGTCTGAAAAGGGATTAAAAGAAGATTCCAGAGGGCTACGACTCATGTATGAAACTGGTTCAGGGAGAGCCCACTGCTAGGCTCAGACCAAGAGTCTCTTCGATATTCAACTTGGAAAGTCTCCCAAAAGGGAAGAAAACACAAACCACAGTGTAAGTCCTCCCACGGTATAGAAACTGTAGTCATGGCTTCAAGGATAGCCTCATCTGAAGGAAATTCAAAGTCTGAGAAGTCATGTGAACGAGGGTCGACTGTCCCAAAGGGTGAAGTAAACTAACCATATTCCATATGACGATGGAGGCTCTATCCAGGACTGGCAGATTCTATCAGCGAAGAATCACAAACACGAGGGCTCGAGGATCTACAAAGAATGAGATTAGGCTCAGAAGGACACTCAAGATCACTTGGACCTAGAGGGGGAAGCAAGGGCTCCCATGCCCCCATTAGATAAACCAATGGATCAATTAATGAGACCAAGTCTCAAGAAGGAAAACATGATTGCACAGGCTCAAGCTCAGAAGCAATTGAACACCAAGGATAAGACACCACATAATTAACCCATGGCGGGGTAGAGTCTACACGAACACTAGGAACATGTAAAGGGGTAGTATGAAATAACGCCGAATTAGGATGGTGATTATCAGATGCCAGCTGTTCAATAATGAAAATGATTCCATTGTGAGGGAAATGCATCACCCAGAAGAGCGTAGACACCACATCATTCATAGCATATACATAATCACGCCCGAGAAGCATATTAAAATCTAACGGGCCTTGCACCACTATAACATTGACGGGGACAATCTTCTCACCTAATGAGATAGGCAATTAAGGAAGAATCCCCAAATATTCACTAGGATGTATGTCAAAAGCCAACAGCTCATGCGAATAAGACACAAGCTCGGGAGATCCCAAGACTTTCCAAACCGAGGAGGATAAAATACTTGCAGAAGCTCCTTCATCCACAATACATCGATAATTGTTTGTTGAATTAACTTCAACCCTTATTTGAAAAGGTGCAGAAGAAGGAAGATGAGGCTCAAAAATATCATTCCAATCAAAATAAACCATCCTAGGGCTTGAAGGGGGTGTGCTCGAAGTGAGCAGAATTCCCCCTTGTTCTGAAAGTATTGAACTAGACATGCTAAAAACATAGTCGGTAGACACATCACTCCCCAAGAGAAGAGTGGGATCAACCGAAGATTTCATCGGCGCGACCACTTTGGTAGACTCGACACTCTCCAAGAGAAGAGTGGGATCAGCCGAAGACTGCATCGGCGTGACCACTTTGGTAGACTCGACACTCTCCAAGAGAAGAGTGGGATCAGCCGAAGACTGCATCGGCGTGACCACTTTCTCATCTAATGGTTGAATAGGCTACAAGAATACATGGTCTAAAGGTACCTCACCCCCCAAAAGAGGAGTGGGATCAGCTAATGACTGCATCGGGATGACCACTTTCTCAACCAATGGTTGAATAGGCTACGAGACTACATGGTCTAAAGGCACCTCACCCCCCAAAAGAGGAGTGGGATCAGCCGATGACTGCATCGACATGACCACTTTCTCAACCAATGGTTGAATAGGTTGCGNGCGAGACTACATGGTATAAAGGCACCTCACCCCCCAAAAGAGGAGTGGGATCAGCTAATGAATGCATCGGCATGACCACTTTCTCAACCATTGGTTGAATAGACTGTGAGGAAACCTCAGAAGCCTCACAATCAGAAGACTTGCAAACAGGCACCACAATCTTTGTACCTCTGGAAGGCCAAGGCATAAATGAGTAAGGTGATCTCCCTTGCAAAGCTTACAAGGGAACTTAGGCTAATGTCCTATCTGTCTAAGATTCTCAACAGGATCAATACCCCCAACATGAATAGTAGTGGCTAGTTTCACATCTCCAACATGACTTGTAGAGGTTGGTGATGGGTCAATAACATGACTTGCAAAGGCTACAGACCTGTTTCTAGTATGACTAGCAGGGATTGGACTTTTTCCCCCAACATGACTTGCAGAGGCTGGGAACTTGCCCCCAGCATGACTTGCAGAGGCTGGGTGTTGGTATTCAACATGACCTGTAGAGGAATGTACAAAGTGGCCACCAAAGGGACACCAATGTTTCCGAAGAAAGGAAAAGCACAAGGATCCCCTTGTGAAGGGGTCCCTTGGTTGGTATCATCGGTAACTTTAGCCATGACGATCTTATGCATAGGTTATCCCCTTGTGGGATCGTTCAAGTCCATAAAAGTCTCACACACTGACTCTGGCAAACCAGTGGTATAAAAACAACGCGTATAAGGAGGTGGCTCCATGTTTCTAAGCGGAAGACTGAAAAGTCCTCACAACTGACGGAGTGGGCGGTCTACCACCCTAGGTCAGAGACCCAAAGCAATGACTGACTAACTCAGTATGGAAAACTAGGGAGCACAGAGCACACACTAAAAATTCCTAAAGGTAAATCAAGTAGACCACTATCTAGTAGGAAAAATAGCTACGTCAGCCAACACTAGAGCAACATTATCGGTGAAAGTGCAACTCGAACACGGAAGCACCCTCCGGGTATACTCTGTAAAGCGTGGTCCGACGTCTGCCCTAGGTACCGCGGTATACCCCCACAATCACCTGTGTAAGTCCCTATAATAAAGGCAAGTAGGTTGTCAGCTCGCGAATAGTCACTAGGCGGGTACAGTCAACAATCGGGTCGACCGCAATGAGCAGGGTAACTAAGCCCGAAACCTACGGAGGGTATCAGAAGCAAGTGGTCCAGAAGACAACTGAGGATCTCCTACGGATTCGGGGTCCACGAAGCTCCGTGGGAAAATGCAACCAACAATATCCCACGACAAGTCATCAACATGCGCTCCCCACTACGCTTGGTCCGGCGTTGGAGGGGTTATCTCTGCTACATTTCCGCACATGACCTCGTGTTTATCCCCTGTGTTAGTGGGGGGTCCCGAATAACTTTCACGTTTACTGGACTTTTTACACTCCCTAGCTGTAACTCCAATGTTTATTTATAAGCCTTGAAGAGTTTCCTCTCCAACCTAATTCAAGGCTCTAGCCTAGACTAGTTGATTGACCCTACAAACATAAAGTCTAATTAATTTTAATAAGCATTCTTTTTAAGGCTTGATTTACTCAAAAAGGGGTGTGGTAGTGCAACTGGTGTTGTTAAGACTCTTGTAAAAAATGAAACTTATAAGAACACTAGCAAAGATGGATTATCTTTCTTATTTTCTTTTGAAATGCTTTCAAGATGCGAAGAAAACACAACACTATGCTGATTTCTTTTTCGTTTTTTGTATGCTTCAAAGAAGAAACTAGAAATAAATTCTTTTTCTTTTTCTTTAAAGAAAGAAAAAGGGGAAAAAGTGAAGACAAGACAAGACCAAACACTGACTCTTGGCCCACTACGGATCGCAAGGAGTCACTGACGATACCAAACAAGTTGATCAGAAAAGACTCACAAACTCGTCTAAAACCCTTTCAAGGAAAACACAAGAAATCTTTAAAAGATAAGTAAACTAATGTCAAACCCAGGCTACAACTGTGACAACAAAGACACTGTACTTAATCAAGAAACCCTGAGAAGTATGACTTCAATCAGGGAACAGGTTGACTGCCTCTTCTTAAGGAAAAATTTCTTGACACAGGCACACAATTGATACTTCAGCAGCCTGCGTATGTATGCGGGTTGTCTAAAAGCAGGCTGTGTATGTACGCATGCTGACCTAGAGCAGGCCGCGTACACCTCTGTAAATTCTCAAAATAAATGAAAACTAACAGGTAGACTGACAGGGCAGGGAGTACTAGTATGGAATACCAGAATCCCTTAAAGACTCAACAACTTATAGAAAACTCAAAAAGGTAATCAAACTAATTAAAACACCCAAAAATATCCCCTAAAAATCCTAGAGGCTTCCTCAGTATGGTCGCCAATTCTGCTATAGCGGGAAACCTCCCCTATGGACTACACTAGGGTTCAACATGTAGGCAGATCTAACCATCTAAAAGTCTCCTACTCTTTATACTACCCTGACAATACCCCACATTCATACAAGAAATATAAGATGAAAATATCCGGTAACTCTACCTTAAACTCTGCATCTGGTGTCGATCCTTTCGCATTCGATTGCTCCTCGACTACAAGTCTCCTCCCAAGGTTGACCTGTATTCACAAACAAACAAACAAACAAATACGAAAATACATCTCATATATGAATTAGTGGGTTAGATGTCATAATAAAATATAAATCAAACATAAAGATTGAACACATCATATGGCGGGACAGAAAAAATTTCTTCTTTTATTAGAATCACAAAGTTTACTTACAATTTAGGGTTGACAGTTTTTGCTGGCTTTTCTTCTATTGTTGCACCTACAACACATGCTCTAAACTCAACTGGGCTGCTTGGTAGGAATATCTCAATTCCCCCAATGATCAGAATACTTCTCTGATCCTCCTCCATCAGCACACCTTATTGATCTGAACTCACCTCTGAGTTCATCTCTTCTCCGTTGCCCACCTGAAAATATGGGATTTCTCCTCTGCCCTCCTAGCAGTCTATGAGATCAACTGACCTCATCTCATTTCCCACCTGGCAATTTGAAATTTCATCACTTCCCTATTGGAAGTTCATGAGATCCTCTATTGATCTCAACTCATTTCCCACCTGGCAATCTACGAGATCTCTACTTGATCTCTTCTCCTCATTATTGAGTTTTTCTCCAACCTCTAGTTCGCAAATGAAAACCTGCTCCTCCGTGGTGTTGAGGTTTTCAGCATGCCTCAACCACCTTCTCAACTATTGTTGTTTCCTTCTGGCCAACAACTTCTGAACAAGCCACTTAGCCCTCTGGTTTATGGGCCACTCGTACCTCCAATGTACCTGGGACTCCTGTTGCATCTTCAATGCTAGTTTGTCTATTTCTTCTTTATTCTCCATGAGTTATTTATTCATCTTTGCCTTGCTTCTTTGTTGGCAGTCCTTGCCTCAACCAAACCTTTGGCTTTCAGTAGCCATTTTGTCCTTCTGCCTTTAAGAACACAATTGGTTCTTCTGGCTCATCCCACCTGGCTATCTGCTACCTATTGCACATCTTGCAACAATCTTTACAAAGCATCACACTTTTTTTACTCCTTCACCTGTTGTCTACAAGCGAAATTAAACTTCTGATGCCATTTGATGCTATCAGATTATCTCCTTTCACCTTCTCACCTTTGCCTACGATCTGTAGACAAATTTTAAACTCTAATACCCCTTGTTGGTATCAGAGTGTCTCCTCTGACCTACAAAAATTAAACTATGTGGCTCTGATACCACCTGACACAGACCCCCCTCTCTCTCCTCGGGGTTGTTGACCTCCCGGTCAAGGATCGTTCAATCAAGGAGTCAGATCGACTCTTTGGGCCTCTGCTAGACCCCAAACCAATTTACACAGGCCCCCCTATCTCCTTAGGCACAAGTTCTATGGTACCCAGGTACCCTCTCCTTATCATTGTTCACATCTCAACGCCAACGGGTGCGAGCTCGTTTCCGCTAGTCCCTCTCTCCATGTGACCTTGGGATATGACCCGAGGCTTAATCTCTTGGATGCTCTGGACTCCGGGCTTCGGCCATTTCAACTATAGCCATCACCAAATTCTTCGAACCTCGAACCGTGAACATAACCGGTGCGAGGATCAACGGTCCCCGCTACTTCCTTAAATCAATGACCCGCCGTAATTTTGGGCTCCGACGCTTCTGGTAATTCTGAACCACTTCTCCACAGAACCTTTGGAGTGCTAAGTCTTTGGACTAGAAGATCTTCTGCCAAGTGTCCCCCTTCACGGACGACCTTGATGACCTCGCGACTTGGGACTTCCCAAGTCTTCACTTCTCCTACCTCTGTCTCTCCTGATTGGCGAATCAACGAATTGTTGATCTAGTGCCACGTGCCCTGTCTCAATGGACAACTCTGATGACCTCGCGAATTCAGCTTCGCGAGTCCTTGCACCTTCACTCTTCTATTCCTCCAAAGTGTTTACACTCCAGAGTGCAGGATCTGGTGACTCCTGCCCCTTTCACTTTGACGACCCATATCTGCTTTGACTTTCGATCTTCGGGTATTCTCCCAACTCTGCACCTATTTTCTTCCGGAGTACCTGTCCTCCGAAACACGTGGATCTCTGCCACACGTCCTTCTGGGTCCAACAGTCCATATCTTCCCCACCCTTCACGACTTCGCGAGGGTTGCACTTCTCCCCACGCTANTTCTTTCCCACGAACTCTCAAATCTACTGCCACATGTCTCATGACGATCAATGATCAGGATCGACTCCGCTCTTCGGAGCTTCGACAGTTTCAGCTTCTACTCCATGCAAATATTTTGGAGCTTTACCTCCCAGACCCTTCGATCTGTTGCCACCTGCCCTCCTACGCCAATGGATAGGATCAACTCCACTCTTCGGGAGTTCGGGAATTTTGAAAACTCCACACGCTGAGTCTTCCAGAATGTTGTTGTTCCAGACTGTGTAATCCGCTGACACACGTCCTTTACAACGAATGACTCAGATCTCCTTCGACTCCCTGCTCTTTGGGAGTTCTTCCACCTTCCGAACTCCACGATTTGATGCCACATGTCTCCTGGCGATCAACGACCACGATCTACTCCGCTCTTCGGAGCTTCGACGATTTCACACTCTGCTTATCCGAGAAATCCAGGAGTACTTCCGCTTCGGAGTCTTAGATTTGTCGCCACCCATTTCTCTAGACGATGGACGGTCCCACTGGCTTCGGCACTTCGAGACTTTTTCTGCCCCGTTCTCCTGTGCACTTTCAAAGGATTAAGACTTGTGCACTTTACATGGATCAAATGCTTGTTGTTCCTTTGCACCCAGATCCGACGGATGGGATTTGATCCTTCTCTGCGCACTCCTCCTGGTGTCTGGACGTGGGATTCAACAACCCAGATCTCTTCCTGCAACTCGATTCAACGGTTGTTGTTGCTCCTCCCCCCGAGCTTGCGCTTTCTCTCGAAATTGGAAAAATTTCTAAGTGTCAAAGGATTTGGCCCTTGAATCCGGGTCATGACTTGCTTCTAGGAACACTATCCCTTCTAATCTTTGGGACTTGGAATAAGTCCGCTTCCGTGCACTCCTTGCTCTTGACTGGCCTTCAGATGGTTGTCTTTCAACACTTCGTCTGAGTGTTAGCCCGGTGCACTCCTTGCACAGGTCTTCCTCCATAGTATTCAACAACTCTATTTCACCTTGAGCTTTAATTGCTCAGACCTCGAAGGTCTCTATCCCTTTTGCTCCTCGAAGGGATATATGTGCCCTCTTGGCAACTTCTGCTCAAGCACTCCTTGCTGAGCTTACAGAGTGTTCAACAACTCTGTGAGTGTCCTCTCCTTGACACTCCTCTTCTTAGAAATCGAAATAGAGTTCACCTGTGCACAACTTGCACCTGCTCAATTCCCACCTGACAAAGCTCTACAAAATCTTCAGTAATTTTGTTTCTTTGTGCTTCCTCTGCACAATCTCCTCTCCAAGGTATTCAGTAACCTTGAGGCTCCTCTCTAAGTCTGTAAACTATTCTGGTGTGCCCTCCTGGCAAGTTCTCCTCTGAACTCGAAGCAGAGTTCAGATACGCACTCCTTGTGTTGGCTCATAGAGTCCTCGACACTCTGTCATGCACTTCTTGCATTTAGCCTCAAAGAACCCATAATAAAATCAACAAACCCACACACAGATAGGGAATTCTATCTATCACCTGCAGATGGAATCTAACATACATCTACAACATATGCATATAAACACACAGACATACACAGAACCATATGCAGGAAAAACTACTCTTTTTCATTAATATAAATGTCTAGTTACAATGTGTACAAAAGCTCGGACTGCAACAAAGTCTTATCTCTCTCCTCTCCTCTCTTGAGCTCTCTACTCACTCATCTCCTCATGCTAGCTTTCTTGAATTTTGATACAAAGATCTTTTACAAAAGAGGGGCTCCTCGAGCTCTCCCTCCAACTCACCTACTCTTATTAATTACGTTGAATTACATTCAATGGTCGTCTAGTCCGATTCAGATCTAGATCTCATCGGTCTGTCAACCATTAAAAATGATTCCATCTACAAGTTGTACAAAGGCAATAACTCAACTCTTTGAGCCTTACAATATACATTTGAAATTTAACACTGAGGGCAAAACGAGAGGGGCGCCTCTCCCCTCCTTAAATCTCATTCATTAAAAAGTCGTTAATTCTACTCCTTTTCAATACATCCTCTTTAGAAGGTGTACGTAATTATGTTAGTCAATACATCCTCTTTAGACGGATATGTTAAATTTGAAGACTGCCACCCAGGCCTGGAATTTCAAAATTACCTTGCCTGTCAAGTGCACTTTTGATGAGAGGCGTTTATTTTTCATGCATGTCATTTTATGTTTTATACAGATTTATAAGTGTCAAATTGGACCAACCGAGTCTAACCACCAGCGGGTGTGAAAGAATGGCTTTGTACAATGATTTTTCAGATCCTTGTGCTTCTTGTTGTGGACAAATGAGAAAGAAATCCTTTGAATAGACAACCTGTTGGCTAATGTTAAACAAGGGTTTGAAGTGGTGCTTCTCCAAACAAAACCGAAAGTTCTTGAATGGATTCTAGTCAGAGGGCAAGATGTTGTTGAGATAGCCATTAACATTTAGTCCTATACAACTACTTCCGTGCCTATAACCCAACCTAGAGCCTCCAAATATGGGGCCTATTCTTTGCCCTATATTATATACAAGTAATCCTAATACCTATAAGCTATATTGCATACCCATGTAATCCTAATACCTATAAGAGTTTTTGACGGGTACTTTAGGCGCTTACATGTCAATTTGAAAAGTTGATAATTTTAGTGTAAGTCGATAGTGACGTGTAATATTTATAACCCCGTGTCAAATACGGGTTGGGAGACCAAAGACGGGCTGTAGCCCGTCAAATTCCAGGCCTGCTGCCACCACGTAGGTAGTAGGGGAGTGATTTAGTCACTGCCTCTTTGTCACGGCTGTCAATTCTGAGAAAAAGGGTTAAATTCTAACACTAACAGTGACTCAGCATCCAATGCAATGAAAATCGATTTAACGCTGAACCCAGAACCACAGCCCGATAGACTTGATCACGACAACATATGACAGTACCAAACATTTTGATTTTACATATTTCTTTCTTTTTATTACGCAATCCGGATTGGGCAGAGACTTCTACATCTATGTATGAAGCAATTCCATGGCAGACTGTGCGAGGGATCGAATGGGCGTGCTGTGCCTGCTCAACCCCACACTGCCCGAGAAGGCGCTGTAATATTCCCAGTCCGACGTCGTATTCATCACTTTCTCCAAAGCCTCCGCCAAAGCTTCTACTAATTCTGATCTGTTCTCCAATGCAGCTTTGTCCCTCTCCATAACAGCGATCAGAAGCTCGATGCTGAATCTCCTGATATTCGGAACGTCCTTAGATGGATATGGGTGACTCCGGAAAACCTCCACCAGTTTACAAATCAACGATTCCTTTGTGACGCCACTCGATTCTTCGAACACGTGATCGAAATTCGATTTGGTCATAATCTTGAAGAACTGAGCAGCGAATCCTATGTTTGCTTCCAATTTTTTGTCTGCTTCCCGATCCTGGCATGAGTAATTCTCCCTCACAAATTTCAGAACCTGAAAACACATGACGAAGAAGTTAACTGATCGGATGAAATTGTTCTCGATCGAACTGCAAAGCAAAGACTTTAATTTTCAAATGAAAGGTTAAGAATAATACAATCTTCTACCTGGTCTGCCAGTGCATTTTCACTCAATTTAACGTAATCTGCCTTCGCGTACGTAAGAAGATTTCGAAGAATTCTTGCTACATGAATACCCTGCACGTTGTCGTTCAGCGCGGAAATCAGTCTTGCGATTAATTTCTGGTGACCGTCCAGCTTAATGCTCATCATTATTTCACAGTTGTGTTCATTCTCGAGTGAAAGAAAACTCAGGGCTTCTCCTGCCTTGTTGACGAGTTCCCCCTTTTCATCGTTATTATTATTTCTCTCCATGAAAAAGAGAGAGAAGAGATTATGCAGAACTCCACCAGTACCGCCGATGCTCTCACGGCCCTCCTGTTCGCGAGCAAGACTTGTCAGCGTCTCAATCGCCAGGATTTGCAGACGATGCGCCGATATTTCTGTGTACTGAAGAACGTTTCTGAGATTGCTTATGGCGAAGACTATCTC
>ML796977.1:197612-222279 GCA_009831015.1 Picea engelmannii | reverse complement strand
TGCACGTCCGGTCCGTACGGAGAAACTGGTTTACGACAACCATCTCCAGGTTGTGAAGGCATTACATCCAGAAGGACACTCGGTGATTTTGTGTCGCCATTCATTTCTGTAACTGATACAGTATCTCTAACCGGTGATGGCATTTCGGCCAGACCGGATGTCGTACTCTTGTTCAGATACCGAAAAGGAATATCTCTTAGTCATGATATGATATATATGGAAGAGCATGGACTAAAGTCATGATCAGCTTTAATTACTACATCCAAATATACTTTTACTTTAATAAACTAGTCATGATATACATACACAGCTGCAGAGCAATTATATCCAAATCATTACAAAGTTTTCATTTAATATGATTTGATCTATTCACTTGACTTCAGTGCAGCAAGAATAATTTGACGATGGCAAGACTTGGATGGATATTGAAGGAGCCTGGAAGCATCATAGATATTGGATGGATATTGAAGCAGCGTGGAAGCATAGACACGTTTAATTTTATTGGAAGCATCATAGACAAGTTTTACTTTATTTTAACTAAGTGGGTGAACCAGCGTGGAAGGGTCATAGCACGTTTGATTTTATTTTAACCGTGTCATGAAACATCGTTATTTTAACCGTGTCATCAAGTATCGTGGAAGCAAGACTTGTCAGCGTGTCAATCGCACCATGCGTCGATTTTTGTCTGTTCTGAAGTTCCGGATCCCTTTACTTACGGCCTTACGTGCCGAGCCTGTATTGCTTTCCAACTTATTTACGAGCTGCAGAGCGAGCTTTGCCGTCTGGATTTGGACCATCGTGAAGCAGCGTGGAAGGATCATACTGAACGATCGCCTTCCGTGGTTTTAGCATAAAAGATAATAAACATATTTCAACATAAAAGATTTTAAAGTGTCATGTGCGGCATTTTCTACTTGTGTAGAAAAGTTATCATTTTTCATTTTAAAGATTTGATTTTGATGCTAGTAAAAATTTATATATTTTAATTTTTTTATAAATAAAAAGATTATTTTTATGTGAAGTTTTGATTTCGATGTTATTAAAACTTTTTATATTTTTATTTTAATATTTTACATAATGACAATTATTTATTGATATGGGAAATTTTATTATTAATTAGTTTATTTTTTATTTTGATATTTTTTAAAATATAAATTATTTATTAATATAAATTTTTTTATTATTAATTAATTTCATTTTAAATTATTAATTAAATAAACTATTTTTCTTATAAAAAAAATAAAAAATTAAATTTATATTTATAAATAAACATTTATCACCATGTTGTCACTTGCATTATGCATAGTCATTAAATTGAAAATTTTCTCTATTGTTCCCCATTGCGTAGATGGTCCATTTGCATATAATAGATTGTTCCCCATTGCGTAGATGGTCCATTTGCATATAATAGATTTGCATGGACGTAGCTACCATTCTCTCTTATTTGTCAAGTAACCCACTACATTAAGGAATGGATTTTATGTTTGCGATATATGTTACCCATGTAGTAAGGAATTTAGTGTTGGTTTCATCACCCATTCCACAAATAATTGATCTTATAAGCAATCTTGCAATGTATACGAGGATGATGTTCAATATCAAGGGTGGTGTTAATGGAGAGGATTTTTGGAGATTATTATACTTATTTAGGTAAGTGGTTCACTCTATCCACCTATGTCATAGTGTGAAGAAACTTCCACTCCATCCACATGTGTTGAGGAACTTTCCACCTCTTTTCGTTATCGTTGGCTATGTTGTTTTTTTTTTTCGACTTTATGTCTAAATTGATTTTCTATGCTCTTGCTTGATTTTATTTAATGTGATTTTTTTACAAGTTGAAAACTATGTTAAGTGTTTTGTTTTATTACATTGATACCATTTTTTTTTTAATAACTATGTCCATACTCCTATGTTTAGAAAATCCCGAGTGATTAAAAATTCATAATTGTTTCTCAATGTGTTGAAATTTGATTTGTGCCCCAAAATATTAGCTCAAAAATTGATCCCTTCATTTCACATTGCTTTTTCTTTTTAGTGGAAAGCATTGCATTTGGTGCATTTAAGTTGTTTAAGGTAATTGTGTAGTTTTTTTGTGAGGGTTACTCGTAAATGCTCGATCTATGCATGTAATTTACATCTTTCTACACTAGAGAAGATCTAGGTGGATATCGGTTGCCACCCACCTTTTCCAACTGGTTCAAAACAGTTTTTTGGCAATTTACTATTTTTAGCAGTTTTAACTTCCGGGGCCATTTTAAGGGCCTAAATGAAGGTTTTTCTGGATCGACCCAACTCAAAGATAGCTAAAGGCTTGACTGAAGCCCCAAAATGAGTCTCCTCGACGATACCTTTCCAACGGGCTATCATACGCCTAAAACGAAGATCGTATACAAAAGTTACGACCCCGGGAAATTAATGTATTAACTTACCCAAACGGGGCCCACATGACTTTTGGCGCTTCATCTCCTAGGGTTAGGTTTTTGGATGTCTAGGGTTTTTGGCATTCCTATTTATTGTAAAAAGGCCTTCAAAGCCTCATTGTAATCTTCTTCTTGCAAATGAGTGCAGTCGTCACATCTCTTCTCAGAGATACGCCGCCACCATTCCAGCAAGCTTGTTTCCGCTGTATTTTACAGTTTTGGCTTATTTCGTTATTAAATAGAAAACCAATTTTAATGTATCTATGTTATTTTTTGTTAAGCACCTGTTAATAATCTGTAGTCATTTCGTTTTGCTCATAAAATCTAGATCAGTGGTATCAGAGCGATCTGCTCCTTGTCGTCTTAATGCATGTCCCCAACGAGGTCAGAGTACAAAGAGTTGGGTCTCGAGCTTGTTTCTCTTGAGTACAAAATCTCTCGCATGCCCAAGCGACCTCTCATGGTAGGAGAAAAGAAAGATGACGGGACAAGAGATCCTTTCAAATTGTTGAATGAGGAAGCCCTCACACAACAAAGGAACGAGATGATGGATAGTTTCGTGCAAATCCTTCGGTGGCTACCAATAGGCGACGCATCTTCTTTGAGAGGAGGCGCTTCCCCCTTCAAGGTACAAATAAACTTTGATATTCCTATATTTGAAGGTCAGATAGATGCACATGCTGTAGACAAATGGTTGAATCTACTAGAAGGGTATTTTTCTGTCCATAACTTTTCAGATAAAGAAAAGATTACTTTTGCACTCCTCAAAGTCGTTCCCCATGTCAAAGATTGGTGGGAAACTTTCTGTGAGCAAAAGGAAACAGAGGAACCCTCATTATTTAAAGTCACGGCCACTTGGAAATCCTTCAGGAATGCTATTAAGGAACAATACTACCCTGTCGAAAGTTATGACAACCTGTATACCAAATGGACTACACTGCGGCAAGAAAGGGAGTAAGTAGTGTCAGATTTCACAAATATCTTCCATATCTTGTGCACCAAGCTGGGTATCAAAGATTCGGAGCGACATCTGGTGCTCAAGTACCGTGGTGCTCTGCATAGATACATCCAGACCGAAATGGAATTTCTGGACATCTCATCCTTGGGTGTGGCCTACCGATATGTCGTCAAAATTGAGAAGAAGCTCAAACAAAACACGCAACAATTTGGGCCTAGGAACCCCTCACAACAAAAGCCAGTAAAGGGCGACACCAACCCATAGAACATAGGACAGAAAAAATATGGACAGTATCAGGACAACCAGTCCAAGCCGCAAGCAAAGAAGGACACCAGAAAGACAAATAAAGATATCGGGAAGTGGTGCAACTTCCATAAGTGTCCTTGGCATAACACTGTTGACTGTCGCTCAAAGCAGTCGTTGGTGGCCGAAGTGAAATCCTCTGAATCAGATGCGGATTCTGACTCTGAGCCAGAACCAGAAAGGGGAAGACGGATCATTGACATGGAACACAGTGCCACCGTTTCTACCACCAAGCTCCAGCCTGGTGAACCAAACGAGACAAAAGAAGGAGAGCGCCTCTTCCATTCACAGATGTGGGTAAAAGGAACCCTGCTGCACTTCATCGTTGATAGTGGTAACCAGAAGAACCTCATCTTAGCAGAGGTCGTCAAACGGCTGGCCCTGCCGACAATGCCACACCCACAACCCTACACCATTGGATGGCTCCGCCAAGGAAGTGATCTCTGCATCAATCCACAGTGTCGAATGTCATACGACATCAAGCCCTTCAAAGGTGAGGTATTGTGTGATGTTTCTCCTCTCGAAGTTTGTGATATTATTTTGGGCCAACCTTATTTATGGAAACGTCATGTTGTATATGAATCTAGGCCTCGTAGTGTTATTATTACTTTGAACAGGAAATTGTACAGGATACCCGAGGCAGTCCCACCTAGTGTTATTTCCTTAATCTCTGCTAAGCAATGCAAGAAGGTCATATCTCAAACGGGGAAGTTTTTCTTCTTCATGATTCGCTCTCAGAATAAGAGAAGAATGAAAACCACATCCAGGGTCTCTACGACTGACCTCTCCACACAGCAGAAGCAAGTAGACAAGGTCGTGGAAGAATACTCGGATATCTTCTCCTCACCTACCGGGGTACCTCTACACTGCCAGGTCAAGCACCCCATCGATCTGACCCCCGACGCACCACTGCCCAATGGGCCCTCGACGCACCACTACCCAATGGGCCAGTCTATCATCGCTCTTTGTTAGAGAATGAGGAGATCAAGCAACAAATCCAAGAGTTGCTCCACAAGGGGCACATCCGTCCCATCTCATCACCTTGAAGGAGTCCAATCATGCTGGTACAGAAGAAAGATGGAACCTGACGACTCTGCATTGATTACCGGGCTCTGAATAAAATCACAGTCAGAAACTGATACCCGATTCCCTAAATCGACGACCTCCTTGATCAACTCACAGGGGCCAAATACTTCAGTAAGATTGATCTGAAGTTTCTCTACCACCAAGTTCCGATAGAACAGACAGTTGTATGGAAGACCACCTTCAAGTCAAAGGAAGGCCTTTTTGAATGGTTGTTCATGCCCTTTGTTTTGACAAATGTGCCAGCCACTTTCATAAGGTTGATGGATGATATCCTGTGACCATTCACCAATAATTTTGCAGTGGTGTATCTTGATGACATTCCCATTTACAGCAAGACTTGGGTCGAACACTTGCAGAATATTCAGCAGGTTCTGCACACCCTGTGACAGCACAAGCTATACGCCAACTTGGAAAAAAGCTCCTTCGTCATGGATAGGGTCCATTACTTGGGCTACATCGTTGATCAGTGTGGCATACATGTGGACCCAGCCAAGATCCAAGTCATCCGTGACTGGCCATCCCTAACCACGCTCACCGAGCTCCGGAGCTTCTTGGGCCTTGCCAATTTCTACCACAGGTTCATGTTGGGATTCTCCCATATTGCATGGTCCCTTGGCCAAATAACCAGGGGTGGTGGTAAGACGAAATTTGTGTGGGGGTGGTCCCAACAACAAGCGTTCAATGATTTGAAGAAGAGTTTGTGCTCAACCCCAATACTTTCACTCCCAGACCTACAACAACCCTTTGAGATCGAGATAGATGCGTTGAACTATGTTGTGGGTGTCGTTCTCACTCAGCACGACCACCCTGTGGCCTATCATAGTGAGACACTATCAGATGTTGTCTGTAAGTACACTACTTACGACAAAGAAATGTACTCCATTGTGCAAGCCTGTTGCTAGTGGAGACACTACATTCTTGGGAAGGAGATAGTCATCCACATTGATCATAAGCCACTGCAGTTCATGCAGACACAAGGAAAATTGCAGAATGACCACCATCAAAAGTGGTCCACATACTTGCAGCAATTCCACCTCAACATCAAGTATAAAATAGGAAGCACCAATCACATCGTTGATTGCCTTAGCAGACAACCAGTCACAGCACTCACCACAGTG
Source organism: Picea engelmannii (assembly GCA_009831015.1). Taxonomy (NCBI): domain Eukaryota; kingdom Viridiplantae; phylum Streptophyta; class Pinopsida; order Pinales; family Pinaceae; genus Picea; species Picea engelmannii. Next base: position 216,394 of record ML796977.1, on the reverse strand, counting down.
CTAGACTCTTGCGGTCATGAGACCTCTGGATGGCCCCAACTCTACGAGACAGACCCAGACTTCGCCACCACCTACCAAATGTTGGGGGCAAACGCAGTTGTCGATAATTTCCATATTCAGGATGGGTTGTTGTGTCGTATGGGCCATATCTGTGTTCCCTCAAGTGAGCAAGCGAAGATGATCTAGGAAGCCCACTATAGTCGGGTGGCAGGACACTTCGGCATCGAAAAGACATTGGCGATGCTACAGAAACATTTCTACTGGCCGAAACTTCGACAGGAGGTCAACAAGTATATCAGGACCTATACTGCCTGCGCGATTGTCAAATTGACCACTAAGAAATAGGGCATGTACACCCCTCTTCCTACTCCTGACATTCCATGGGAATCCATCTCAATGGACTACATGTCAGGCCTCCCATCCACCAAGCAGGGAAACGACTATGTTTTTGTGGTTGTTGATCGCTTTTCTAAGATGGCGATTTTGGTTGCCTGTAAGAAGAACATCACAGCAGAGGCCATTTCCAAGCTCTTCTTTGAACGAGTCTAGGTACATTTTGGAATCCCACAAACCATTGTCTCATATCGAGACAATCAATTTCTCATAACATTTTGGTCGAGCCTCTGGTCACTGCTGGACACCAAGCTCACCAAATCCACGGCCTTCCACCCATAGACAGATGGCCAAACTGAGGTTGTAAATCGAATGATTGTGCATATCCTCTGCATGTATAATTCACAACACCCTCGCACATGGGATGAGAGTCTTCCTTATGTCTAGCATAGCTACAACTAAGCCCCGCATAGCTCAACCAACCACAACCCCTTTCAGGTGGGGTTGGGATTCCAACCATTGGGTCCCATAGATGTTGCACTTCCCCTTGCGGTCACCTCGACCGACTCATCTCCTGCTCCAACTAAAGCTGACAAAGCCACCCGGTTCATTGAGCGGATCCAGCACATCCGCCAATAGGTTCAGTATATCCTACAAAAGTCCAATGACAAGTACAAACAGCACCACGATCAACATCGGGTGCCACATAAGTTTCAGGTGGGCGACAAAGTTTGGTTGCACTTGCAGAAAGAATGCCTTACAGGACCCCATCGGAAGATTCGCCCATTCCATTATGGGTCGTACAGCATCACCAAGGCCATGGGGGATAATGATTTTCAGCTCAGCATTCCTCCTTTCCTTGGCCTTAACCCAATGTTCAACGTGGATCTCCTTCGCCCTTATTTCCCACTATTATTGGACACCTCAAAAGTAGCAGAACAATTGACACCAACTAAGATCAACCACGAATGCATACAACAGGCATCCAATGATCATATTGTGGACACACAGATCAAGGGCACTCGACAACAAAGGATCCAGCTTTATCGAGTCATCAGAGCACGACAGCTCCTACACCAAGGCAAGTGGCTCACTTGGGGCTAGATTCAACAGAAATTTCCTCATTTGATGGGGGACCTCAATGCAATGGATACCATTGCTTCCTAAGGAGGGAGGATTGATCCAAGTGGATATCGATGGCCACCCACCTTTTCCAACTAGCTCAAAACAGTTTTCTGGCAATTTTGGCAATTTACTATTTTTAGCAGTTTTAACTTCCAAGGCCATTTTGAGGGCCTAAATGAAGGTTTTTCAGGATCGGCCCAACTCAATGATATTCAAAGGCATTATTGAGACCCCAAAATGAATCTCCTCAATGATACCTTTCCAACGGGCTATCATACGCCTAAAACGGAGATCGTATGCAAAAGTTACGACCCCGGGAAGTTAATGTACTAACTTACCCAAACGGGGCCCACATGACTTTTGGCGCTTCATCTCCTAGGGTTAGGTTTTTGGATGTCTAGGGTTTTTGAAATTCCTATTTATTGTAAAAAGGCCTTCCGAGCCTCATTGTAATCTTCTTCTTGTGAATGAGCGCAGTCGTCACATCTCTTCTAAGAGATAAACCGCCACCATTCTAGCAAGCTTGTTTCCACTACATTTTATAGTTTCATCTTATTTCGTTATTGAATAGAAAAGTAGTTTTACTATATCTCTATTATTTTGTGTTAAGCACCTGTTAATAATCTGTAGTCATTTCATTCTGCTCATAAAATATGGATCAAGAGAAAATCGATGGTTTGTGGTCTATTTATTTTTTTAAAAGAATTTTAGACAATTGATTGATTAATGAAGAGAGGGCATTTGATGGATTTTGTTTTTGGAAAATAGTTTATTTATTCTCCACGTTGTTTAAAATGTTTTTTTGAAAAATTCCCTCTTAAATTTATTTGATTTTTTTTTGGATATTTTTGTCTAAATATTTTTTTAAATAGTTAGTGGATTGTCCATATTTGATTTTTTTTGGGAGATTTTTGTCTAAATATTTTTGAAAATAGTTAGTGGATTGTCAATAAGTTGCTTGATTTTAACTGGATTAGTGCATATTGATGCATCTGAAATCCTTTATGTGGTGACATACCAATAAGTTTTCTCATTTCAAGATTATTGTTAAAGAATTGTAGGTGCTCACAAAAGTTATGGATTTTTTGAGAGATTTTATTACAAAGGTTTAACCAATACTTCATTTTCTTTCGAGATGAGGATTGAATTGATTTCATGAAAAATAATGAGCACCCAAATCTATTTTATCTATTTTATCCAAGTCATTTGATTGAATTCTAGTAATTCGAGGAGAATTAATAATATTTTTTCAAGATGGTAGTATACCCCAGAGGACCTCATATACCCCAAGGACCTTGTGGAATGAAAAAATTCTAGGTTTGTCATAGCATTCTTGAAAAAAAATTCATGTAAAGTATATTGTTCATTAAAATTTTCTTTTGGTCTAGAAAGCTACTACTATCTAGCAAAATTGCTTCTATTAATTGTAGTACATTCTACGATTTTGCCTTTGTATTCACTTATTTTCTAGGACTCATGATGTCATCATTATCTAGCATTATATATGTCTCTGAATTGTTGGTTTTCATTAGGAAAACATAAATTATGCATCATGGGTTTTTTGTTTTCCAATCAATTCTGCAAGTGTCAAATATATAATTATTTTTAGCTATAGAATTCTTTTAATCTTTAGCATCTATTAGTTTATGGGTTTTATAGTTTTATAATTTCTTTGGATGTAGATTGAGTGCACAATTTATAGACTGAGACAATGTCATAAGTTCAATGAAAACTCCTTTCCAATTCTCTATAAAGGTTTGCATTTTCCCACCAAACTACTTGCAAGTATTCAATATTTGTAAGGCTTTGAAGGATAGAGACTCTAGAGTTTATCTTTATTTCTTTCTCTTTTGACAAATCCTATTCAATGAAGTGTTTGGGATAGAAGATACGAAAATTACTATTCTTTTCTCAGTAAAAAGGAAAAATACTATAGCTTGAAGAACTAGCTTCTACTCTTTCTTTTACTTGGTGAATTGGATGAAGGAAAACAACTTCAAGAGTAAATATTAACATCCATGACTATCAATGAGTGTAGCATGGTCAAACCTCCACAACTCTAAGTTTCCTATTCGAAATTTTGATCTAGAACGAAGGCAAGTTAATATTGGAATGATTTTAATACCCTTCACTTCTTAATTTAGAAAATGTAGGGACTAGTTGCTATGTCACTCACCCCTGTTTACTTAGCAACTCCAAAACTACACATCACAAAAATTTGAACCCAATTTTATAATAAAAGGTTCAAACATGTCTGCTAATTTGTCTTAATTTCAAATTTTCAATTACAGAGTGAGTTAAAAAGTAGAAAAATTCTCCAAGATCGAGTATTGAATCCTTCACTCTATGAGAGATGGGAGCACCTTATTCAAAAATATATATCCTTTCTTATCCGGACAAGCAAGAAATTCCTTTGGATAGGAAAGATCATGATGTCTAATCCGTGAATTTGGTTTGGATGGGGGGAGTAGGGTGGTGGGATGGAAATATAGGGAGTGAATTATCAAAAGCGCATCACTAACATATCATTATTGTTGGCTTGGTGTTTCAAACCCAAGGTTCGAAAGGATTTACCAACAAATACCCCATTAGCACTGACATATTCAATATTCAAGGATTGAATAAGGTCTCACCTGAGACGCCATGAGAATTACAAAGACTGAATGTTTGTGCATTGCATGAAGGAATATTACAAATGGGACACACTTAGCCTATAATTTCTCAGTAGATTCTACACATTCACATTAGCATTCATCTAAGTAAAGTGCACTCTAAGATATATAACAATCATTCATCAATAACATAACTCATGATATGAAGTATCAATTGGGTCTCATGCTTTCATTCATTAATCAAAAATAAATATCCAAATACATAAAGGGTCATAGCTTGCGTAGAGACTCGTTAAACTCAAACCAGAGACCAGAGACTCATATCTCAATCTACTTTCTCTCTCATATTACAATAATCTCTCCAACAATACAATAAATAACCTTCAAAACAGCCAAAAGAATAACCATTACTAGTCTATGTGCATTCCTTTTATCTCTACCCAAGCATGAAAATGATACAACTCCACCAAATCACTAAAAACCTTATGCATGACCAACCAGTAGGTAACAAAATGGTTATGAATCATTATAACAAATCATGATTGGATATGCACGCATGATCTTACAAGTCTTGGCATGACATCTTAGTTGACACACATGCTACAAAATGGTTGGTGTAGGTGTAGTAAAAACTAATCGGCATGCGTTGAATATTGGCACTGTGTGGTACAAAAATTGTGGAACACACAAACCTTAGAACACTTGTGGTGCATGTGCATGGTCTGGCCAACACTTAGGGTGTTGAAATAACCCCAACACTTAGGGTGTCGAAATACCCCCAACACTATTATTTGGCTCATCCTCGAGCCAACAAAATTTATTATGGTGTGATAGAGGTGATGGATGTTACCTTATTCATGAGCTCAGTGATGAAGTTTTGGAACTCTGAGTTGAATTGATAAAAAATCTCTAGAAATTCCTTCATGTCTTAGTAAAATTTGTCGACCTCTGCTAATGTGGTTGATCCAGATGTAGGTTTGATTTTCATGCCCAACTCGATCACTAGGGTTTCCTTTGTGTGCACATATACAAGCACAAAGTGGTTGAGAGTGTCTGTTGCTCGACCCGAGCATATGAAATCTATTGATAGAGGTCAAATATCTATGTCATGGCCTCCTTGCACACTAGAGGTTGAAGGGAGGCAAGCACTTGCTTGTTGTCATTGATTGATGCCTCACTTGCATGTATGAAGTCTTTAATGGTGCTAATTTCGGGGGCATTTCGTAGGTGAGTCCAGAGTTGGAACCTATAGTTAACTACCCTTCCATGCTTGCTTGTCCTTGGTGCAACAATTTCTCAATGGTAGCAATCGTATTTTTCAACTCCACCTGCTCTGATGGTGGGGTTCTCTTTATTTTTTCCAATAGCTCCACATTATGTGCTTGAAGTTGTTGGATAGCTTCCTACACATTGATAAGTTTATTTTACGTTAGGATGTCAAGAGCTTTGCCAAAGGAGTTGGGAACACTCGCATATACTTCCTCCATGATGCTAAGTAATGGGGTGTGTGCAACCACCTCTGTTCCATGGCATTGTTTGACTTCCTTGTGCACAACCATCTCCTCTGCATGTTTTTGTTGTAGTTTTGTATAGGACTGACTTAAAATGCATTTTTTGCCACCAAACTCATTCATTATCTCTGCCATGAATCCTTGCAAGTCCTGTGAAGGTACATGCGTGAAGTCCATCTCCTTATAAGGAAATGACAGATTCTTTGAACTAGTGGATGCCTCAAAGGTTCTATGTTAGGTACCGGATCTATTATAATGAGCAAAAAACATAAATACTACAAAAAATACTAGTGGAACAACAAAATGTAGAGAACCATAATACCAAAAATGATACCTTTATTGATAGAAATCAATGTTTACTTGCCTCTTTGAGGGGAAAACCTCCATCAAAGCAGCTCTCTATTACAATAATTCTCAAGAAAAATCTTTCTCATACCTTCTACTCTTATTTATACTAAATCTATCTTCAAAATAACAATCTAGAGGAAGATCTTTCTAGAAGTTGAAGCTTCTATTAGGTCTTCTTACATTAGACCTATTCACATTATTAACTAGGCCTTATTTATTAATATCACCCTTTATTACATGGAACATATATTATTCCACCTACATGAGGAGTTAGGGAGGTTATGTCTCTAACATCTCTCCCCCCCCCCTTGAAAAAGAACCTTGTACTCAAGGCTTGAGATGAGGAAATTGATGTTGAATAATAGTCGGCTCCCAGGTGGCATCTACTGGTGGAGTATTCTTCCATTGAAGTTTCATTCCAAGAGAAGGATGGAGTTAGCAAGGAAGTTGACTAGGAATTGTTGGAAATCAACTTGAATGGGAAGAACGTAGACCAAGTGACTAGGGTGGTTTTCACTCTCCTTTGTTATCGGACATTGTATAACATAGAGTGCACCTTGGTGACTTGCGAATTATTGTGCGATGACTAAGAGATCCAATGGGGGTCATTGGTTGAGGTTGGAAAAGTATTGGCTCTAATGTTCCTAAGGCATGGATGTTCTTTGAGGTGACTCATTCTACTTAGAGCACTTTGGACAGTTTTTTGGGATGTTTTGAGGAGTGGAGGCATGTTGGTCGCATTCATCTTATATGTTGAGTTGCTGAGAGGTGACATGACAAAAGGAGTCAAGGATGGACACTTGCCTTAGTATTTGGAGTTGGATGGAGTGATAGAGATGTGGACAGAAAAGACTAAGTTCATGCATGGAGATGCACATTTCAAGAACTGGACAAGAAAGTTAGACTAGCCACCCAACCAATGCAAGACTTTAGGAATGCAATGTGAGGAGACATCGCAGATTTGGTTGAAGTATGATTGCAGAAGAGAGTCACAAGGAGTTCAACAATTATACATTTTTGATTTTTTGGTTGAGGTTGTAGTAGTATTTGAGGCGGAAGTTGTAGCAATGAAACATAGAGTGATCGTCATAGTGGGGCAGTGGAAACTTGGAAATTGTGGAAAAAGTTAGGGAAGAGACGTCTTTCCATTGTAGCAGACATTTTGGTCACACACAAGTTTGGGCAGAGGTCAGTGTGGATGGTTTCACAGGTTTCAGATGATTGCATTGCAAGTCAAAAACTTGGGGTTTCTACTTTTCAAGAAAACTTGGGGTTTCCCCTTTGACATAATCTTGTGGTTTCCGTTTGGCATGAAAGTTGGAGTTTCGAATAGACTTACTTGCGATGGAGACATGAGTTTGGGAAAAGAATTGGAGATCACATATTTTGTGGATGTTTCCAAGGACGACAATGAATTGAGGTTGGGGAGGATTTAAGGCTTGTGGTGCCAAGTCCGGGAATGTGCACTTCCACAACCGACTGAAACAGAGGAAATCAGGTAGGCAAGGTGCTCGATGTGAATGAGGATACAAAAGTATTCATTTAAGTGAGAGTTGTGTTTCCTTAGGTGCATGACATGTCAAATGATGAATGGTTTCATGAAGGGTTGAGGGCATGACTTGGGCGCTCCACCAAAGAAGGAAAATCGACTAAGGCATGGGGGACGCACTTGTTGGAATTTTTCTCCACACTTGTGTGCGCACATCCTTCTTAATGCTGGAGAGTTTAAACCTAGGGTTTGTCTAGAGTTGATCAATAAAAAACCTAGAGAATCGTTGTATCAATCCTCGGCCAAGGTCGAGGAAGGTATCACCCAAGATGTAGAGAGGATCATAGAGACCATAAGGTCTTGTGACAGGAATGAATGCTAAAGAAAAAAAAATCCATCAGGGTTGGCATTCATGCAACTCATATTGGACAAATGATTAGGACTAAGAAGTAAAAAAATACATACACATACCCAATTCATACATGATAGACAGAGCAAAGATCAAAATTGTCACATCTTTATTACCAAAGTCATTCCATTACACATAGGCATACATTAAGTAGACTATATATGACAGCCATAGAGCTTCATATCTCCATTTATATAAATCCTTAGAAATACAACACATTGCATAATGCACATTCTCTCAAAACTTCAGGCATATGCAGGAATCAAAGATATATCCAAAAGAATTACAGTAGTAAAATAGGATCAGAGCGATCTCGATGCCAAATACTCAATGGATCTCATCTAAACATCTAGCTAGCTCCATTTTGATATCATTGCTTCATTTTATATCTTTCTCTGCTCAGAATCTCTATCTATTTCTTATCTGCTCCACTCGCTCGACTGACAAAACTACCTCTCATGCTTTTGGAACCTACCTACAGTCCATGTAGCCTTCAAGAATCCAGGAAATCTTAACCACCCTACCAAATCATCTTTTGTCAGCTCCATGGTCCCTTGTGTTGTTGGAAGTGATCATTCGAGAGGATTTCCCAATGATTCTTTTCTTGATTCTAGTATGCGTCTTCTTGATTTTTGGTGCACATCAAATCTAGGAACGATGCACATTCCATAATATTTTAGGAATGTTGCGTAATTTCAAAACTTGGTCCAACACGCATCCTTTATCATTCCTCGCAAGTTACCTTAAGCACGTGAAAAACTATAGAATGAGCGCGCACAACTTCGTTTGTGCTCATGCACAAAATGAACCCAAAATTTTGGGTGCCAATAGGCCCCCACCACTATTACTTGGCTCGTCCTTGTGCCAATTGCTTGATGGATTTATTTCTACAATGGATGGTACAAAGAATTTGAGTTCTTGCATGAATTCATGGAATTGATGCTCAAGCTCATTAAGTGGTCCTAGAGATTTTGCGTAAGCTGGAAAACTGCATCTACTTCCATAGCTGTGACCTGAGGGTTTTTCAAGTATGTGTCATTGAGTTGATCAATGAGAGGGATGACAAAAACTATTACATTGGAGAGTTGAGTGCACAAGGTCAAAGCCTTATTTGCTACAATTGAGATCATATCAGACAAATTGTGTTGCTCATCTCACGCTGCAGTGATCTCCTTAGTGACCTTTTGTTAGTTGGTTAGTTCAAAATCAATGATGGGATTTAAATGAACCTTTATCAACTCATCTACCTGGGCCCAATTGTGAATATTTGGGCGATGTGTTTCCCACCACCACGCAGATGTCCCTAAAATAAATGCATCTATAGCCTGAAGCCTTTGCTCCATGGGTATGAATGTCTACATTAGTATGAGGAATGTCTCCACCGACCCTGCCCCATCAAATTGTGGGGCATCACACAACTCTGATCCAATCCAACATACACCTTTTTTTATCCTCTCACATTTGCGAGTGGAAACTTCATAGAGATTGTTCTTCCACCTATCCATGGAATCCTCAAAATTTGCATCATAAGACTTGACACTTCTCTGGATTAACTATCCATATGCGATGGCGTTGATGTATTCTTCCTTGCATCTTGTGATCTTATAGATATTTTCAATTACTGAGCTTCGCACATCCTCATGCACTAGTTCATTTTATCAGTCACTTTCATATGGATCCAGTGGCGTGACCACGCGTAAGGTGTCTATTTCAAATCACATCTGCCTCTTCTTCAAGTTCAACACCACATTATTCTCAAAGGTCCATTCAATGCCCAATAATGCAGGATATGGATCAGATTCATCCATAATCTCTATGACCTTAAAGTCAACGCTTGTTTTTACTCCTTCTATGTTCACTTCCACCTGCTCCAGATGGCCTATTGAATAGATTTTGTATTGATTAGCTAGGCAGAGATGGATGGGAGACCAGACCAATTTGGGTTTACCCATCACCTCCCAATATTTTCTTGAAAATATATTCATGTCGGAACCTAGATCCAACATGACTCCTTCCATTTCATAGCCACCAAGTTCTACCATCATCTTAAATTTTCAGCCAGTGCGCTTTTGCTTGCTGACTTGACATACATCTCTTTTTGGCAGCAGAGCTGACATGAATGCCTCCACTCCTTTATCCCTCATGCAAGTAGATAACATATTTTTCAACTTACTTGTGTATTTCGTATCATTTAACACTTGCAAACAACAACACAAGAAATAACTTACTTGATTTTCAGATTCTTCCTTGTGACCCAAATCATGCAAGATTTTTGTGCACATTTCGTGTTGCAGTTCCTCTCGGCACTATTTTTTGTGTTCTCTCTGCTTAGCACATCATAGATCAGTCTATAAGTGAGCTTCTTCTATCGACCATTGCATTGCATGTTGTATTTCTTCATGCACACAAGCATCCTCCAAAGTTCTTTGTGTCACATGCTACAATTCCTCATGGGTGCGAGTTTCTTTAGATGACCTTTGCATTGCATGTTGTACTTCTTCATGGATCTGAGCTTCCTCTAGTGACCTTTGTTTCATCCTTTGTAGTTCTTCTTAGATTTTGGCCTCCTCGAGGGATCTATGAGTCACGTGTTGAAGCTCCTCGTGTGCTCTTTCTTCTTCAAGTGTTCTTTGTGCATCACATAGGAATTGTTTCTACTCAGCAACATCAAAACTTGGAGGGGGCTGAGTTGTCTTCCTTATCTTCTCGTCCGAATTTTGACCTGATCCTTCACCATGCTCAAAGTCTACTCCTATCGTCGCTCCTCCTTGGGTTACTTCCCATACATCATCTTCTTCATTATTATTTTTATTCTTTCACAGCTCTACATGCACCATATTGCAATTGGTCTTCTTGTCTTCCCACTTTTTCAACAAGTTGTGACATTATTTGGTGACATGCTCAAGAATACAGCAGTATGTACAAAGCACGTATAGTTTGGTAGAAAATCATGAGACATGACCAATATCACCGCAATTAAAACATGTGTAAGTTCTACCTTCTCCTCCACCATATCCTCGATCATGACCATGCACATATCCCCCTCGGGGACCTCCTTGGTATCTACCTCTTTCCACATCGCCGCACTCACCACCCTTCTTCTCGTCTTGTACCCTAGATGCATCGTGGGTATTATTTTTCATCAACTTAAGTGAGTGACAGTTATTGACATCATGCCCAACAAATTTACAGAATTCACAGAATGGAGTATGGGTTGTTGTATGGTACTTTTGCAAAGTTGGGAAGCGGGTTGGCACATGTCCCCACTATCTACATATTTCACACTGTTATGTCTGCCTATATGGAAATAGATTGGGTGGGCCTGTTAACATATAATTTAGTAGTACAGGTCTTTCATCTTTGTGATTCCCTTCTATGCGACACGTGGCACACCATACGTGCTCCTGCACAACCTTTGTCTTAGCCATATCTTGAAATTCCATCGTTAGGTTAGCCAACTGCGACTAAACCTACACCAAACATATCAATGTTTCTTCCCCTCGTGGAGTATCCTCTAGGTGCCTCGCAATTTTGATTGCCTCTTCCTGAGTCATCACCTTCTGCTGGGTGAGTAGGAATCAGATATGGAGAAGTAACCCCGCAATAAACCATTCCTTGTGTTATACGTCTTGGATTTGGAATGTTATCCTATCCAATAAGATATTGAACCGCTGGTAATTATCCCAGATAGTTTCTCCTCCCTTCTACTTGATCTCCTTTATCTCTGTGATACATTAGGATTCTGACTTAGGCTTCTCAAACTCCCTAAGCATATCCTTCTTAATTTCTACTAGGGACCTTGTTCGTTCTGCTGGCTTCATAACCTTATACTTCATATACCACATCAAGGCTTTGTCCATGAATGCCATCTCTAGTTGCATGATTTTGGCTGCTTCATCTGTGATTCTCTTCATTGACCAGATTGCTTCACATGTAAACTGATGTTTCTCTACATCATCCTTACCCATTCCATGGAACACGAGTAGTATCAGAGTGTTGTCCTGATTTTCCATCCTCAAACTTGAGTTAGTTCCTCCTCTCTGATTTCTAGGTGTTTGAATTCTTAATACCAATACTTCTTGCAGTGAAGTAATAATGACTTCACTTTCTTCTTCACTCATCTCCTCTCTTATATATTCTTTGTCTCTCTCTTTTAATCCAATTGCTTTATTATCTCCTAAATTTTATTCTAGATTAGAAGTGCGCAAGGGGGGTGGTATAAAGTGGGGTAAGTCCATCATCTTCTAAAATTTCTCATGAGGTGACCCAGGGAGTTGCCTACTTCTAGCAATGCAAGACCATCTACAATTTCCCATTCATCTCCCCCACCACTAGGGAGACTCAATCTTCCTCTTATTCTGGCGCACCAACACATTGTGCTTCATCTTCCTGTCCTATCTTTGCAATGCCACTGTGCGTGCTATTTTCCTTTCCTAACAACACACTACCGCTTTCCATTCCAACTCCTCTTCTTATTAGCACACCACTGCTTTTCACACCAACTCCTCTTCTTATCAATGCACCACTGCTATGTGCGCCAACTTCTCTTCTTATCAGCGCACCACTCCTTTGTGCTTCATTTTCCTCCAAGGTTGCAACACTCTGCAACAACCAAGGGGTGTGGACTTCATTACCCAGGTCCTTACTACTATCACTACTGGCGTCACCACTGGACACTCTATCTTACATGACACTCCTCTTCGCGAGCCTATTATCATTTGTGCTCCACTCTGGCACATCATACTCCTCTTCACTACCACCTGGTATGGTTTCTTTTCTCTTCATTCTTGACCCTACCCCTCATCATGCACCCCTGACTAACTCTTTTCCACATATCTACTCCGCTTTAATTTTTATCTCAACTCATCTTGCGTATCTTTTGGATCTTTTTCTCCTCTACTCCACTGGGTCCATACCATTCCTCACTTCATCTCAATGATTTTTGGATCCTCTTTAATGGATACATTCTCTCTTTGACTTTCCCTCAAATTTCCATAACACCCCCCTAGTGCGCTAGGGGAGTTTACTCAACCATTTGATCACGCTCCATGCACATGATCCCTTTCTCTATGAACAACATTTTTATCCACAGTGGTATTTCCTCTAGAATCCACTTCTTCGTACCCTTTGCGAACTTTCTTTCATCCTCGCTAGAATAATCGATGTACTCCACAAAAAATTCAATGATGTAGCCTTATTCTACTCGAGCAAACCAAGATTCAATAGCCTAATTCCATTAGTATCCAACAATTTCAATCTTTCAATCTTGGCTTGATCCCAAACAAGTGGTTCCAAAGGCCACACAGTAGAATTGGTGGCAGTTTGTCTTTTTAGCCACTCATGTAACAAACAAGGGAATTCAACAAAGAAAATCTCATGCATATAAGTGTAGAGATACCTTTTTTTCCAATGCTTTACATCCACTCTCAGTCCTTAGGTTTCCCGCGAAGAAAACTCATGCTATTTTACAATCAACTAGTCTTGAATTTCATAACGAGATGGATGCCACCTCATCTCTTACCTTCATCACTCTTGACAAGACTTTCAAGTCCCGACAACAGAACTATTTGTTGGATTTTTTTCTCCATGCTTGCGTGTGCATGTCTTTCTTAACATTGGATATTTTAGACCCATGGTTTGTCCAGAGTTGACCAACAAAAACCCCAGATCATCGACATATCAATCCTCGACCAAGGTCGAGGAAGGTCTCACCCAAGATGCAGAAAGGATCACAAAGACTATAAGGTATTGTGATAGAAATGAAGGATAAACACACAAATATCTATCAAGGTTGGAATTCATGCGAATCATATCAGACATATGATTAGGACTAAGTAAAAAAATATACACACATATCCAATTCATACATGATAGACAAAAAATAGATCAAAACTTTCACATCTTTATTACCAAATTCATTCCATTACACAGAGGCATACATTAAGTAGACTATATATGACGTGTATATGATAGCCACAGAACTTCATATCTAAATTTATTTAGTATTCTAGATATAAAATAGTATGCAAAACATAAATATTTTAGCTATAAATGGAAGAACAACAATGATATAACCAAAACAATACTAGAATAATACCATAATAACACCAGAAAGAGCACATTGATTAATGATAGCAATGTTCACTTGCCTCTTCGAGGGGGAAACCTCCAGTAGAGCAGAGCTCTATTACAATAATATCCAAGACAAGATTTATCATACCCTCTACTCCTATTTATACTCAATCTATCTATCCAAAAGAACAATCTAGAGGAAGATCCTTCTAGAAGCAAAAGCTTCTATTAGGTCTTCTTACATTTGACTTATTCTTCCTTATTTCTAGACCTTATTAATATTGGCCTTTATTACATGGAATTTTATTATTGTACCTATGTGAGGGGTTAGGGAGGTTAGGTCCCTAACAGACCCTCCCCCTTGAAGAACAACCTTGTCCTCAAGGCTTTAGATGAGGAAATTGTTGTAGAATGGTGGTAGGCTCCCAGGTGGCATCTTCTGGATTTGTATCTTTCCATTGGACTAGCACTTCCTTGATGGTGCATTGAGGGAGAAGACACTCTCGTTGGGCCAATACTTCTTGTAGCTGAAACCATATGGAACCTTCTTCATCCAACTCAGGGAGACTAGTTTGAGTTTGGCACTTAGTTCCAATCATCTTCTTTAAGTAGGAAACATGGAAAAAAGGATGGAGCTTCAACTGACTGGTAGAGCTAACTAATAGGCCATTGATCCCACACGCTTGAACATTGTATAAGGACCATAAAATTTGGGTGCAAGTTTTTGACAATGTTCAACTTTGAGTGAAGTATGCTTATAAGGTTGTAGTCGAAGAAACACCTAGTCCCCTTCAACAAAATGGTGTTCGAAACAACCTTGATCTGTTTGTTGCTTCATGTGATTATCAACCATGACCAAATTGTCTTTGAGGGGACAAAGAATAGCCTCGTAGACTATAAGATTTTTGTCAACTGCCTGAATCTTCGAGACCCTTGGCATATAGGAGAGAAATGATGGGGCCTTTTGGCCATAGATTGCTTCAGAAGGATTCATGCAAGTAGTTGTATGGTAATATGTGTTGTACCACCATTTAGCTATGGGTAACCATTGAGCCCACCAGTTTTTCCTCTCAGATGCAAAACAACTCAAATATGTTTCCAAACACTTATTGACAACTTCAGTTTGGCCATCTATCTGGGGGTGATAGGCAGTGTTGATATCCAATTGGGTGCCCTGTATATTGAACAATTCTTGCCAAAAATTGTTGGTGAAGGTGGGGTCTCTGTCAGAACAATAGAATTAGGCATGTCGTGAAGCTTGAAGATATTATCCATAAAGATTTGAGCCATTGTGGCAGCTGTGAATGGGTGTTGACGAGCACAAAAATGAGCATATTTGGAGAAACTATCTATGACCACCATGATGACTGACTTATTTCCTGATTTAGGTAAGCATACAATGAAATCCATAGAAATATCTCGCCAAATAACAAGGGGAATCAGAAGTGGTTGGAGTGTGCCCAGAGCTTTGGTAGTTTCTCCCTTGTTGTGTTGATAGACCTCACATCCAACCACAATGGTGTGGACTTCTTGTTTCATACCCTCCCCAAAAAAAGAACGTTTGACCCGTTCATAGGTTTTGGTAAACTCTGAATGCAGGGCTATGGGTGAGGCATGAAGTTCAGAAATCATTGTGGATTTAAGTTGTGATTTCTTGCATAAATACAAACAACCTTTTTAGAGATGCTCTTCATTGTGCCAAGAGTACCCTGGAGAAACTGAAGAATTGTGTTGCAATTGGTGGAGAAGGCTAGAAATTTTGGGGTCTTGCAGCCATTCCTAATAAACAGCTTGGAGCCAATATGGTACAATGAAGGAGAGGAAGAAAAGGGACCTGTCTTCTTCATATTTCTGACAAAGAGCATCGGCCACTACATTTTCCTTGCCCTTCTTGTAAATGATCTCATAATCATAGCCAAATAGCTTGGTCACCCATTTTTGTTGCATCGGGGATGAAATTTGTTGTTCCAGAAAATACTTGAGACTCTGATGATCAGTTTTGATTTGGAATTGTTGACCCAATAAATAAGGACGACAAAGATCCATAGCATGCATAATAGCTAACATTTCCTTTTCATAAATGGATTGGCCCAAATGTCACTCTGAAAGTTATTTTTTGGTGAAGGCCAAAGGCGTGCCATCTTGCAGGAGGACAACTCCAATTCCTTTCCCAAAAGCATCACATTCCAATACGAATATCTTTGTGAATTCTGGAAGGGATAGGACAGGGGTCGAACACATAACATCTTTCAAGGCTTGGAAGGCATGATCCACAGATGAAGTCCAAGTGAAATCATTCCTTTTAAGGAGAGAAGTGAGAGGAGCTACAATCCTTCCATAATTATGAACAAACTTCCTATAATAGCCCATTAAACATAGAAAACCACGCAAGCTCTTAAGAGTTTTATGGCGAGGCCAATCTTGCATAGATTCAATTTTCTTAGGATCCACTTGGACACCATCCTTGCCGAAAATATGATCCAGGTATTCCACTTCTGAGGCACAAAAGGAACATTTAGATTGTTTGAGGAAAATTTGGTTCTTAGAGAGTAGATGGAGAACTTTATTCACATGGGAGAGATGAGATGGCCAAGTTTTACTATAGATGAGAATATCATCAAAGAAAACTAAGACAAAATGACAGAGTAAAGGACAAAAGACATGATTCATTAGACTTTGAAAAGTGGAAGGAGCATTACACAATCCAAAGGGCATTACCAAGAATTCATAATGACCCTCATGAGTGCAAAATGTGGTCTTGGGAATGTCTTCTTCTTTCATATGGATCGGGTGGTAGCTAGAACATAGACCCAATTTGGTGAAGTATTGAGCACCACTAAATTCATCCAAGAGGTCATCAATGACATGAATAGGGAATTTTTCTTTGATTGTGAGTTTGTTGAGGGTGCGGAAATTAGGACACATGCACCAAGTACCTTCTTTCTTGAGTACCATGACCAAAGGGGAAGAATAGGGGCTAGTATTGGGACAAATAACACCTGGTTCTAGCAATTCATGAACAATTTTCTCAATTTTGTTCTTCTGGGAAAAGGGATGACGATAAGGGCGATCATTGGGAGGAAGATTGCCCGGGATGAGAGGGATGGAATGATCATAAACTCCACGATAAGGGAAAAGTTATTTGGGAGTGGTAAAAACAAATTGGTGGCGGGAGAAGATAGATTGGAGGTCGGGATGCACAGAAGGTGTCTCAACAGCAAGAATGGAGTGGAGTTGGGCTATAATTCTCGAATGACCTTTTTTGAGGAGATTTTCCATATGATTGGAATTGATGATCTCAAGGGAGCCTGTTGTGATGCCTTGGAACTTATATTGTTGTCCCTCCTGTTGGAATTGCATGGTTAAGTCTTTAAAATCCACAAGAATGGGGCCTAGAGTGCGTAACCATTTGAAACTAAGAACAATGTCACAACCACCCATGTCTATAGAAAACATATGGGATTTCAGGTGATACTAACCAATTTGGAGTCACACATTTTCACATCGTCCCCCGCATTTCATGGAACCACCATTGGCAATCATGATTTGAAAATTATTGATGGGATGGATGTAACAATTGACTTCTTGGGAAATGCAATAATGAATAAAATTATGGGTGCTACCACTATCCACAAGGATGATGACTTTCTTATTTTTCATGTAACCAATTAATTTGAGAGTCTGGGGAGTAGAGAAGCCAGTGAGGGCATTAAGTGAAATCATCGGGTCAACGTCTGGTGGATCAGAGGGTGGGATGAGTTCAAATGGCGGTGGTAGTTCCTCCACAGGTGGAACAACAAAATCTTCTTCAGAAAGATCCTCAATCATAGCCATAAAAATCTTATGTTCCGTACACTTGTGCACATGAAAGTATTTGTCATCACAATTATAACAAATACCCTTGAGTTGACATTCAGCCATTTCAGCCCTGGTTAATTTCTGGATCTTGAGGGGAGTTGCAGGAGGGCATAATTGGTGGGTTTAGGGCGAGGATGAAAGGAGGGTTTGCAAGTCTGGGAGGATACAATTTGTTCTATTTCCTTGGCTCGTTGAGTTGCTTCCGACCATGTCTTGGGGCGTGCCATGAGAACATGGGCACGAATTTCATCTTTGAGTCCACTGATAAAGCATTCCCTAAAGAAAGCATCTGACATGCCCTTCGTTATGAAATCCAAGTGCTCAAATGTGACAATAAAGTCTTCCATTGTCCCAGTCTGCTTTAACTTGGTCAAACAACCTAAATGGTGGATACCAGAGTCAAAGCGGTCATAAAGTTCGGCCACAACTTGTGTCCTAGCAAATACCCTTGGCGTGCCCTTTTTCGCCATTGCCACCATTTCCGTTGTTCTCGATCCAGATGTAGGACAACATAACGAAGATTGGATAAATCATCAGTAATGCCATGCAAAGAGAAATAATGTTCCATTTGGGTGACCCAACCTGTGGGATCCGATCCATCAAATTTGTTCACCTCAATTCTAGGAGGGCGGAAGTCTCGAGAAAAGTGGGTAGTATGAGGTCCTTGGTAATGGGAAGAGTCATGGTCATCCTGATAAGATGGTTTTTCAGAAGAGAAAGGTTTTTAGGAACGACCTATGAAGTGTTCTTTGAGGTCTTTGATGTAGGAACATTATTCCTGGAGGACCTGAATAGCCGAATTGATTGAGATAAGATTTGTATTGATATTCTTGATGTCTTTCGTGTTCTGGTGGGTGTCAACCAGGGGTGATTTTAAGAACCCCCCCTAAATTTATATGTATAATAAATCGGCGAATCCCCATGATACATAGGAAAAATTGAGGGCTATTTTATCAATAATATAAAATGTATATATAATTTTTTGGCGAATATTTTAGTCAATTATATAATCTTGTAAAATATTG
>ML796977.1:173854-190326 GCA_009831015.1 Picea engelmannii | reverse complement strand
AACCCTGTACACGATTTTTCCCCTAAAATAAATTACGGGCTAATGATATAAGTTTTAAAAAATCACTTTAATACAAAAAAATCGCCCAATAAAAAATTGGAAGCCCCTAAATTTCGCCCATGGGCGAAATTTCGCCCCTAAAATCATCTATGGTGTCAACAATCAAGGTATTGAGTTGTTGGGCTTGGGTGGTAACCATTTGGAAAAAATGGCCAGGCAAATGGTGTAGGGGAAACAAAAGGGCACTGGAGGGGTGAGTGGGACCACTGAGAAGAAGGGTGTCAAATGATAGGTACCACTGCGTTTAGGACGAAAAGGGGGATCCAATGGGATAGGGGCCAAAAAAGGGTGTCGGAGAAGGGTCGGGTCGGGTCCACACACAAAAAAATTGTGTTAAAAATGATAAGTATCACTCGAATCAAGGCGAAGAGAGGAACCCAGTGGGATAGGTCCCAAAGAAGTGTGTCGGTGGGACTACTATACTTGTTTTTTTTTTAACTCCTATGGAGTTATACTCTGATCTAAAGAATATTGCAGTTTTGAAATACCCAAATTCTTAACAGGAAGAAATGTGTAGTAATTTCTCAACCCAAATGCAGGAGGCACGGTTGTGCAAAAATAGATCTTGTCTGTTCTATTTTTGTTTCTGTCCCAAGGGTTAGGGTATGCAGGGTGTCTACAGACAAGGGTTTTCTCTATGCTATATCTCTTTGATATACGTGCAAGGTCCAACAATAGTACTCAGCCCAATATCTCAGGGTACCAACTAAGTAGGCTAGATCGTGCCCTTAGTCGTACTACCTGATTACCCAGGTACTAGAGAGTATCTTCCAAAGTGTTGTTCTCGGTGGCACTATAGTAGTCAGGTGGTCGATCGGTTTATCTATGGAGGACTTTAGGAGATCTAGGTCGATCTGTATATGGGTGTTGTCTGATGCGCTACCATTCGAAGGGGTACCAACAAAGGTTACAAGGGTGGCCAACAGATGTGTGCTTAAGTACCACTTGTATTTCCTATGTGTATGACTCACCGACCACGTGTTTATGCACGTAACGACAGATCTTTGTAGCTTTAAGACGCCAGAATATGTTTCTACCCTGAAAAAAAAAAAATTAACCCACAATTTTCTGCCAAGGAAAGTGCTTTGATACCACTTGTAGTATTCCAGATATAAAATAGTATGCAGAACATAATATTTTAGCTAGAAATGGTAGAACAACGATGATACAACCAAAACAATACCAGAATAACACCACAAAGAGCACCTTGATTAATGATAGCAATGTTCACTTGCCTCTTCAAGGGGGAAACCTCCAGTAGAGCAAAGCTCTATTACAATAATATCCAAGAAAAGATTTCTCATACCCTCTACTCCTATTTATACTCAATCTATCTATTCAAAAGAACAATCTAGAGGAAGATCATTCTAGAAGCGGAAGCTTCTATTAGGTCCTCTTACATTTTATTTATTCTTCCTTATTGCTCGGCCTTATTAATATTAGCCTTTATTACATGGAATTATATTATTCTACCTACGTGAGGGTTTAGGGAGGTTAGGTCCCTAACAATTTATATAAATCCCCAGAAATACAACACATTGCGCAATGCACATTCTCTCAAGACTTCGGCATATGACAGACTCAAAGATATATTCAAAAGCATTACAATAGTACAAGAGGCTCAGAGTGAGCTCTATACCAAAGACTCAATGGATCTCATCTAAACATCTAACTAGCCCCATTTATGATGTCACTGTTTCATTTTATAGCTTTCTTTGCTCAAGAGATTTGTCTCTTTCTGCTCTACTCCACTCGTTCGACTAATAAAACTACCTCACATGCTTCTAGCACTTTCCTGCAGTCCATGTAGCCTTCAACAATACGAGAAATCTTAATCGCCTTGCCAGCTCATCTTTTTCTAGCTCCACGATCCCTTGTGTTGTTGGAAGTAATCATTTGAGAGGATTTCCCGATGATTCTTTTCTTGATTCCGATGTGTCTTCTTAATTTACAGTGCACATCAAAACTCGGACTAGCACACATTCCATCATCGTGTAAGCCTATTGCGCATTATCAAAACTCGATCTTTCGGGTACACTTTGTCATTCCTCACACATTACCTTAAACGTGCGCAAAAACTGTGGAATGACCACACAAATTCGTTTGTGTGCGCATGCAAAATGAACCCAAAACTTTCGGTGCCAACAACACTTAGGCAAGTAGACTCAATTCACTTCTCATGGACATAAACCCTCATCGTCCATGAAGAGACGTATTCTAAGCATCATAGACATGTTTAATTTTATTTTAACTAAGTGTGTGAACCCTATCATGGATTTTGATGAAGCCAAATAATGATAATGAGAGTGAACATTTACCTGGCGATCATGCGAAGGCATAGTCAACAAAATCGTGGAAAAATGGAATAAAAACATGTACTTCTACATTTTATGGTTTGGAAGTACAATTTATAGTTTGATCTATCGAGGTGATTGATAAATATAAATGGGTTGTGGCCAATGTGCTCACATTTCTCGATCTTGTTGTTGTACATGTAGTTAGGTAGTCTCCGTGTATCAATGCTTATATGTTTTATAAGTAAATAAAAAGTTTAATTTATACTGTTTTAATAAAAAAACATAACAAATAAATTATGATATAAAAATTATTAACTTAAAAATGATAACCAACTTTAGTAGCCCTCTAAAACTCCATACAAGACAAACAAACATCTTTAAATACCAAAGAGAAGATATTGACCGTCCATCCTTCAATTTCTCTAAAAACATAGTGCCTTTTACTAGAGAAATCTTCATCCATGTTATGCATGAAAAACATGAGTGCAACTAACCTAATAAAAAAATCTCGAGACATCCCAAAGTTGTTCAACAATGTTCAACGATGGGTCGGAGATTCAAATTCAAGATCTCGAAGACAGTTGTCATCGAGTTAGATCAGTCTATAGAAATCTAAACTGGTTTTACCCTTTGATGTAGCACACATTTTAACACAATTTTCAAAGCTATGAATTTTGCAACCTTGTTTGTACATAATCCCAAATTTACTTTAAACTTAAGGGTATGAGATTGTTTCACTTGATTACACCTATAGATTCTGATAAGTTAACTCCATTAAACATTAAAATACAAAGAAAATTATATCTTAATTTGAAATTTGAGAAAATCTATTAAAATACAAAGAAAATTACATCTTAAACTGAAATTTGAGAAAATCCTTTTTCATTACATATATATATAGATAAACCAGGTGCATTTTACACTGACAGTGACCCCAGGATCCAATGCAATGAAAATAGATTTAACGCTGAACCGAGAACAACAGCCCGATAGACTTAATTACAACAACATATAACAGTACCGAACATTTTGATTTTACATATTTCTCTCTTTTTTTTAGGCTTCTACATCTATGTATTATTTAGGAAGCAATTTCATGGCAGACTCTGTGAGGGATCGAATGCTCTCGCGGTGCCTGCTCAACCCCACACTGCCCGAGAAGGCGCTGTAATATTCCCAGTCCGACGTCGTCTCCATCACTCCCTCCAAAGCCTCCTCCAAATGCTTTACCAAATCTGATCCCCTTTGTATTGCAGCGTTGTCCCTCTTCATAACAGCGATCAGAAGCTCGATGCTGAATCTCCTGATATTCGGAACGTCCTTCGATGGATATGGGTGACTCCGGAAAACATCGACCAGTTTACGGATCAACGATACCTTTGTGACGCCATTCGGTTCTTCGAACACGAGATTGAAATTCGATTGGGTCATCATGTTGAATAACCGAGCAGCGAATCCTATGTCTGCTTCCAATCTTATGTCTGCTTCCAATCTTATGGCCGCTTCCTGACGCTCGAATGAATGATTCTCCCTCGCAAACTGAAGAACCTGAAAACACATCACAAAGAAGTTAACTGATCGAATGAAATTGTTTTCAGATCGAACTGCAATGGAAGACTTTAATTTTCAAACGAAAGTTTATGAATTGAATACAATCTTCTACCTGCGCTGCCATTGCAGTGATTTCACTCAATTCAACGCAATCTGGCTTTGCAAATGCAAGCAGATTTCTAAGAATTCTTGCTACATGAATACCCTGCACGGTGTTATTCCGCACGGAGATGAGTCTTTCGATTATATTATGCTGACTGTCATGTTTAATGCTCCTCATTATTTGACAGTTGTGTTCACTCGCAAGTGAAAGAAAACCCAGGGCTTCTCCGGCCGCCTTCTTGACGAGTTCCTCCGTTTCAACGTTATTATTACTTGTCTCCATGAAAAAGAGAGAGAAGAGATTACGCAGAACTCCACCAGTACCGCCGATGCTCTCACGGCCCTCCTGTTCGCGAGCAAGACTTGTCAGCGTCTCGATAGCCAGGATTTGCAGACGATGCCTCGATATTCCTGTGTACTGAAGAACGCTTCTGAGATTGTTTATGGCGAAGACTATCTCCCGGATCCGTTTCCTCAAGTCCCTCCCTCTTGAGCCTGTAGTGCTTGCCAGCATATTCACTATCTGCAGAGCGGACTCTGCCCTATCGATTTGCAATTGGGGGAGTTTGGGCTTTAAGTCTGTGAGTGCGATAATTTTAGAAAGTAGCCCTCCGCAGCTTCCAATTTTATCGTGGTTGGAGCGCTCTTCTGCCAACTTTTGCAGTATGGTGAGCCCCAGCGAAACAAAGCCTCCCGGACCTGAGTCGTTTGAGTAAAGTAGAGAGGCTATGGATTCCATTAACCCAGCGATGGCTGTCACCCGAATGCAATCCCGCTTATTCTCGACCAATTTGGAGATGATCTGTGCAGCCGCTTTTCGAATCTCCTGCTCGTGATCCTTCTTGAAATTCAGCATGTCGATCAGCCTCTCCACCACATCTTTGGTGGTTCCGATTTTCCTCAAAGTTTTTTCAGCAAACTGCTCAGTGCTTGCAAGCTTGGACAGTACTCGAGCACCCGTGAGCTGTCCATCGACACTACTGGATTGCAACAACTCCATGCTGTGTGACACAAATTCCATCTTCAAACCGTCGAAAACGCTACCATTGACGCATCGCGAATATGTATCATAGAGAAAACGTTGGACGGTGTCGAGCTCAGACTGGTCGAAGCCATATTCATCGTTCACCTTCTTGAGCAATTTCCCTGCAATGATCTTCCACTGCCAGTAGGCCTTCTCGAGAAGAAACAGAAACGATTCGGCCAAAGACAGGCCGTAGAAAAGTTTGAGAGCCGATTTCAGATTCTTGGTGTTGCTACTTGAATCTACGCTGAAGTGGTGTCTTACTAACCGATAGAGAGACAAGCTGACGCATGTCGAAGCGGACAACAATTGCAGCCAGAAGAGCAACCTGACCTTTGACATACACCAAGTTCTCTTCTGTAAATCATCATGATCGACCCCACGATTTTCTCTACTGTTGTTTGAGCTCAAGCATCTGAAGAATTTTCTTAAGATAAAGTTGCAGGCATTACAGAACCCGCGACTTAGCCGTTTAGCTTCGCGGCTGAGAGTTGTCATGGATGTTAGCATTGTCTCACGGTGCCACTCGACCTCTTGGCTTCGGCCGAAGATGCGAGTACCTTCTATCAACAATATTATGGTGACGAACAAGAATTCCACCGTTTCTAAAGTTGTTGCGAAGCCTCCGAGGACGACGACGGTGGCCCAGATGAAGGCCAACTCTCCAAGCCCGCTGGCTACCTTCTCCAAAATGGCAAGCTGAAGGGCAAACAAAGTTATTTTTATCTCGGGAAGAGGTTGTGAAGGCATTACATCCAGAAGGACACTCGGTGATTCTGTGTCGCCGTTCATTTCTGTAACAGTTACAATATGTCTAACCGGTGAGCATTTCTGCATATATATATATATATATATATATATAAAAAGCTGCATAGTAATTACATCCAAATCTATTCCGAAGTTTCCATTCAATATGTTTTGATCCCTAATATTGACTATTGCAAGACTTGGATGGATAGTGAAGAAGCGCGGAAGCATGATAGACACGTTTAGTTTTATTTTAACTAAGTCGGTGAACCCTGTCATGAAGCAGCGTGGAAGCCTCGTAGACATTATCTGGTGAACCCTCTCATGAAGCAGCGTGGAAGCAAGACTTGTTAGCTTGTCGATCCTGGCAAGTCTTGCTTCCACGATGCTGCATGACAGGATTCACGCAATTGATTAAGATAAAATTAAACTTGAAGCGCAGACGGCGAGGACGTCGAAGGTGCGAATGTCGAGGCCGGAGTAAGTACACTCGGAAGGGAAGATTGCTCCCGAGTTAGCTTACTCCTTTCCCTCCCGAGTAATCCCCATCCCATCTCCATGTTCCCTTCGTCGTATTATTGTTCGACTACAGTGAATATGGTTTGATCTATTAAGGTGACTTCAGTGAAGCAATAATATTGACCGTAGGACTTACATGGATATTGAAGCAACGTGTAAATATCAACGATCGCCCTCGCAAACATGCCAATGGCATAGTCGAAACAATCGTGGAAAAAAATTAGAATTTCTCAATTATATTATAACTAGCACAGTCACATAGTTGTGACTGAACGCCGAAAGGCATATGAAACGCGCAGACGGCATATGAAATACACAGATAACTAAATTGAGTGAGGAAAACGCAGGGCGCAGACCACTAATACGTGTGAGGAAAACGCACTTAGTGATGAAATTCATGGTTAATAATCTAACGTTAATCATTTAAACGTGGAAATCATATAGTGCTATAGTAATGTCTTAATATGATTAGGTAAATGTTAAAAAGTAAACAGGTTAACGGATGCATTCAAAAATACAAGGAGATTATGAAGAGTAAATCACATTCATTGATTTGGGAGGACGACTAAGAATATTCCAGCATCTTTAATTGTTAGCCATCAGATTAGAATTTTAGATTAAAAGATGATTAATTCTGCCCATTGTCAACAGGTATACGCCTTTCGGCGTAAATATAATTATGTCTAAAGGCGTACACCTATTGACAATGGGCATATTTAATAGGGGTTTAGTGCTTAATAAGTTTTCTATGGACAGGATTAAATATGACTGGAATATTCTTAGTAGTCACACAAAATAAATGGACGTGATTTCAATCATTAACTTCCTAGCTATTATAAAGACATCAGTTTATGTGTTTACTTTTTTACATTTACCTAATCATATTTAAAAATTACTTTGATAGCTAATTGATTGCCACATAAGTGATTAACAGAAATTAAAATATTAACACCAGATAAATGAAGCCCAACAGTTTATTTGTTAATAGATAATAAAATTTAATATATTCTCTTAAAAATTCATTTCATCTTCTTTCGGGGTTCACCAGCAGCTGTTTTGTTGCTGTGCTAGTTATGTTCTCTAATCAAGATGACGGTACAAGTTAACTAAATTGTTAATGAAGCTTTTGTCAATAGTGGTCAACATGATAGGATGACGATACAAGTTAACGAAATTGTTAATGAAGCTTTCGTCAATAGTGGTCATCATGATCAGCAGATGGTGAAAGTTCATAAAAGAAAAGAAACCTTGTTACAATGACAAAGCTTAAAACTAGCAGGGAAAACCTCAAAGAAAACCGAGGAATTGTATAAATCTAGAATGACAAAAAAAGAGCAAAGGAGGAGATAGGCAGGGGTATTTATAGAGTAATGAAATGTGATGGGCCCTCATGACCATCTATCCAGAGATTATAGGTGATTATGCCCTCTTTTTTGTTTAGCACTGTCTTTGATAGTTGGTCTGTAGATTTGTTGTGCTCACGGTAGATATGAACGAAGCTGATATTTTTAAAGGAGGGAAGAAGTAATCTGATTCTGTCCTTCCAAGCCAGAAGAGAGATAGCTTGTAGATCACCCCTGTTGTTTAACCACTCAATAATGATTCTAGAGTCTCCAAGCAACTGAAGATCTTCAATGTGTAATCTGGAAGCCAAATATAAAGTGGCCTAGGCGCCCAAAAGTTCAACTCGAGTGTTGGTTCCCGAGCCACAATTAAAGGTCCAATGATAGTAAGTGTTGTTTGTAAGTCTGATCAGTCCGCCAGCTCCACTCTGTGTTCCATTCGAAAGTGTTGCACCATCGAACCAATCGGTTGTAATGTCCACAAGATCTGGAAACTTATTTTTGTTTTTTAGTCTTTGTTTAGCAGGGTGTATGTCAATCCAACATTTTAATAAAAACAAAGTTTTGTGAACTGTTGTGCTAATAGATGGGATCTCATATGAGAATTTTTTTTTTATTTCTAATAAGCCAAATAGTCCAGCATACCAGGGGAGGTAAATGTTTAAAAGTGTACTCCCTATGCGTCCAGAGATCTAAACAGATGGAAAGAGATGGTTCGTCCCATGTAGAATTGAGATCTAGTAGCAAAATGAGTTTATCCCAAATCGATCTAGTGAAGGAGCACTTGATGGACATGTGATCCGCATTCTCAACATCAATGAAGCACAGTTGGAAAACATTTGGACCTGTCCATCCTTTTCTCAGCAGAATATCCTAGGTATTCATCTTATGTTCGATCAAAAGCCAAAAGAAAATTTTGATTTTAGAGGGAATATGCCAACACCAAAAAAATTCCACCATCCCTTTTGATTTATTGGCCAGAGTGAATGCGCAATCTCAGAGTAAATGTTACACACATAGATGATACCCGAATGGTCTCCCCCAGACCACAGAAGATGATCAACCATGTTGTTTAAGTGAATACGATCTAATGTTAAAGTCGAGCAGAAGGTATTCCAAGTTGGAATAAGCTCAACACTGAGATTGAGCAAGTTGTCGGAGATCCATCTATTAAGGAGAGTGGATGATATGGAGAGATCACAAATATGATAAAGAAAATAAATGTTTATGGAGTGTAAATGTGTAATAATCCGAGGTGAAAGTAGGGAGGCCTCTCCCAGCCCAATGATATGGTCGCGACCAAGAGTGATGGAGTGGCTCGACCCTGGTTGTCAACAAAGCCCACGAAGAATCCAGTCTTTATTTTTATGAGATTTTTACAGAAGTATGAATGTGCCCTAGAGGTAGTCGAATCTGAATGAAGCCATCTGATGACAATGAAATGTGAAAGGTATTTGTCTTTGATGATGGAAGGCCAGATGCCCGGAGAGGTCAACACTCGCCAAAGAAAATTAGCTATGAGCGCTTTGCTGAAATGGAATAAATTGTGAAGTCCACATCCACCTTTTTGTTTTGGTTTTGTCAAGGATTCCCAATTACAAAGGTGTTGTCGGGAATGGTCTAAGCATCTTGACCAGATGAAATGATAAATCAAGCACTGGAGTTTTGTAATTACCGAAGCAGGGATGGCTACCAGTGCCATCCAATACATAGGTTGTCCCTCTAGAACAACTTTTATAAGAGTGAACCGGCCACGAAGGGAGAGCCACCTCGTGCACCAATGACCAATCTTTTTTCAACTTTTGCAATAAGCCAATTCCAATCCCCCATTTTGTAAGAGTCTGTCTTTAAAAAATATCCTAGGTACTTGAGCCCGCTGGAGATATGAGTGAACTTATGAGGGAAAATGCCTTTAAGTTGTTCCAGATTGTGTTGTTGTAGATTTTCGAAATGAAAAGTTGATTTATCCCAATTGATCATTAAACTTGTAGCACCGTAGAAAATTTTTAAGATCTCCTTAATCTCAGTCCATTCATGTAAAGAATCATTGGACATGATGAGGACATCATCCGCAAAGAGAAGGTGAAGAATCTTAATAGTCCTGGACACTTTTATTCCAGTGATTTTTCCATCAGCTTGTCCAATTTTTAGAAGGAGGGTCAAAGCTTCCATGGCCAAAACGAAGAGTAGAGGTGAGAGAGGAAATCTCTGGTGCAGGCCTCCGCCACTGCGAAAAAAAGAGGATGGTTCCTCATTAATCAATATGGCCAAGTTTACACTCACCACACAGCTCATAATCCACTTAATCAGTTGATGACTGAAGCTAATCTGGGTCGGGATCAATCTGAGAAAATCCCAATCTATGCAATCAAAAGCCTTCTTGAGATCCAATTTTAAAATGAGTGCTTTAGAATTTTTGGATTTGATACTATGGAGGCACTCCTGGGCAGTGCTAATAGCATCTAGAATTTGGCGACCTTTTAAAAAACCAAGTTGTTCATTGGATATGTACCAAGAGAGGAAGGGATTTAGTCTAGAAGCAATGATTTTTTAGATAAGTTTATAACAGAGGTTGTAGAGAGTTATAGGAAAAAAGTCATCAAAAGTGGTGGGATTTGCAGCTTTTGGAATGAGGGTGAGAAAGGTCGAGTTCAAAGAAACCACTACCTTTCCTTTGAGTCTATAATCCTCCACAAGTTCCAGAAGATTTGGACCAACCAGATCAAAGAAATGCAAATAAAATTCCACTGTCCAGCCATCAAGCCCTGGACATTTATCCTTGGAGAAATATTTTAATGCAACTAAAATTTCTGAGAGCGAAGCAGGTTTGTCAAGAGTAAGTGAATCATCCTCCAAAATAGAAGAAGAAAAGAGTCCAGCCACTCTTGCTGAGGTCTGTAATTTTGTTGTATTCTTCTTTTCAAAAAAAATTTAAAATGACTAACAATGGTTGTTTTAATAGCTTGTTGTCCTCTATGGAGAAAACCCTCTAAATCTGCAATTTCCCATATATGCTTTTTGCTTCTGCAAGAACTAGCAAAATTGTGGGAAAAATTAGTGTTAAGATCCCCACACTTGATCCAATTTGTCCTACATCTTTGTCTCCACGTGAGTTCATCTTTTAGTAGAAGTTGGTTTCTTTCAGATTCTAAAACTTTTAATACTTCACTATTGTTTCCAATATCCCCCACCCGAGCTGCTGAAATATGGATAGTCTGAAAAATAGTTTCAATATCAAGAAGCCTTTGGGTGTTCTGTTTTTTCAGAAGGGTTGCCCAGATCTTTATATGACCTTTTAAACTCTTGAGCTTCCAAATAAATAGGGATGATTTTAGGGGCTAAATTTCGCTCATGGGCTAATTTTCTATGGTTTTTCCAAAAACGAGTTTCGCTATTTTAAAAATGATTCGCCCAAATTCTATAGGATAAAATTATTTTACCTTAAAAATCGCCAAAAGTTTATAAAAACTATATAAAATACTTAGAAATTTGAATATTTTTACAAAAATATCGCCAAACATTTATAGTTCACATATGAAGGATTAGTAAGATTCGCCAAGTTTTCTACATTTTAAAATAAATTTCCATCCTTAAAATCATCTCTGCAAATAAAGTTGTATTGAATGCAGGACTCGGAGAGAAAACAAGTATTGTTCGAAACATTAGTTACAATAGAAGAGAAATATGTTTCTAAGAGCCAACTCGAGTTTAGTTTGAATGTATAATGGATCTTTTGTGTAGAATAATCCAAATGCAAACAAATTGGAGCGTGGTCTGAAAAGTATGGAGATTCTACCCAGGAGTGAATTCTATCCGTTGTGGAGATTAGATTCTCTGATATGAGAAACTGATCAAGTCCTTTAGAAATTGATTCTGAGCCTAACCTCCCATTTCGCCAAGTTGGAGTTAAATGATCCAGAGCATAGTCAATAAGCTTGTAGGTAAGAAACATGGAAGTGAAATAAACCGCTAGTGCATCCTGAGTAGAAAATTTGCCCCATATTTCCCTTATGGACGTAGTAAGGTTCAAATCCCCCGCTAAGATCAATTTTTCGAGATCTAGGAGACCCCAATCTTCTACTTTATTCCATAAATTTTGTTTGTCAAAACAAGGAGCATAGACATTAAGAAGGTGAATCCTTTTGTTGTTAAAGCGGAAAGAATCAGAAAGAAAAATTCCTCCACAACAAAGGTGAGGGGAGAGATCAAACTTAGTGGGGTCCCAAGCCATGGCCAAACCCCCAGAGGTGCCAAGAGAGACGATCGTGCATATGTACCAAGTAGGAAAGAAAATATTTAAAAATCGTATGCCCTTTTTGCTGTCAACCAGAGTTTCCAATAAGAAAATGATGTCTGGATGTGAGAGAGAAAGTAATCTTATGAAGGAGGTTGTTTTTTGGAGGCCCCCCACCCCTCTAATGTTAAGGGAGAGAAATATAATGGCTTTGCTCTTGCTAGGAATTTCATGCCTATAAGCGCCCCAATATCAGTGAGATAATGTGAAGTAACCGTTGAAGTTGATGAAGAAGAGCCCTCATTTTGACGAGCACTGCGGGTTTTTATTGGTGAGTGTTCAAAAGCATGGCCTCTGGTCCAAGTGTAGTCCAAGTGTGAAGGATTTGGCCTGGTCTCAGATGTTTCCAAACCAGGGTTGGAATTAGGCAGAGTGTAGGGAGAAATGCCTCTATAAGTTGGTATAGGTATGGGGCTTAAGACTTCTTTATATGTAGGTAATAAAGAATCTAGAACATTGTCGAGAGTACTATCTCCCAGTTTGGATTCAGTGAGGCCTAGTAAGTGACAAAAATCTGCCTGTTCATTGGAATGGTCACCATAAGGTTCGGTTGAAGGGAGAATGACAAGTGAAGGCTCTCGGACTGTCATAAGACTGATAGAAGAGTTAATGGATACAAGGATGGGGAGAATAGTTGATTCAATAGGAGTTTCGGCCACAGAAAGACCGGATGGATGTAAGTCAAAAGAAATCTCTCGCTCTTCCAGAGAACTAATAGTAGGGTTGTATGAAAAAGAGGTCGGAGGGATAGTTATTCGAGACGCGTCTAGGTTGTGTGATGGGTGATGATAATCCAAATTAGAGGGTGAGATTGAAACTGTGGTATGAGTGGCAAGTGTTCAGACGTAATGGAGGAGGCTATTGTATCAATAGAGATAGGGGTATGTGTTTGAACATAGGCGGGTGAAGGTGAAACCGAAGTAGAGGAAAGATGAAGTGTAATGGGATCGGAGGCAATACTAGAAGGGACCCCCAAAGGAAGAGAAGTCGAACCAGTTAAAGTGGCAGAGGATTTGTCTAGTAAATCCTTTTCCCAAGAAGTAAACGAGTTATAAAGAGTTGGACAGATGATTTTTAGCTTACCTGTAAGCAAAGGAAAACCAGAATGTGCACCATCATCAGGAAGATTTGGATAATGTAACTGAGAAGTATGTACTAGAGAGTTGGCATTGTAATCCAACTCAAGCATTGATTCCTCTGAAATACCATCATCAAGAACACCTGGGCAAGATTTTTTTAAGTGGCATGTCTTTCTACAGAGAGAACACCTGAAGGAGACACCAAGGTAGTCTAGCTTCTGGCGTGTAAGGTGTCCTTGCCATTCTATGTCCAAAGATTCAAGGAGTCCTTCATGGATATCTATTTCTACAATAATCTTTGCCAGTTTTTTGTCTGGGCTAGTGAGTGCCTTAGATTCCACATTGATAAAACGACCTAGGGAGTTAACAATGGCTAGAAGAGATTTTTCATTCCAAAGATGTAGAGGTAGTCCAGGAAGAATGACCCACAGGTGTCGAAGTCTGAAGTAGTCTAGTGATGGATCGAAGCTCACTCGTCAGCGCTTCAACATAAGGTTGTTGTCATCTATAGTCCAAAGACACTCCATAATAGTTGTAGAATCCTCAGGTGAGTTGAAATGAAAATAGAGCCAGCCTTGACCAAGATGAGAGAGAGAAGGGGCTTATCCCAGTAATGACTGCCATGCTTTATTCATCCAAACTTTCAAATCTGTAGAGAAAAGGTGTTTGTAAGAAATTTTTCCCACAAGGCTACACAGGGCCATAGAGATCGAGTCCTCCAAGCCAATGTCCACACCAAGGATGAGCTTCTTCTTAGTTTTCTTTGGAATCCACAGACGTTGAGTGGGTTTCCGGCTCCCAAGTGGAAATAGTCGGTCCTATAACTTAATGTTAGGGGTTCTATTGCAATCTTGTGTAGCTAGAGGAGAATAGTTATGGGAAGGGAGATCATTGTGTGATGGGAGACTAGAGGGACTAGTAGTGGAAAAAGAAGGAAAGTGTAAAGGAGGTCGAAGCTTACAAGTTTCAGTTTGTAAGCCTCAAAAGGAAGGTCTCCTTTCTACAAGAAGATGAGAAGTATTTGTAATAGATAGGGAAGAGGGTGGAAGAGCAGGGAAGGAGTTGTCAAAGGTTGAGGGAGGACAAGTGGTCAGAGAAGGAAAGATAGTGGAAGGTTGTGGGGATGGTTGGAGTAAGTTAAAACTTGGGGAAGAGGTCAGAACAACATATTCAAGTGGAAGTGGGATGTTATTGAGCCTAGAGATCTCATCCGTCAAATTAAAAATACCTGCACTATTCCAGATGGCCTCGTCAGCAACACTCATGAATGCGCTGACTTATGCCTCCATCTGTGCAGGTCTCAAGGGATAAGTAGTGATTTAAAAAATGTTGCATAGGTCGTAGTTTGTCTCTGAAGTTTTCAAGTCAGAGGAGAGGGTACACCATCGATGAGCAGAGACTTCGAGAAGTAAGACAAAGTAGAAAATAAAGTAAACAATATGAGGAGAGGATGGTGGTCTAGAGGAAAAGAAACGCTCAGAAGGGATGGATTCCACAGGTGCTCAAGATATAGCCTATATTGAGCCGGAAAAACACCAATCCACCAATGGTTGTAACCAGGTCCATCACAGAGTGTACCAGGTCCTCAATTAGAGGAGCTCAAAGTGTTTTATCTCAGCATCTTTGAAGTTAATCTCAATCCATTGTATTCCATACATCTATTTGCTTCAAAGGTGATTACACTGACATGAACTTTTTTAATGTTTTTAAAAAATAATTTATTAAATTATTTTCCTTATCTCATTTGTAGAGATTTTTTATTTATTAATTTTATACTTTTCAATTCAAATTCTTGTTATGATGTCTTATAAAAACATTTAAGCACCTTTCATCTTTGATTATATCATCCTTAGTTTTATAGTAAAATAAATAAGTGTTAAATGTAGTCGGTGTTTGAACCACAAAAAGTTATTCATGAGTGTTAAATGCAGCTGGTTTGTGACCTACAATTAAAAAAACATTTATTCGTGAGTCTTAAATACAGTTGAATTATTGATAAATAGTCTACCGAACTATCAGAGTTAATGTCATAGGAACCCATCTATTAAATGCTGCATAAAATATTCAAATTCAATACGCCCACCACATAGTACACGCACCCAAAACTGTACAGTCGATAATATCTAAGAGTTTAGGTTTACCGTTGATGGGCATCCAATTGTACTTGGGCACCCAAAACTGTACAGTCGATAATATCTAAGAGTTTAGGTTTACCGTTGATGGGCATCCAATTGTACTTGGGTTTTAGTTGTTTTTACCCATTGTTCTAAACATGTACTCCTACTGCACCATGTACTCCTTCTGCACATTGTGTGGATTACTTAACGTGCACGCTAACCCTTCATGACTATATACATATTCTTCATGACTATATACATCTTCTGGCAGTGTCTACATACCTTCCATTGACTTTGATCGATTGGGGAATTGTTTTTTCTGCACCTGCTTTTTCTACATAATCAACACATCGCACCTCTGATAACTGACATGGATCCATGTTATAGATATAAGGCCAGTGGCATATCTCGTTCTTCGTTCTCTTTTTTTGTTGTATGTCGCTTCGCAAGGAGTATCATAGGCAGAGCGATAATTTTCGCAAGCAAGGAGTGCAACAAGCCATAACAATAATTTCAGTGATTTAATTAAATCACGCCAAACAAAAACATGAAAAATATATGTTCCATATGCCAAGATTTTAACTAACAGTGGAATTATTTTCTCAAGATAACAAGTGCAGCAAAGCTGCTTATACTGCCTCTCAATAATAATGGTATGTAGTTAATGACATTTAGTGACACACATATACATTTATGAATATAATGTGTCCATAACATTATGAAAGTGTCCAACATTAAGAAGGTAAGTGATTATTTGGAATTCTTTAGACTTTTATTTTTGTACTGAAAAATATTAGAAGAAGTGTTCTAAGATCACCATAGTTTTCTCGAGTTAGAAAGGTAGGGAGGTTGATAGGTGACACAATTTTTTGAAATTGAGATCTAATTTGGATATGTCGGACTTTCTAAGAGAAAATGTTTTTCATCTTCAACTAGTATCACAAAGAAAACCTCATTTTTATTATTTATTTACCTTATAAAATATGTAGACTTTCTAAGAGAAAATATTTTTCATCTTCAACTATTATCACAAAGAAAACCCCATTTTTATTATTTATTTACCTCATCAAATAAGCATGTTATTATTTTAAAACAATTTTGTAGATATACATCTTAGCAACCTCCTAGTCACATATTTATATAAGGTTTAGGTTTTGATAAAAGATGGTAATCATAACCTTTCTAAATAATAAATATTCCTCATTAATTTTGGTTAACTTACTTATTTTTATTGTAGTGCTCCAAAAATCACAAAATTTTTGATTTAATGATAATGTAAGAGTATATTTTTGTTAAAATTCACCATTTATGTTTTATTTACTTATTTATAAATAATTTG
>ML796977.1:132932-152577 GCA_009831015.1 Picea engelmannii | reverse complement strand
CGACGTTCCAGTGGAAAACGTGGCAAGAGCGACGTTAACGTGGCAATTGCGACATACATCTTCACAAATGTGGCAAGAGCGACGTTAACGTGGCAAGAGCGACGTTCTAGTGGAAAACGTGGCAAGAGCGACGTTCCAGTGGAAAACGTGGCAAGACCGACGTTAACGTGGCAAGACCGACGTTAACGTGGCAAGAGCGACGTTATCGGGCAACATGAATTTTTTTTTTTATAAATTTCCTCTATTTTGCGACAATATGGACAATTTTGTCCATAACGCCGCAAATAAAACGTCGGAATTTTTACAATATGTAGTAGTGTAACATAGTTGTTTATCACTAATAGATGGGTGATAACTTCATCATCCATCTTACAGAGTGAACACATGTCAAGCCCTTGGTTACTTCTTATTTGCAAATGATCTCAAAGAAGTAACTTGTCTCTCAACACTAGCCACATATAAACACGTGACTTCATAGGAGCTCTAATATTCCAAGGGAGCTTCCACCACAATGATTTTGTTTTGTTCTACATTACATAACATAGTATTGTACTTTGAAATCTATTATCTTAGAATAAGATTCTTGGACCAAACCAAACTATATTTCTCATCCCTAATCCTTATATGAATATGATATAAAGTTCCACATAACATTGTCATTGTGCTAAATTCTCTCTTGCAAATCCCAAGAATACCAATACCAATACCATACGGATACTATACCATACCAATACCATACCATTGCATACCAATAACAATAACAATACCAATACCAATACCATAACATTGCATACCAATACCAATACCATTGCATGGTAATGGTATGTATTGGCAATGATATGCGTACTAATGCCATACCAATACCAATACCATACTATACCATGCCATACCAATACCATACCAATCCATACCATTGCATACCAATACCAATACCATTGCATGGAAATGGTATGCATTGGCAATGATATGCATACCAATACCATACCAATACCAATACCATTGCATACCAATACCAATACCTCTTCATACCATTGCATGACAAAGGTATGCATTGGCAATGATGTGCATACCAATGCCATAACAATACCAATACCATACCAACATCAATATTGGTATGGTATTGGTATGGAATTGGTATACCAATACCAAGTATTGGTCTACCATATCATTTCCAACATTGGTATGGTATACCATACCAATATTGGCAATGATATGCATACCAATACCATACCATAATATGAGATAAAGTTCCACATAACATTGTCATTGTGCAAAATTCTCTCTTGCAAATCCCAAGAATATCAATACCAATACCATATGAATACAATACCATACTATACCATACCAATACCAATACCAATACAATATCATATCATTGCATACCAATACCAATACCATAACATTGCATACCAATACCAATACCATTGCATAGTAATGGTATGCATTGGCAATGATATGCATACCAATGCCATACCAATACCAATACCATACCAATATCAATACCATACTATACCATACCAATACCAATACCATACCATACCAATACCAATACCATATTAATATCAATACCATACAAATATCAATACCATACCATACCAATACCAATAGCAATGCCCTACTATACCATGCCATACCAATACCAATCCCATACCATACCAATACCAATACCATACCAATCCATACCATTGCATACAATTGCATGGAAATGGTATGCATTGACAATGATATGCATACCAATACCATACCAATACCAACAACATACCATACCAATACCAATACCATAGCATACCAATACCAATACCTTTGCATACCATTGTATGACAAAGGTATGCATTGGCAATGATGTGCATACCAATGCCATACCAATACCAATACCATACCAATATGGTATGGTATTGGTATGGAATTGGTATACCAATACCATGTATTGGTCTACCATATCATTCCCAATATAGGTATGGTATACCATACAAATATTGACAATGATATGCATACCAATACCAACAACATACCATACCAATACCAATACCATTGCATACCACTACCAATACCTTTGCATACCATTGTATAACAAAGGTATGCATTGGCAATGATGTGCATACCAATGCCATACCAATACCATACCAATATGGTATGGTATTGGTCTATATGGTAGACCAATACCATGTATTGGTCTACCATATCATTCCCAATATAGGTATGGTATACCATACAAATATTGACAATGATATGCATACCAATACCATACCATAATATGAGATAAAGTTCCACATAACATTGCCATTGTGCTAAATTCTCTCTTGAAAATCCCAAGAATACCAATACCAATACTATACCAATACCATATGAATACAATACCATACCAATACCAATACCAATACCATACCATTGCATACCAATAACAATACCAATACCAATACCATAACATTGCATACCAATACCAATACCATTGCATGGTAATGGTATGCATTGGCAATGATATGCATACCAATGCCATACCAATACCAATACCATACCAATATCAATACCATATTATACCATACCAATACCAATACCATACTATACCATACCAATATCAATACCATAAAAATACCAATACCATACCATACCATATCATACCAATAGCAATACCATACTATACCATTCCATACCAATACCAATACCAATCCCATGCCATACCAATACCAATACCATACCAATCCATACCATTGCATACCAATACCAATACCATTGCATACCATTGCATGGCAATGGTATGCATTGGCAATGATATGCATACCAATACCATACCAATACCAACAACATACCATACCAATACCAATACCATTGCATACCACTACCAATATATTTGCATACCATTGCATGACAAAGGTATAATTTGGCAATGATGTGCATACCAATGTCATAACAATACCAATACCATACCAATATCAATATTGGTATGGTATTGGTATTGGTATGCATTGGTATACCAATACCAAGTATTGGTCTACCATATCATTGCCAATATTGGTTTGGTATAGCATACCAATATTGGCAATGATATGCATACCAATACCAATACCAATACAAATACCAACAGCCAAAAACACTCGATAAAGTGATCTTGAAAATCGACCTCATCTTCAGAAATTGCACTATGCCTCATTGACCAAAACCCTAGTGTCGAAGATACTCCAACAAATGGTTTTTCAGTCGACAAAATGATAGCGTAGGGGCCCCACTCGCTGAAAAATGGTGCTCTTAATCCAATGCAACTGACGATTCATGCATTTGAGTCCCGGTTTGAGTTTTATCGCAAGTTTCAACTCGCCTCCTCAAGCCATTTAGAGACATGTGGTCAATTTGGTCCAAGGGCATAATATCCAAACTGAGTAGCATAATAGACTTCCTTAAGCTCGAAAAAGTCTATTTGGCCAAGGCCCACATGACTACACTAGCCAAAACGACCCGACACAGTGTTCTTGAAAATCGACCTCCTCTTCAGAAATTGCACAATGTCTCATTAACCAAAACCCTAGTGTTGGAGATACTCCAACAAATGGTTTTCCAATCGAAGGAATGATAGAGTAAGAGTCCCAACAATTGAAACCTAGTGCTACAGATCCAATGCAACTAACGGTTCGTGCATTCGAGTCTCGGTTTGAGTTTTATTGATAGTTGCAACTCACCTCCTTGGGCCATTCAAGGACATGTGGCCAATTTGGTCCAAGGGCATAAAATCCAAATTGAGCAGCATAATGGAGTTTCGTAAGCTCCCGCAAGTCTATTTGGCCAATTTCCATGCGACTACACTAGCAAAAAATGCTCGACACAGTGTTCTTGAAAATCGAACTCATCTTCAGAAATTGCACCATGCCTCGTTGACCAAAACCCTAGTGACGGAGATACTACAACAAATGGTTTTTCGGTCGACAGAATGATAACGTAGGGGGCCCACTAGCTGAAACCCAGTGCTCTTAATCCAATGCAACTGACGGTCCATGCATATAAGTCCCAGTTTGATTTTTATCGAGAGTTGCAACTCGCCTCCTGAAGCAATTTAAGGACATGTGGTCAATTTGGTCCAGGGGCATAAAATCCAAATAGAGTAGCATAACGAACTTCCATAAGCTCCTGCAAGTCTATTTGGCCAAGGACCATGTGACTACACTAGCTAAAAGGACCTGACACAATGTTCTTGAAAATCGACCTCCTCTTAAAAAATTGCACTATGTCTCATTGACCAAAACCCTAGTGTTGGAGATACTCCAAAAAATTATTTTTCGGTCGACGAAATGATAGGGTAGGGGCCCCAATAGTTGAAACCAGGTACTCTGGATCCAATGCAACTAACGGTTCATGCATCCGAGTCCCAGTTTGAGTTTTATCAATAGTTGCAACTCGCCTCCTCAAGCCATTCAAGGACATGTGGCCAATTTAGTCCGACGGCATAAAATCCAAATCGAGTAGCATAACAGAGTTATGCAATATCCCACAAGCCTGTTTGGACAAGTTTCATGCAACTGCACTAGCCAAAACTATCGGCATAGTGTTATTAAAAATCAACCTCATCTTCAGAAATTGCACTATGCCTCATTGACCAAAACCCTAGTGGCGGAGATACTCCAACAAATGGTTTTTCGGTCAACGGAATGATAACGTAGGGGCCCCACTAGCTGAAAAATGGTGCTCTTAATCCAATGCAACTGACGATTCATGCATTTGAGTCCTGGTTTGAGTTTTATCACGAGTTTCAACTCGCCTCCTCAATCCATTTAGAGACATGTGGTCAATTTGGTCCAGGGGAATAAAATCCAAACCGAGTAGCATAACAGACTTCCTTAAGCTTCGACAAGTCTGTTTGGACAATGCCCACATAACTACACTAGCCAAAAAGACCTGACACAGTGTCCTTGAAAATCGACCTCCTCTTCATAAATTGCACAATGCCTTATTGACCAAAACCCTAGTGTTGGAGATACTCCAACAAATGGTTTTCCGGTCGAAGGAATGATAGAGTAAGATCCCCAATAGTTGAAACCTAGTGCTACGGATCCAATGCAACTGATAGTTTGTGCATCCGAGTCTCGGATTGAGTTTTATTGATAGTTGCAACTCGCCTCCTCAGGTCATTCAAGGACATGTGGCCAATTTGGTCTAGGGGCATAAAATTCAAACCGAGCTGTATAATGGAGTTTCGTAAGTCCCGCAAGTCTATTTGGCCAATTCCCATGCGACTACACTAGCAAAAAATGCTTGACAGAGTGTTCTTGAAAATCAAACTCATCTTCAGAAATTGAACTATGCCTCATTGACCAAAACCCCAGTGCCAGAAATACTACAACAAATGGTTTTTCGGTCGACGGAATGATAGCATAGGGGCCCAACTCGCTGAAACCCAGTGCTCTTAATCCAATGCAACTGACGGTTCATGCATATGAGTCCTGGTTTGATTTTTATCGAGAGTTGCAACTCGCCTCCTCAAGCCATTTAAGGACATGTGGTCAATTTGGTCCGGGGGCATAAAATCCAAATAGAATAGCATAACAAACTTTCATAAGCTCCTGCAAGTCTATTTGGCCAAATACCACGTGACTACACTAGCCAAAAAGACCCAACACAGTGTTCTTGAAAATTGACCTCCTCTTCAGAAATTGCACTATGCCTCATTGACAAAAACCCTAGTGTTGGAGATACTCCAACAAATTGTTTTTCGGTCGACAGAATGATAGAGTAGGAGCCCCAATAGTTGAAACCAGGTACTCCGGATCCAATGCAATTGACGATTCATATATCCGAGTCTTGGTTTGAGTTTTATCGATAGTTTCAACTCGTCTCCTCAAGCCATTCAAGGACATGTGTCCAATTTGGTCTGAGGGCATAAAATCCAAATCGATCAGCATAACAGAGTTCCGTAAGCTCCCACAAGTCTATTTGGAAAAGTTCCATGCAACTGCACTAGCCAAAAATGTCGGCATAGTGTTCTTGAAAATCGAACTCATCCTTAGAAATTGCACTATGTCTCATTGACCAAAACCCTAGTGCCGGAGATACTCCAACAAATGGGTTTCCGGTCAACTGAATGATAGCATAGGGGCCCCACTAGCTGAAAAATGGTGCTCTTAATCCAATGCAACTGACGATTCATGCATCTGAGTCCCGGTTTGAGTTTTATCGTGAGTGTCAACTCGCCTCCTCAAGTCATTTAGAGACATGTGGTCAATTTTGTTGATACTGAGAGGGGGGTGAATCAATATCAAATACAATTTAAAACCTTTTTCAAATTATACGTAAACCATTCAACTATATCTAATGAGCAATGAACAATAGTATAATAGTTACACCAATACACCATAATACACCATGCACAATATATGAGAAATAATCAATAGTTATTGTTCAAGGGAAGTAATGACTTCCAAAGGTAGCTACAACTTCCAAATGTAAAGGGAGGGATAAACCTCCAAGAGGAAGATACAATCCTCCAATATCAAGAGAGATTTGAAATCTCCATCCTTGCCCCTTCCTTCCACCCAAGAGTATATGAGAGATAATAAAACTTTATATTAAATCATCACCATCAACCAATCATCACATAGAACCTAATAATGCTTCCTGAGACTTCTTCAATTTCTGCAATTCTTCAATTCTTGGAGTACTTTGATCCTGTAGATAATATTACTCAATGTATTCTCTGAAACTCCTCCAAGTTTCACTCCTTGAATCCTCCCCAAAAAGAAGTTATAGAAAGAATGGTAGACTTTATTCAATTTTGGTCTATTCAGGAGACCGAACTTGTACAGAATGCTCTGCGCTCAATATTTAACATCCTATTATGAACCTCACACAAAAAAAACTACAGTCCGTACTCTTTTCAATGAAATTTGTCCCACATCATTTGGATTCTCGATGAAGAATTTATGATTGTTTTACCCA
Organism: Picea engelmannii; assembly: GCA_009831015.1. Classification (NCBI taxonomy): domain Eukaryota; kingdom Viridiplantae; phylum Streptophyta; class Pinopsida; order Pinales; family Pinaceae; genus Picea; species Picea engelmannii. The sequence goes on along the minus strand of ML796977.1, from coordinate 145,659 downwards.
GAACACCTGTTTATTGACTAGCTTCAGGACTAGTCACAAACCCTATCTTCCACAGAGTTTATCTCCATAATTATAGCGAATCAAGAGCTGAACATTTTACCAGAGGTACATTGATATGTCTTATCAATACCATAGAGATTTCACCATCTGAATCGTTCTAGAAAAAAAGTTATAGCAAAAATGGTAAGATGACCTGAAAATAACATACCCTAGAACACATTAACAAAAGACTTCATCCTCCCTTGAAATCCGGCCTTCTTTACTTCTTATTTCCTATGAAATTCGACTTGTATCAAAATGAATGTCTAATGATGTTTATTTATACCATTTATTTCACTTCATTTTAACATTAGGGCCGACCTGACACTTTCTTATTTTGTAATTCTTTTCTTTAATTATCTTCAGGGCCTACATGTACTTCCTTCTTCAATTCACTTTGTCATCTTCAAAAATTCATTTCTCCTCAACCATGAGGATCCATGTGACGTGCTATATACCACTGGAAACAACATGATGTATACTATCCATTCATGGGTGTTGTATATTCATGTGCATTGTCCTTCATGTCCAAATACCTTTATCAATCTTGCGGTCCAAAACCCATGACTAGGGTTAACATCAATGACAACAACCAATCTTCCAACAAATTTGGTCTAGGGGCATAAAATCCAAATCAAGGAGCATAACAGACTTCCTTAAGCTCCGACAAGTTTGTTTGTCCAAGGCCCACATGACTACACTAGACAAAAAGACACGACACAGTGTTCTTGAAAATCGACCTCCTCTTCAGAAATTGCACAATGCCTCATTGACCAAAACCCTAGTGTTGGAGATACTCCAACAAATGGTTTTCCGGTCGAAAGAATGATAGAGTAAGAGCCCCAGTAGCTAAAACCCAGTGATATGGATCTAATGCAACTGACGGTTTGTGCATCCGAGTCTCAGTTTGAGTTTTATTGATAGTTGCAACTCGCCTCCTCAGGCCATTCAAGGACATGTGGCCAATTTGATCCAGGGGCATAAAATCCAAACCGAGCAACATAATGTAGTTTCGTAAGCTCTCGCAAGTCTGTTTAGCCAATTCCCATGTTACTACACTAGCAAAAAATGCTTGACATAGTGTTCTTGAAAATCGAACTCATCTTTAGAAATTGCACTATGCCTCGTTGACCAAAACCCTAGTGCCAAAGATACTACAAAAAATGGTTTTTCGGTTGACGAAATGATAGCGTAGGGGCCCCACTAGCTGAAATCCAATGCTCTTAGTCCAATGCAACTGACGGTTCATGCATATGAGTCTCGGTTTGATTTTTATCGAGAGTTACAACTCGCCTCCTCAAGCCATTTAAGGACATGTGGTCAATTTGGTCTGGGGGCATAAAATCCAAACAAAGTAGCATAACGAACTTCCATAAGCTCCTGCAAGTCTATTTGGCCAAGGACCACGTGACTACACTAGCCAAAAAGACCCGACACAATGTTCTTGAAAATCGACCTCCTCTTCAGAAATTGCACTATGCCTCATTGACCAAAACCCTAGTGTTGGAGATACTCCAACAAATTATTTTCCGGTCAATGAAATGATAGGATAGGAGCCCCAATAGTTGAAACTAGGTAGTCCGGATCCAATGCAACTGATCATGCATCCGAGTCCCGGTGAATGAGCATGATGAGCATAATATCTTCTTAGAATGATTCTTGGCATGGTTAATGTAGCAATGGAACTTGAATTTTGAAACATTGGTCTTTGTATGGTTTTCACATCAATCTCTCCATTTGTTATGTGCTCAATCCATTTGAAAATTTGAGAAAAAGTCTTCAAGAATCACTCATGCATGCATTAACCTTCTTCGATTTTCCAAGGACCTGCAAAACATAAGCACTTACCTGCAATAAAATGTGAGATCATGGAGAAGAGAGGTGTACGGTCTCTTTTCATCCAAGACATACGCAAAAAAAAAATGTAGTTACTTATAAAACAAATCCAAAGAAAATAAATGAAACAAAATTCATTTTATACCTGTTCAGGAGTGTTGGCCAACATATACTACCCAACAGTATTTCGATCATAACTTATTTGTTTCTTGTTTGATTTGAGTGATTCCAAAGCCAAATAAAAGTAAATTCATATTTCTATGTCCAATAGAAATAGGTTTAGAAAATTCTATGTGATAATATGCCAAATATGCTCAGTAACACCCTGCATGACAAGGTGTTTTTCGAATTTCGGACAAGACCAATAGTCATGGTTTTAGGCATAAATTTTTTGTTTGATGACGGATTGATGTGAATCTAATTGGAGATGAAATTAGATTCTTGTAGGTATCTCCAATATAAACAGGTTTTAATGACAAGAGGAATTGATGAGTCAAATTTACCAATGAACAGTTGGGAAGACATATTTTTCAAAGTGCACATTTATGACAAGCAGACAATGTTTTGGTCATAACTTCCTCATATGATATCGGAATTGAGTGATTCAAATTGATTTGTAAACTAAATTAATAGGGGAATATACCAATGAAACATGTTTTCAATATATATCCAACAAGCCATCCAAAAAGTGACTGTCCCAGCTTTGTTCCTAAGCTGCCTTCTTGACATCCCGTTAGTATTTTGACCATAACTTTTTAGTTTGATGCCCAATATCAAAAATTCAAATTGGTTTGGAAACTAGATTCAAAGGGATACTGGGGATGTAAACTGGTTTTGAAAATAAATCCATTTGGTCTCCCAAAAATGGACTGTCCCAATTGTGTTTTAGTAAAAAATTCAAGCCAAAATACCACAAAAATCCAATAAATGAAATATGGCTCTCAAAAAGTGACAGGAATAGCTGTGAATGTTTTTAATGATATAAATTTCAATGGAATACATGCCCATACAAAAAATTTCAAGCACTGAATACCTATATTGACTTACACAACGTGTTGCATCAACTGCTAAAACTTAAAAAAATGATGATTTTTGAAAGAAAGTTCATGAGATCAAGGATACAAGCGATCGAATGATGATCTCTTTAAGGTGTCTCATTTTTATTTCTAAACTAGGATACTAATGCTTAGAACTAAACTAATCAAGATAAGTGATAAATGTAGGAAAGTTGTGCATGTCAGCACTGTAAGTATATTGCACTACTTTATTATGGTTAGGGTGTGAGGTGGGTTGAACAGGAAGTTTTGTAGGGCATGGAGGAGCTTGATGAAAAGTTAAGTATGGACAGTATAGATGATCGGTTTGTGTGGATGACCTTAATGTGAAAATAGGATGTTGTTGAAGATCTTGTGGAAATTATGGAGGATTGGTGGTTGCCGCAACATGAGGGAAAGTAGCCATGGAATCATAAGATGGGCCATGCCAACCTTGTGGACAAAGTAGGTAGGAGTGAGATTGGGGTTGCCACAGTTGCCATGGTGTATGAATATTCAATGATTGCTTGTGAGAGTAAGGAAATGGAGGGATAGAGTTTTGAATCATACATGTAGGCCATGGTTGTTGTGGTGAAATTGTTGCAACTCCTCGATCTCTTTGATATATTGCTTTTATCTTGGGTAAGGAGGGGCAACGATCCGTTGAATGATTCAAGTCACATATGCCACAAATTATGAGACTATCCAAAGGACAATCCATTGCAAGATGTTTCTTCTGGCACCGAGGACAAACGGTTTCTTCAAGTTCCTCCCATTTCTTCTTATCCTTCAAAATATCCAATTGTGAATTTAATGAGCTAATGATATCATCTTTAAAAATTTCAATTGAATTACTTATTTCAACTCCTATAGCTCTTGTTTTTGCAACAGATTTAAAATATTGAGAAGAAGGCTCACTAGAATTCTTACCAGTCTTGAAGTTCCCTCTTGAATACCTTCTACATAACTCACAAATATCATCATATGGTAACTGAAATACATCACCTGTTCCCATCAAATTTAAGATTTCTAAAGATTAATCATGGATTCCTTTGAGTAGGATTATTTTCAAGGTCTCTTTTCCCAACTGTTTTTGTTTGGATCTTTGAAGGTTGTATTGAAAGCGCTCCACGTATTCCTCCAAACTCTCTTCTTCTCCTTGTGTCATTACAAAGATATTGTCATTGACCTTGCAATAATCTTGGTACCTTTACAAGAATACATATTTCATGTCTTCCCAAGTTTGTATAGAATTCCCACCGAGGCTCATGAACCATTGGAGGGATGTTCCTTTTAGAGTAAGGGGGAAAACATTCAACTTTTGATCATTAGTAAAATAACCATAACCTCTACAAAGTACTTCAAATTGAAATAAGAATGCATCAGGGTCTTCATTTTCCAAACCATGAAAATTTAGTAGATTGGATGGGGGAATGCTTTGCATTTGTACCACTCCTTCAGGATCTCTAATGGGGAATTCAAAGGTAACAACTTATGTCTCCTTCTTACCTGCCATCTTTTTGTTGGATTCTTCATGTGCTATCTCAAGGCTCCTTCTTCAAATGTTCCTGTCAACTTGTGAGTAGGATGGGTGGTGCTTACATCACCACTAAGAGAAATGAAAAGATTTAGGATCAAAAACTAAAAACTAAATGAAAAGAAAGAAACAATCAAGAAACCTACATGCCCTGACCCTTCACCTCGGAGTCAAGAACATGCAACTAAAAAAACAATGTCAGTTGGACTTGTGCGCCCTTGATAACTTCCCCGAAAATGGCGCCAAAATGTTGGGCTTTAAATATGTCCTAAAAACCACCTCTATGCATCAGCCAAAGGTAGGCACTGGCACAAGCATTTTACTTGTTTCCTACGTAGGTTCTTACCTTCCATTTTCAATACCCAACCTCCAGAGATGCAACACCTATAAAGGAACAACAATCGTAAAGGGAACGACAGTTGTTCTATTCAAATGAATAACAACGATACTCAAAGGAATAGCAGGCACGCGAAGGTAACGATAAATGTTCCTTTCAAATGAACAACAACTACACTCAAAGGAACAACAGTCACGTGAAGGGAACGACAGTTGTTCCTTTCAAATGAACAACAACTACACTCAAAGGAACAACAGGCGTTACATTGGGCTGAACTAATGTTTGAATTAATTGCATTGTAGTATTTGCCCAACTATTTAATTTGTCAACCCGAGGAAGTCTTTTATTTCAAAGTTACCGTGCACAATATATGCAAGCAACAAATTCCAACTAACACTATTATCTATTTAATAAAATAAAACACATAACTTAAAATCAATCAAATCCGCTCTTACTTGAAGAATATGTATAGACCAATTAACTCTCAAAGATTTTTTATAGTCAAACATAATCATATATAACAGACAATGGAGAGGGTTGGCACTTACGGTTATGTAATAGAATTTACAATTGATATTTAAAATGTATAACACATTTTTTTATGATCTTTACTAACGTTTATTGGAATTATTGCATGTTTTACAACATTGGAATGACTTCTTATTTGTAACTTATTTGAAATTTTATTATGGTATGTGCACTTTGATATGTTGTAATATGATTATGGTTTCGTTTCATATGTTGTAATATTAGAAATATAACACAAAAATTACATATTGCATGAAATATAATAACTTTTCATTTTGAATGTTCTTTTTTGCAGAACATGGCTCTTCCAGAAGATCCAGTTGATCCTCATGAGATTGATCTAGATTATAATGGGTCTGATACAGACATGGGAGATGATGATGATGAGTCAGATGAAGAAGACATGGTGAATGACGATGATGATGACCACAATGATGATGATCAAGATAATGATGATGACCTAGTTGTTGGTAGTAGCCAAGAACATTGATCATATAGACTCCATCATTGATCATTGTTGTATATTGTTATGATGCCTATTTTCATGTTTATTATCATATGTATTGCTCTTTGTCCTGCAATACCATATTATTGATTTTTATCATTTTGACTTATATCATTTGGACATATATAATCTTAACTTACATTGACTGTTGGCCATGTATCATTCTAACATGTTATTGATCTATTGTCATATTTGATTTTCACTTGTTGCAGTTATATATGATGATGATCTTATCAGTATTAAAGATATAAGTTGTTTGACATGATACTTATCTAATATTGATATATTTGACTAGTTTTAATTATAGATGATGATCATGTTATAATCATTATCTTGTTATTTTATATATACTGTATATTGTAGATTTTATTTAGATGGAGATTTAATAAGTATAATGATGTTGTTAGTTTGTATGGATGTCCAGTTCCATAAAAATTCTTTGTAAAATCTATCATATAAAATACTTCAAATGCAATATGACTTACTCTATAATAATATAAGTTTTTTAAGATGCATGATATATTTAACTAATTAAATTGAAATAAAATAAGTTAAATTACTAAATGGAAGCTAAAAAGGACACAACATAGGTTGTTAAAATGGAAGCAAAATGTGGCTCTAAAATGGAAGTAAAACTCAACATTAAATTTGAAGCCATACTTGGAGCTATTTCTGGATCTAAGTAGGAAGCTAAATTGGTTGCTTAACAAGAAGAAAAAATGGGTGCTAATTAAGAAGCAAATCCCAACACTAAAAAGAAGCAAACCTTGGACCTAAAAAAGAAGCAAAACCAGACGCTAAAAAGGAAGCAAACATTGGAACTAAAAGGAAGCAAACCATGGAGCTAACAAGGAAGCAATTCTGGAAGCAAAAAATGATGCAATAATGGAAGCACATCTTGGTGTTAATTTAGAAGCCAAAATAGAAGCTATTTTCGACGCTACACTAGAAGCAAAACAAGAAGCATTATTGGGAGATAAACTAGGAGCTAAACCAGGTGCTAAACTAGGCGCTAAACTAGGAGCTAAATCCAAAGCTAAACTAGGAGTTAAACAAAGAGCTAAAATAGGAGCTAAACTAGGCGCTAAACCATGAGATAAACCAGGAGCTAACCTAGAAGCTAAATTAGACACCACACGTGGAACTAAACTAGGCGCTAAAGTAGGAGCTAAACCAGGAGCTAAAGTAGGTGCTAAACAAGGAGCTAAACTAGGAGCTACACCTGGAGCTAAACTAGGCACTAAAACAAGAGCTAAATCAGGAGCTAAATTAGGTGCCACACCTAGAGATAAACTAGGAGCTACACCGGGAGCTAAACCAGGCACTATTTTGGGCGTTATTTAGGGAGCTATATCACATTTTAGGCACAAAATCAAGCACTAAACCAGGTGCAAAATTAGAAGCAAAAATGGGCAGAAAAAAGGGAGCAAAACTAGGTGCTAAACGGGGAGAAAAACTTGGTGCTAAAGAGGGAGCTAAATTGGGTGCTAAACTAGGCACTAAATCCGCCGCCCAAGTGAACACGTCGTTTAGCGTCGGGTTTTGCGCCCTCTCATCAGCCCAATTCATTCCCTCAAATGCACTAAAATCCGGCGCTAAACTAGGCGCTAATGGCTTGTTTTGTTGTAGTGAGAGAGTCCTTTCCCATGACTATAATAAAATATTTCCCAATCATTATCGAGTATCCATTGCCTGGATTCTAGGCCAGCCAATGGAGGATAATCGACAGTGTATTTGTTAAATTTTTCCACATCTGTGACCCTGCCATCGATCTAGTTGTAACCGTTCTGAGCCACGAGTGAATCTGGGAATGGGGTAGCTATTTTTCTTTTAACACCCTAATCCAGATGTCGGGTTTTGTTAGAACTTGCCATAGCGTGTTTGTAGCTAAGGCCCTGTAGAAGAATTTGAGATTTCGGAGACCCCATCCTTTGAAAATCTTTGGTCGCGAAACCAGGTCCCACCTACACAAGTGATATTTGAAAAACTTTTGGTTTCAAGCCCAAAGAAAAGAGAAGGATAGCTGACGTAATTTTGTAAGGACCGATAGTGGTATATGAGATATAGACAACCAGTAAATGGGAATAATTTCCAAGACAAATTTTTATTAAAATGTACCTTCCCCCCAATGATAGCATTCTATTACACCAATGGTTTATCCTTCTTTCAATTTTTTCAATGAGCCAAGTCTAGTCTTCAGCTTTGTAATTGTCTAACTTTAAAAAAATGCCAAGATACTTAAAACCTCTTGTTAGATCTTTGAATTCATACCTGAACATCTCTTTTAGTTCTGCTAAGGATTCAGGCTGGATTCCAAAGTGGTGAAAAGTTGATCTTTGAGAGTTGATACTTAAACCCGAGGCTCGACAGAAAAGGTTGAGGATTTTCCTTATTTCTAGCCATTCTTAAAGCTTTGAATTTGTCATGATAATCACATCATCTACAAAGAGGAGATGTAGGATTTTTGTGAGTCTCGTCACCTTGATTCCCATAAGGGTCCCCTCTGATTGGCTCTTTTTTAACAGGATTCTTATTCCTTCCATAATGAGGATGAATAAAAAAGGAGATAAAGGGCAGCCTTGTCGCAGCCCCCGCTCACTCTGTAGAAAAGAAGTCACCTCTCCATTTACCAGGATAGCAAAAATTGTTGAAGTTATGCACCCCATAATCCAATTAGTAATTTCCTGACCGAAACCACATTGTATGAGGACAATCCTAAGAAAATCCCAACTGATGCAAACATATGCCTTTTTTAAGTCTAATTTCAAAATAATTGCTTGGATCTTTTTTGTCTTGATATTGTGTAGACATTCCTGAGCAGTGCCTATGGCATATGATATCTTCATTTCCTTCGAGGAAGCCTAATTTTTCTTCTAACAAAATTCATGAGAGGATGGGGCGCAATCTAAGAGCAATTAATTTTGAAATTATCTTGTAACACAAATTGCAGAGCGAAATAGGACGCTAATCCGAAAAAGTTCTAGGGGCATTTACTTTTGGGATCAGCGCAATAAAGGTAGCATTTAATTTTTTTTGTACTTTACCTTTTTGGCGAGCCTCCTCCACCACCTCTAGTAGATCTTATCCAACTAGATCAAAAAAATTCAGAAAACATTTGACCATCCAGCCGTCCGGCCCAGGGCTCTTGTCCATTGAGAACCCTGTTAGAACTACTAAAATTTCCTTCAAAGTGCAGGGTTTTTCCATAACTGTAGCATCCTCCTCCATTACCATTCTTGGAAAAGTCTTACGGTCTCTATCTGATCCTCAATGTGACAAGAATCAGTTGCTTTGTAGTAAGAAGAGAAATGGTTGAAAGAAAATTTCTTAATGTCCTCCTTGTGCACAAATACTTTACCTGAATCATCCGCAATCTCCCAAACATGCTTTTTGTTCCTACGATAGATAGCAAACTAATTGAAAAACTTCGTGTTCTTGTCTCCACTGGCGATCCAAATCGCTCTGCTTTTCTGTCTCCAATGCTCCTCCTCCTCAAGAAGCTTCTTCTTTCGCTCACTCTCCGGATTACAAAGAATTTCCTCATAGTCTATGGATTGTGAACCACGAGCCTTTTGACAGAGAAGATCATAAATGCCAGCTTCAAGTTTTTCCAGATCCATGCACTCTATTAATTTTTTTACTTTTGACCAGGCTTTTGTCCACTCTTTCAAACTTGAGAGTTTAAATACAATTCTATTATGAGCACCTTCTTGTTGGGAAAAAGATTCATCCAACCAAACCTCCTACACCAAAGCAACGAATGACTCGTCTTGTATCTAGGCAGGATTAAACTTAAAAGGGAAAGTCACCTTATGTCTGTCATCTTCGAGCTGAAGAAAGATAGGCACGTGGTCGGAGATAAAAGGGTACTCGACCCATGCGCAGAATCGGCCTGAGGACTGAAGAAGTTTCTCTGCCACAAGAAACCTGTCCAGTCATTTTGAGATTCTCTCCAACCCTTTTCTTCCATTTCGTCAAGTCAGCACTACTTCCACAGGGGCCGCCTCCACCAGATTATATTTTGTGAATAAACCTTTGAAAAATCCAGCTAAAGAATCGATCAGTGCATTATCTCCCCAGGATTCCTCTGGACTTGTAGTTAGATTCATGTCACCTGCCAGGATTAAGTCGTCGAGTGCTAATAGTCCATCTCTATCGACCTTTTCCTAGAATAGTTTCTGGTCTTTTCACTAGCCATAGACATTCAACATCGACAACTTCTTTTTTGTAGTTAAACAAGAACCAGACAACAAAATTCCTCCAACGCTTAAAATTGGAGCAAACTCAAAACATGTAGGGTCCCACAAGGATAGGAGGCCACCAGAATTTTCGACCGAACTAACTACACACATCATCCAATCAGATCTGATAATAAACATGAAATTTTTGGCCTTTTCCATCTCCACCAAGGTTTCTTAAAAGAAAATAACTGAGGGTTGTGTTTTTTCTAGGAGCCTTTTCAAAGAGGCTGATTTTAGGGGGCCTTCCACCCCTCTGAGATTGATGGAGAGGAGGAGCATGACTTTGTCTGTGCAAGGGATTTCATGCCTCTAAGAACCCATTGATCTTAATTAGTCGAAAGAGAAACAAAAGAAGAAAACGTCAAGCCATTTTTTTTACGTGCACTCTGGGTTTTTAAGGGAGAGAGTTCCAGTCCTCACTAGTACATTTGGGTCAAATTCCGATGACGCGTTTGATGAAATTGCCACTTTATATTGTCAGGAGAACGACAAACAATGGACCCCCTCAAACATCGTTTCACATGACGTCTCTTTTCCGACGACATAGATTTTGTCTTAATTGCGACGTCTTGGAGGTGGCAAGACCGACGTATTGAACGTGGCAAGACTGGCATCTTGAACGTGGCAAGAGAGACGTCTTGAACATGGCAAGAGCGATGTCTTGAACGTGGCAAGAGCGACGTCTTGAACGTGGCAAGAGAGACGTCTTGAACGTGGCAAGAGTGACATCTTGCACGTGGCAAGAGAGACATCTTGAAGGTGGCAAGAGCGACGTCTTGGAGGTGGCAAGAGAGACGTCTTGGACGTGGCAAGAGCGACGTTAAGAGGTATCATCTCCGACGTGGTTTCTATGGGAACGACACTACAAGATGTCGCAATAGCGATTGTGTTGTAGGTATTTAAAAAAAAATACAATATCAATACTGAGAGGGACAGGTACATTAACCTTTGCTAAGATACTAGCCATATCAATATTTAAATCTATATCATCAGTCCTAGGCAAGGTTGGTTGAGGAGGAGGACTAACTTCCAATGGTAAAGGGGGTCTTGTCTAGTGAGGTTTAGGATCACTAGGATATTTCTCGGGTGTGTTATCACACGAACTCGCAAATGTTGAGCTAAAGTCCAAAAGCTCAAGTGCAATCATGCGTAATAAGACTGCAAAAATATACTAGAGAGTAAGTCCCTGTTTTTAGAAATGATCAAAATAATAGTGTACTTTCTTGGGTACGTCGAAACAAGTGCCATCCAATACAAGATCCTATATTATTACCAATGAGATAGCTGAGCAACAGAAATTCCAGAGCCTTCACTGAAACCTCTAACAATTTGTTTGACATTTAGCAGAAAATTATATCATCAATAATACAACTTGAAGTCATTGCAGGTATTGCTTTGTATCTTTTGGCTAGCACAACAACTTCACACATAGCAGGCAAGTGTTCTATATATATACATTGAGTAGAAGAGCAAATTCATAGAATGCAAATTGTAGCATTTCGAAACAACCATAACAAATTTGGACTCCAGATATAAAGCTCATAATATTTCATGCCAAGACATTTGAAAATGCCAAACCATGTAAAATTCAATATCCCAATACTCAATCAGAACAAGGAATGAAAAAAGACAAATTTAAATACTTCAACAACTATAGCAGATATGGCCTACAGATATACAACACATATATATTCCAAGATTAGTTTCAAATAACAACCAATGTTACTGTTATATACACAACCCATCCATCTAGTTTCAAATAACAACTAATGTTAACTGTCATATACACAGTTAATCCGTGTAGTAGATATATTAAGTGACTGAACATCAATCATTTTTCAAACATGATCCAAGAACATGACAGGCCAAAGCAGAATATTGTGAATTTGTTCAAATGGATTCCTGTATTGCACATTATGAGGAAGGTGCACATCCAAACTGCAGATGCTCTCATAGATTTCAGATAGAATCTCAGGAAAAGAAACATCCATATATCGAATTACTATATTCAAGATATACGCGATATGTTATCTAAGTCTGCAGATGCGTCCATTTAGCCAGAATTATTTACACGCTCACATTCATCAATCCATTCGGAAAACCTGCAAACATTTTCAGAAATACAAATGGCTAAGTCATCCATAGAGCTATTTATTACTCCATTGCATATTAAATCCCTCTCCTCCAATTCAATAAGGACGACCTGTTTTCAATAATTCAAACCTCTATAAATATCAATTATTGAGTTGATCTAACTACACTACTAAAAAAAGGCATGTGACAAAACCCAAACACTAAAATATATGGTTCAGAAAGCTTACACGTCAATGGGCTTGCTCAATGCTATCAATTCCAATTAATCCAAGAGAAGATATTATGTTTAGTAAGGGCTCAAAAGTAGAAAAGTCACTTGTGAAAAATAATACTACATAAAAATAACCTTAGGAAAACACAAAAAAATTGCACTGACCATTTATTGAGGTGTTGAAACTCTCCTGGCATGTCTTGCATGAAGCCTCCCGATAAGATCTTTCCGATCCCTGAATGAATAAAAATGTTAGAGCTGTCAAAATGTCAAACTGCAAGGCTTCATATAGTCAACAGACTAAATGTCAAACTGCAAGGCTTACTTTTTGTTGGAGAAACTTGTTGTCCTAAGTGGGCTACAAA
>ML796977.1:121241-132147 GCA_009831015.1 Picea engelmannii | reverse complement strand
CTTTTGACAATAAATTTCTATCATTGTGCCACAAGAGAAATTTTATTGCAGCTTTGTGAAGCATTGAAGATACTAGTCTCGGTTGCAAAAGAAAGGAAAAATTAATGTGATTGAATAGGCTGCTATCAAATGTTGGAGAAAAAACAACATATCCTATGATGTTATGAAGTGACATTTAGAGTTTCATTTCTCTCACAAATAATTTGAGATTTCCTAGGAAAATAAAACACAAACATATACAAGATCATTTGTGAAAGAAGTTGCTAGAAAAGAGTTGGAGCTTTTGTTTTGCAATTCAGAAAACATAGTAACAAATACCTATGAACACCAGACCTTGTACTAACTTTTATTCACATATGATAAATTGAATGTATTGTCTTTGGTTTTTTGTCACGAAAACAAGCTGAGCAAGAGTTCTATAGGTCCATCCCAGAACTCTATATTTAACCAATATATTCATCAATCATGCTAATATTAATGAAGGTTTTACTTTATTTATCTACTAGAATGTTTGAAGCATACTTTCTTTTAATACTAAATGATAAAAACTCATAAATTAATTAAAGCATTAATCATAATTTAGGAAAGTGACCTTCTAGCTAGTGGGAATTTTCAGTATATTGTCAACTATATGGGAAACTTATCGTACTATAAGGGGTTGGCCTAAAGGTTAAGACAATTGGTTGTGTCCTTGAAGTTTATTATTACTTATTATCTCTTCATAGAATCAAACATTGATGTTTACATATTAATATCCATTCTTGCAAGATAATGTAACCATTACATGCATTATCTTTTCATAGAATCAAACATTGAAGTCCATGTATTAGTCTCCATTCTAACAAGATAATGTAGCCATTATAGGAAGTAAGCCTTGTTATATATCATAGATTGTCAAAAAATGAGGTTTCTTCTATAATTATTTGCAATTAAGATTCTCATTCAATCAAGTTAATATAGAGCTTGTATTTCAAATGTGTACAAGATCATGACAATGGGAAATTTTGCAGTACTCTATTAGATAATCAGTGCCCCATGTAGATTTAGATTAAGGCAAGCATCGACTCGCTTGTTGAACCTATCATATCATATGGGTAAAGGTTTTGGGGACCTTTCTTAGGTGAGGTTAACTAGACATATATCGAAAGAATGTTATGATGCTATTGCTCATTGCATAAGGCATTCAATATTTTGTACAAGGTTTTCTCTTTCCTTCATCTAAGTTCGTCCTTTCCCTACTTAAATTAGGATTCTATTACATAAGTAGCAATATCTCCAAAAGTCACCAAACCAATGTTTGCATGACTTCCTCCATAACACCAAGTATATTAGAAGCTAGAGATTGCATACACTTGAGCCTCCATATATCATGCATGCTAATATTTTATGTTGGAAAATTGGATAACTTGATGTATGCACTCACCCACTTCAGTCAAAGTTGAATTCCACAGTACACATGTTCAAAATAACTGCCAATTTAACTGGTTTTTTTATACCAATATTGGAGCATTTACATTCCTGTCTACTATAAGATCAGAGTCCAAACTAAATACATCGTTGTTTTAGGAATATATTGTGCCAAGTCAATATGGCATGTGAGGAATATATTGTGCCAAGTTTTCCTACTAATCCTTCTAGAGTTTGGACACAATTTCTGAGAGCATGGTAGAACCTCAAGACAAGGCTTTAGAAGCGCAGTTAACCTCGACAGATTTATGAGACTTGTAGCAGCATATGTAATGGTTGAGATGGAGATGAGGTATTATATACCATTCTAAATCTATAGGAGCACAATCAAGTATAATTATGGTTATATATACATGAAATCAATGTCATTGACTCATTGGAGTTCAAAATTGAAGTGATTTTTGGCCTTTTCCTGGTAGCAAACATTTCTAGGAATATCATGAGCATTGAATCAACATTTATGATAGCTCCCAAGCCAAGCAAATTTGATGAATGAAGTATTCAAAACAAGGTATATAAGGAGCTCCACCTCTTAGAACACCTATAGAACACATTTTAGAGGTGTTCTCTTTTGTTTGAGGATTGAGTTACTTTATTCATAAAGAATGATTCCAGCTTGTGGGAAGATATAGAATGGGTTAAACTTTAGATATGGGAAGACATCCCACTCTTGGAGGAACCATTAAACACTTGTTTTTTCTTAGAGGCCATTAAATATTAAAGTCTCTATTCTAGTAAGAGCACTCATATATGCCAATATACTTTTCTCTCCCTCAAGCATGTCATGTTGGGTGTATAAGTTGCCACTCATTGTGGAAATACTTTGTGACATAATCGATAGTGCTAAGGTCTTCAAAATTTAAACCTCTTCAATTCCCCCTTCGTTCGCACTTACACTCACCACACCCATGTCTTAAGGGCCTCCTTCACAAAGGATAACTGTCACACCACTGCACCCATAGTTGAAAATTTTTCAATTTTGTTGCACCCACGCAAGTTTTAATTTGCAATGAACTCCACAAGCATCAAATAAAACCCCCCATACACTAGCATTAGGTTCAATCAGCATTCTTTTTATGAACCCATGGGCTTCATACAAGCACCCAACATGGCCAAAAAGAAAAACCATACATGCATAATTCCTTGGGGTAGGCCTAATTTTATGATGATCTCAAATAACGAAATCAAAGGATTTCCAACCTTCATCTATAATACATGCATGGTTGCAGGAAGACAAAAGAGTTATGAAGGTGATATGGTTTGGTATAAATCCTACCTCTTTCATCTTATCAATGAGTGCAATGGAATCACCACCATGTCCATGCATATCATACCCTGTGATCATTGCATTCCATGTGGCTATATCTCCTTGAGATATCCTATCAAACACAAGACATCCATTTTCTATACACACACATTCTGCAAACATATAAATGAGTGAAGTCTCAACAAAAGAATTAAACCCTAATGCACTTCTAATGTTGTAACAATGGATCTCCTTAGCATGTTGCAGAGCTGCCAAGTAGGCATACGTTAGTAGAACGATAAAGATAGTGATAGAGTCCAGTCCCATTCATGTTACTTGCATATGTCAAAAGAGTTTCAAGGGCATATCACTCTGCCTATCCTCAACATAGCCTGCAATTATTGTAGTCCATGAAACTACATTCTCTTGTGAAATCCTACAAATACCTTGTGTGCATTCTATGAAGACAATTACAGTATAGAGATCATAAAATCTATCATATACAGTAGAGAAACATTACACAATTGAAGAAAAAGACTCATACCAATGATCAAATCACAAGAATCTCTTCAAAAGTCTGTAAACTGTCTCTGTGTTCAATTTAGGAAAAGTACATGCGTATGATGCTCCTTGGCTCTCAAAATATCAAACATCCCACTTCCAATACATTGTATTACATTCATATATAATGAAAACAAGTTGAATTCCTCCTAAGGAGGTCGAATTCTACTCCAAAAAGTCAAATACATGCATCTATCCTTAATAAAAAGTGTTTTGGATGCCTCTTTGGGTGAAAGCACGGCCCTTCTTCACAATAAAATATGATAAATCTTTATCTAGAAGACTCCTCAAAATTGGTCTCTCCTCAAACATGATGAAAATTGCATAAAGAAAGCGTTAACTATGTCGTGGTTGCTGCATGTCAATCTCCTAACTCTAGCACTCCTCAAGTAAATCTCTTCTAGTATGTTCATTCCTTAAAATAGATAATCTACTTTGCAGGTAGTGGAGTGCTTCTCTTTACTAGCATACACAACCTCGATCATGTCATAAAACCCTTTTAATTTGCCTTATAAGGTGGAGGGTTCCTTCAAGGTGGGCCTTTGACCTTGTGAAAGGGTTTCTAGTTGACCCATGTCAATATCCCGAAGGGCGTTCTCAATCTAGGCCTTGACTATGCCTCTCTAAGCATGCATGAAATGAAATAGTCCTATGCACTTCCTCACCACAAAATCACTTTCTCAGCTGATGTTCAATATCTGAAAGAAAGGAAACATATTTGAAAAGTACCGACTTAATGCGCCCCATCTGTGTGAGTGAATAAAGTGTAGTGCCTTCAATAAACTTTCCCTTACTTCTAGCTTAACTCCCTCAACAAAGGCCACACTAACTATTGGTTGTTATGAGAGTGAAAATAGACTGAAGTACACAGAGGTGCCTTTTAAGATAGAATAAGAATTTTCTTTTCCATAAATGTGTCTTTATTCTGAGTTTTTGGCACACTCAAACACTGCCCAAAAGATGCTTCAATAAATCTGCCCATCTGTATGCAAGACCATCACACGGTCCAAAATAAGAGTAGCCAATCTGGACTCAAAGAAAGCATTCAGACTAGTCACAAACTAAAGATCAACCTCCAGAATAGTTTGGATAAAATTTAAAGTCGTAGGCTACACGTTTTATGAATTCTGAGACTGCCTGCCAGAATGAAGACTGGCCTCCTGTATTTATACTAATTCTGGCTAACTACCTAGGCCAACTTCTCATTCTAGGTATCTGTCTGTTCAGTATATATTATTTCTTTTGGCCGACTTCTTCTCTTGGAGGCTAATAACCTAATACAAGTTATCTTCTTGAACCGACATGTCTTCTAGGGTTATTAGCCAACTCATTAGGGTTTATTCTTGCTTCCCGGAATATTCTATTCTCGTCAGGTTTACATGTGGAGGTAAATACCTCCCGCAACTACCATAATATCAACAACCACTTGGTAGAGTCAAAGGAAGTTTTCTTGAGTTTCCAAAAATTATTACAACAACAACTCTCATACCAATTTTCTTGATCATCTCTTTCATTTCCTTGAGGATAGGAGAATAGATGTTTCTGGGTAGTAAAAAACTAGAGGAAGGCATTGATATTGGTTTAACCTTTATGAATGCCCAGGTCAATGCCTCCAAATTTCAATTTTCTCTACCAACTCTGGAAAGCTTGTATTAGCATTTTATTCAAGAGAACTTGTCTGTGGGGCCATCCAAGTATGTCATATACATTCCAAGATATCCTAGAACCAAAGGTTCTTAGACCCATTGACGAAATAAACCCTAGAAGAATCTGCAAGGAATCAACTCTCGGGAGTGCATCTGAGCTAAGAGCAGGGGCTAACTTGAAGGATCTAGTAAACATGTCCTTATCCCACTCAACAATTCACAGTTTTCCAAGGATTTTATCTTGATTGTGGCATTTCTAGTGAGTTTTTTATTGCTACGCTGACACACTTTATTTTTCACTGCATTTCAATCAAGAAAATAGATAATATCCTTCTAAAGAACAATTTTTTCATCCTTTATCAGCAATCCGTAAATGATTGATGTTTGTATAATGACTTTAAAGTTTTCTCTTATCTCACCAGTAATAAGCGAGTTATTGAAATGTATGTTTCTTTTACTTGCAATTCGTGAAATGCACTTTAACCAGCACAATAGACCATATCCTTGAAAACCACAACTATTTATTTTGATTGATGCAAGATGGTTTGGTCTGCTGGTAAGCATATCTAAATCAATAACCAATAAAACTTGCATGAGGAACAAGTCCTCTGTTTGATCTCCCAAATTCCCAATATTGGCCTCAATGTGTGGCTGAAGCAGCCTATTTTAAACATAAAATATAAGACAGAAAAAAAATTTGATAGAATTCAACTAAAGTGATCTTAATCATTCTAAATTGGAAGATTGGCAAGCTCAAGTGAACCTAATCTACTAGGGGCATAAAATGTGATTATCAATGAGTAACTAAAAATGAGGAGAAATTATGAGAATATTTTGCTGAAAGCCTACCTTGCAGAAGTCATCTTTTTTCGCTACTGAATGAAGACGTCCACATTTTCTCATCTTTTCTCTTGGATAGCAGGAATTTCTTCAAAGGAAAGACGTAATCCCTCGATTTCCTTAACTAGCAAATCTGCCTCTAGCCTAGTGATTTTAGACCAAACGTCTCTAAACCGCTTTTCAGCATTTCTGAGATCATTTCTCTCCTCTCTCTCAGTTTTCGCATCTTTTCATCTCCAGTTGTGGTCGTTTCTGCTTGCTGATTCATCATTCTTTCAAGCTCTGTCTCAATAGTCAAATAGGAATCTGCGATCTTCTCAACTTGTTTTAACAACTTTGTCTCTTCTCTTTTCATGCATGCCAGTGCTGCCTCCATATCGATTAAAGCTTTAATCCGCAAGGTCTGACTTTTGGCTCCGATCACCTCTAACGCCTCTCTTAGCTTCTAACTCATTTGTTTTATCTTTATCCAATGCCCTAAGTTCCTCGAGTCTTTGCTCAAGCATAGATACTGTATCAAGCAACTCCTGCTTATTTGAAGAAATGTTATTTTTTTCCCTATCATCCTCCACATGTTCATTCTGAGTATTGTTTGCATTGGACACAGTGGAAATTGCAGGCATTGCACATGTTTTCCCCTGCAGAGCTCTGTGAGGGAAAAAACCTAATGCTAAGAAAACTATTATCACGGTTGCTAATCTCCGGAAACCATCGAGTACCAAAAAACAACCACTTCCATTGTTGTTATACCTGTTAAAAGTCCTCTGAAGATATTTAATGTAAGCTTTCACCATGGTTTTAAAACTATCATTCACACTCTTCGAGATTAAACAATTAGTCTCTCTTATTGTATTTAACAAATTGAATGAACCGGGGCACTCAGATTAGTCAATGCTTGTTAATGTTGAAGAGATGGATGGTGATTACAATAGATTTGCACCCAGCAAATGGTGCAACACATGCATGAGAGTCGACGGAAGTAAACTGCCCTTCAGAGTTGGACATTGAAGAAAAGCTACGCTACCCAAAGGGGGGTGAAATCGTTCCTGGTAACATATAGAAAAATTAGATACGTGAAGAGGTAGATCAATATTGCACCCTTTCTTCCAGTTATATATGACCAACAGTTGTCTAGTGTTTTCTCAAAATGCCCAAAATCTAAACCCTAGATCCTGACCTTGTCTGCCATCTTTCTCCCTCTGTGTATGTATAACCCTAAAAGCCCTGAAGCTTAAAATTCCCAAAACGCTAAAATTTTGAAAACCTAAACAGATAACAAAAATTGGAACCAAAAAACATATAGCAAAATAAAATCCCTTTGAAGTCTTTTCAATGTCCTTACTGGCAAGCATGGTGAGAATTTTTGAATGGAATGTATTTAATAACAGTTCTGTATAGTGTCACATATTCACGGGCAAGTTTCTCCGTGGACAGAATGAGAAATCTATGAAAATGGGTACTCAACAAATATTACAAAAATAGCCACCTAACGGAGATATGCGATGGTAGGTAGAGGCAAGGGCACTTTGTTACTCAAACTGTGGTTGTTGGCGAGGAATGGAAGTCAAGAGTTCGATCCGCGTCATTATACAACTTTAAAGAAGGGGATGATAAGAGGCTATCGTCTTCTGCAGATACGTCTATGAGGCTCAGGCCATCCACATCCGTTTGACGATCCATTGACTGGATCCCCACATTCCAAGCTCCCCACAAGATTCGAACCTTGGTGTTTCTTTTCACAAAACTTAAAAAGCAGATCTGAAAAGGGGTAAACAAAGGTCGAAAAAAAGATTACAAGAAGATCCGGAAGCCATTTATGGTAGAAGAAATTCAAAGCTCTCCACGAGCGGGAAAAATATATAAATCAAAGAATTTGAAATTAAAATAAATATGGAAGAGTATATTGGTTTTTTATATATGTATATGGAGTTTTTATAAATCAATGAAATTGAAATTAAAATAAAATATAGAAGAGTATATTGGTTTTTTATATATGTATATGGAGTTTTTATGATCTAGCAACATTGTTCAAAATCAATAGAGTTTTCATCATCTGGGTTTAAATTCATGACCTTTACGTTTAAACTCGTAACCATTACATGTAAAATCTCTATATTTATGTAAAAGAGTGGGCTAACTAGGGAGCAATCTTCCCTCCCGAGTTATTTTTAGGGAGCAATCTCTATAAACTCTCTGCAATTTTAGGGATCCCACAGAGAAGTGTGTCCATAAAACTTTAAAAGTCCAAAGAAATCCAAATTTCATGGGAAAAATCAATCCCATAAAACCCTAAAGGAAATCTATGGGTGAAATCGAAAATCCATGTGGAAATTGATGGGTGAAATCGTTCCTATAAAACTTTGAACTCTGAAGGAAATCCATGGGTGGATTTGTTCCCATAAAGCCTTGATTTGACAAAATGAAAAATGAACAAATGCAGGAGAAATAGTCCAAAAAAACATCCAAAATCCATGGGCAAAGTAAGTCCCATAAAACCTTGAAATAAATCTATAGGATAAATCCTATAAAACTCTGAAGGAAATCCATGGGAAAAAAATGTTTCCATAAAACCCTGATTTCAAAAAATGCAAGCGAAATAGTTAGAAAAACATATTGGTTTAAAAAACTCTAGGCGAATTACTTACCAAGAAATCTCCATTCCAAAAAGGTGAAATGAAGGTTCAGTCATGAAATTTGGATGGCGAAACCTGTTTCCATCGATTTTTTTTACGATTTTATGGGACGAATAATCTAACCTATATATTTTTTAATTTAATATTTGGGCTAAGCTTTTGAAAACACTACTTTAACTACTTTAGTAAAAATTCGCCCCCTTAAAATTTTGAACTTCCAAATTTCACCCATTCATGAAATTTCGCCCCTAAAATCTTCTATGGAGCTAGGGAGTTTGACATTTGACAAAGGTGACTAATTAGTTGTTGAATTTGTTACTGCAGCTGCTAATATTCAATCTTCTTCTTTTGGCATCCAATTGCATAGCTTGTTTGAAGAGAAAGGCATTGTAGGAAATATTGTTCATGCAATAGCAACAACAAATGCAATCATTGTAGGTCTAATTGTAATTAAAACAACTAAGTTTCTTAGAAATGATTCAAAGAACTATAGAATGACACACTGCTTACAACATCCATCAAGGAAGATGCTTATGATTCTAGTAGAACCATTTGAACCCAACATATCTTGTTATGTATGCTCAAAGACACCTCTATCACTAGAGGTGAATACTCAACAAGCAAAACTGAACGATATTATGGAGAAATCTGTTAAGGCTAATATGAGTGTCAATTCATCATTAATCATGCATGGTTCTACACTTTTGTTATAGTAATGTGTAGTAAATGTAAATAGTAGTCTTTCACGTTCTATTTGCAACCTGAGGGGCATTTGATTATCCTCATGTTGAAGAATGATTGTAACATCATTGCAAGTCCCTACTTGACTTTCACCTTCCATCAACAACTATTGATCTATAGCAGCTAGAAACAACACAAACACATAAATTACACGGGTGTTATCAGTCTTACAAATATATTGTTGCTTCTTTATGTTCCCCTTTCTCTTGTCCTTGGAATATTTGGATCTATAATTTACCCAAATGTTGAGTCTAACATCCAAGTCTGGATTAAAAAAAATATACTTGGAAAATCAAGATCTGCAACTTAAATAAAAACTAGTTGCTAGAACATATACATAACACTCCATAGAACTATCTACATATGTTTTAGTCCTGGACATGAAAATGAGCATTTGTATTTGTCTCATGGAGAGAGTGATTGTGTAGAGCAATTGATAATTTATCATAAAAATAAAGGAATGAGTGCCCCTTCTTTTACCTCCATCTCATTGGTCTTCACATTGGTGTTATAGTTGTGGCCTAACCTATGGAACTTAGAATATACTTAATAGTTGTGGAAGTGAGACCCCTACGTTTTCCTATAACTTACACTATCTTCCTCTGTTTGGATCCTTCTAGCAGGTCTATGACAACAGATCTTAAAATTGAATGATCATCACTACTCATAAAAGTCACAACAAATAATAGTTGAGATCCACCATCTATAGGAATTCAATACTAAACATGATGGAAATGCACCTTCACGAGGCACACACTAGTGATGAGAATGTTGCAGAGTCTTTGTACTATTCTTAAGTTACAATTACTTCAAGTTGTGCCAATGATATCTCACCTATGTTTGAGCATTCTTATGATCTAGGTTTAAATATGACTCTTTGTTTGTTGGAAAATAGATTAAATCTGTAAATATGTCATACAAAGTCAAAGGGTCATTCTACTTCAAGTGTATCCATTCTTTGTTATATCTCAATAAAACAAAAATGTGTCTAAATTTAATCAATCAATTGAGGCAACAAGCAATCAACCAATCAAGAATGCAAATTTCTAGTTGAGAAGGAGATCTCAATAAAACCCAAATGCATCTAAATTTGACCAATCAATTGAGACTACAAATTCAAAGTTTAGGAGGAGAGATGGAAATGTTGTACCTTCATTTCTTAGTAAAAAATGTGGGTACATTTCAACTTCATTATACGTTAGAGGGACCAAATCTTCAGTCTTTCGGGGTACTATTCCTATCTGTTGTACTGGGGTAAAACTTACACCAATCCAAACTTGGGTCGTCTTTCCAGCTTCACATGATTCTTGGTGGTTCGCATTGCAGTTAGTGCATATAATCTAGGAGACTTACAATTTTAACTAATTTACACAATTGAGGTAGTTTATTAGGTTGGAATGTGCATTTCATTCTTCTCCATTCTTGTATATTTCTTTCTTGTATGACCAATGTGAACTAGAAGCTAATTTGAATCAAATTTTATGTGACTGCAGGGTTCATTTGGAGCAAGGAACTGTACTTTCTTTGATTGAGAAGGATGGCATTGTGAAGGGTGTAAAGTACAAGTCTAAAGCCGGCGAGGAACTTGAAACATTTGCTCCTCTTATTGTTGTTTGTGATGGGTGCTTTTGTTAAGAACCAAACATCAATATAGCATAGAAAAACCTCAGGAAAAGTACTCAACGCCTTGAAAAAGAGATAATTTCTGATAATAAGCCTCTTCGAGGGGGCAACCTCCTTTTACCCCACTTAAATGTTCAAGTCCAAGATGA
>ML796977.1:101807-116000 GCA_009831015.1 Picea engelmannii | reverse complement strand
TAATGGCTTAAAGCCGACATAAATAAAATAACATTACTAATCTAAATTACAACTAATGGCCTAAAGCCGACATAAATAAAATAACATTACTAATCTAATATGCCCCCATTAAGTGGTAATGAGCCAATATTAGGGCTTAACAGCTTTTCAAATCTGAGGCTCTCACTTTGCAATCCAAAGGTGCTTATTTCTATTATTTTCCACAATGTTTTATTTTCCTTAAAGATCAGATAACAAACCAGTGGCTTTGATGGTGCATGATAAAAGTGCCATATGTCAGAAGAAGACTTTTATTCATGTGGGCTATGTGAAGCATTTTGTCTTTTATAGAAAAAAATATTACATTGTGTTTCATCACAAATTTAAATGAAATGAAATGCAATATAAAAAAATACTTTTTTGAAGAATAGCGAAAATACTAAAAAACTGAAAAAATAAATAAAAATCTTAGCTTCAACCCTCTTGTTAAGACATGCAATTCATATTATCTTGCACTTGTCAGAATCTGAGTCGAGAGGGGCATCAACCACCTCGACCTCGACCTCCACAGTCTTTCCACTGAACTGGACTGGGAAAGAGGGAAGAATCATGTGGGGTCTAAAATAATGCTCATCAAATGTAGTCAACATGGTCATGGATTGAGACAAGGGCGGAGAGCCAATGGCTTTCCAACAGGCTAGAGACATCACGGAGGCTGAAGCACCTTAATCAATTACAGTACATTTGATGGTAATTTTCATGTTCTCCACATGGATTTGAAAGGCCACGTGGTAAGGTAAGTGAGGCTTAACGTCCATGACATCAAAATTGATAACCTTTGAGCCACATGAGTCTAGAGCTACTAACGTAAATAAAAAGTCGTTCTTCTATGAAGGACATGTCTGGAGCACCTCCAAAGTCGACATCGCGCATGGGGTTTGGCCTAAATCCTCAACAATCGAGTAATTTTTGGAGGCTCTAGCATTGGGATTGTGGGAAGAATGCTTAAGTACTCCTTTTGGAATATGAGATGGAGGTTCTGGCTTATCTATCTACAATGGTGTTTTTGGTTGAGGAGGAGGCTCTGGACCTAAAACATTCTATGAAGAACCGTAATTGCGAGATCGAGTGGCTACATCAATTTTAGACTTAATTATATCGACGCAAAAATGACCACCTTCATGTGCCAAGGGTTTTTTATTCCCACTCGATTCATTTCCGGTGTTAGAGGTCCCTAAGGCCATATTATAGTTATATGGAAACAGGTTCGTCAGCACAACAAGATGTTGCACAATGAGCCTAGTTATTATACTATTTCTTTGTCAACAAGCACAACGTTTGGAAGGTATTCGGATGAGGCCCGAGGGTATTAGAAAGACAAAGAAATAATCAATTATCAATAGAATAATTTTTGAATATTTGGCACAACGTTTGGATATCCAGACTCCAAAAGAAAGCACGGTACAATATTTCGACGAAATTGTAACTTCATATTTTTTTGAGAAATTGTTTATTGTGGCTGTAAGTAATGTAAAATACTTCATGGGTTCATTTTTTTCAGGGCATAATTTCATTCACCTAAAAACATAGTAGAAGAGCATAATTAAATTCAAATACCCACAAGAAAATTTAACTTTTCCTTTGAATTCCAGCATAAACCCAAGTATTTGAATTGTAAGGACATATAGTGGAAATATGTGTACT
Organism: Picea engelmannii; assembly: GCA_009831015.1. Classification (NCBI taxonomy): domain Eukaryota; kingdom Viridiplantae; phylum Streptophyta; class Pinopsida; order Pinales; family Pinaceae; genus Picea; species Picea engelmannii. The sequence continues at coordinate 114,317 of ML796977.1, read as the reverse complement.
TTTGTTGTCTTCCTGTGTAATATTCATGTGGGTTCTTAGAATCAGGGAATGGGTGATTAATGATCACATCATGGAGATAAGAGAATTACATCAGACAAGTAACATGGTTATTGGGAAAATCCTTCCCTTAAAAATCCAAAAAGAGAAACATATGATCCTGCACACCAAGATGAAGCAACTTAACATATCCATGAAAAACACTAACTTTGATTCTCACAAGCAAGGCCAACTTATTCTTAAAGATCCTTAAATATCCTAGGCCAAAATGGGAGGGGTCCTGCTGAAAAGTGAATTTACACAGACTATTCCACAAAAAATCAATTGCAATCAGTGGGACTGTCTGCCACAAGGAGTTACAATTATTCCTAATAATCCAAATGTCTCCCATAAGAGGACATTTCCACAAAAGCACGGTAGTGAAAAGGAAGTGAAATTTAGCTTGGAACCATGTCCAAAACATTTTGGTAGACCGACATCTCCAAAAATCATGTTCAATCATTTCATCCTTGCCACACACAAGCAACATATGTCACACCGAGTTTATGAAGCCTATTGCATTTTCATAACAGGTGGCATGAGATAAAGGAGCATGATTCAAGCATCCCATATTTTGTGCCTAACTTCCCATTTATCAATCATTTGGATATTATCTCCCTTTGGCAACAATTGGGGGAGAAGATGGCTACCCTATAGGATAAGTTGGACACTGAGAAGTCACATGATAATAAAAAAATGTGAGAGCTTATAGAGAAAGTCAATTTTTTACTCAAATAGATATTTAGTATTACTAGTAATAAAAATACCCTAATAAGTCTATTGGATTATCTCAATCACTTTGAACAAATTTCTTCAAGGAGGAGTTTATTGTAAGGTCTCTTGTCCTAATCTAGCCAAGGTTTGAGTCTCATTGAGTCCCTCTAGGTTATCAGCTACTATTGTGGTTGATGTTTGAGCTAAGATCCATTCATATATTTCAATGGATAGGGATGATCTTGTGAGGTTTTCCTTGGATGATAGTAATAATAATAAGAAGAAGAAGAAGAAGAACACGAAGAAGAACAAGATTCCCCTAACCCGTATGACCCTCGATGTTATCACCTCCTGACACTTTGTGACCATGAATGCACTATCCCCATAACATTGTGACCATGAACACAACAACCCCTTAATACACTATGATCCCCGATGCAATCACGCCTAACACATTACGACCCTGAACACACTAATCCTCTAATACACTATGGTTGGCATTAACCCATTTGATTCTGAACACAATCATGATTTAATATATTGACCCAATCCCATAACCCTAGTAACCCACTAGTCATATTTGACCATCGTTAACTATATCGACCATGGTTGATGCATGACCCCATGAACCTCCTAACTATTTAATCCCACTGAACCCATCTCATAACCCCTTGACCCATTAACTTCATAGAAACATACCCACTAATCCATTAACTATGTAACTTACTAATCCCTTAACCCATGACCCTCCTATTACATTTACTCTAGTAACCAACTAACCCTTCACCTTTATTGACGATATTGATCTCCATTGACCATTGTTGACCATGATTCAGCATAACTCATCATGTTTGACTATAGTTGACCATAGTTAACGTGGTTGACTCATATTGACCATATTAATAACCTACACTTGTTGTAAACCTGCAACTAGCACACTAGTTTCCATTAAGGCTTAAGGAAGATTTTCTCATGATACCATTTTACTACTCACTTGGCATCCAACCTCTCAAGTATTCAATGCTCCGACACTGAAATTTTCATGATGGTCCCAAATAGACTCTAACCCTTTACACACTATAATCATTTACCCCTATAACTCATGACATGAAAATCACACCCTAAAACATTCTAACCACTAACTACTATGACCCCAAACATACCTTGCTCCATAATTGAAATGACCCCAAACTCACTAACCCTTGTACACACACTTTGATGCTATCCATTATGGTCTTAGACACACTATGTAAGTATACATAGTCACCCCCTTATCCCCTTACACACTATAATCCCAACCCCTTTGACCCAAGACATGACAATTGAACCCTGAAGCACTTCAAGCCTTGACTACTTACTCATCATTTTTGGCTCCACATCTGATCGTTGTTCATGCATAAGTACTTCATCCTTTTGTTATTGTTACATCTATGTCCATTTTAGGCTTAATACACCCCTTTAATACACCATGATTTAATACACCCCTTTAATACACCATGATTTAATTAACCCCTTTAATACACCATGACCCTTAACCCCACTAATTGTACTAGCCCTAACAAGTGGTTTCAGAGCTTAGGGCGTGAAAAGAGCTCAAGATTTGTAGACTTGAGCCTGCGAAGTGAATATCGGGCCTTGGATAATGTGGAGGAGCTATGGATAAAATAGTTCAACCTTAAAACATAAATCTTCTCTCTTGTCATTCCTATATCAATAAATTACCCTTAGTGGAAGATCATAAAGGAGAGGCAAGAATCTCATGATTGGGAATTGCAGTAAATATCCTTACCCCTTTTCTTTGATGGAGATTCAAAGAAAAATCCATGGGTGGCAGGAGTAGGGGGAGTCTCCATGGTACCAAAGTAACTTCAATAATCTCCTATGCCTGGGGCCTTAGAGTCCTATAAAAAAAATTGGAAAAATATCATGCCCTCTAGTGTGGTTTATCTCTAGCCAAGGAAGCAAAGATTAGAATTCTCTCAGTATTTAGGGATTTTATTCTCATCATCAAGACACTAATTAGAAAATCTAACCTCAAAGGATACAATCAAATAACATTATAGATAGAATCAAGTAGGAAACTAGCTCATTCTCCAAAGTCTTTGTATTCCACATCAAGAGAGATTTAAATGAGGAAGCATATAAATGGGCCAATAGAGAAACTGATCTTATCCATGGACTATTGGCTAAAAATGGGGGTCATGATTACATGAACATATTGTAAGTTCTTGAATAAGTGGATTTTAATTGCATTTAATATTGGCATGAGACATCTGTTAACGAAGCATTGATGATTCATTTGGAAGGGAAACATAAACATGCATATCACCCTCTATAGCATGTGAAATGTTTCTCAGCTCATGGAAATCCAATGTTGTCTAGTGATGTGGTATAGATGCAAGGGAATAACGATAAGGTTGGGGAATGAAACATGGTGCACTCTAGGTTGGTTCAATTGCACACCTAGTAATTTGGCAAGTCTTATGGTTCTTCTTGGATGGTTTATTGGACCTTATATTTTCAGGATTCTTATCATTAAAGGCTTCTTTGAGAGCAAGGTGATGGGGTCTCTTATTCATTCCTTTTTTGAGTTTTTGGCATGTTATGGGAATAACACTTCATATCATTGGTTTTTCTTTGGTAATCCTCCTTTGAAAGAATTCAGAGGGATAAATGTGTATGACTATTGGAATCTCAAAGACAGTTTGGATTTTCATTTTGGGGAGAATTGTAAGAAACCAGTGGTGGAGGTAGGAGTTTGTCCCTTTTGGAATTTTATGTTTTCCTTCAATAGTTCATCAATCATAAGTTGTTTTTTTATTATAGTTCTCTTTATTTTCTTTAGAACCTGACTTTGATAACTTGGGAACTCACAGTCATAGAAAAGCAATGGTGAATTGGAGTGATACAGGTGTTTTTTAGCATCATATTACTAAAACTCAATGATTTGAAACTGGGTGAAATATTGGGCTTCTCTCTCTGTCCTCGATCTCTCAAGAAGGGGAATTGTCTTACATGGGTGATGGATATCGCATTGACATTTCAAACTTATAATTTTGGAATCTCAACACTTTTATTATTGGCCTCTTTGTTGTTATAAAAAGAAATTTTATATTTCATTTTGTCTTTCCCTATCATATTTATTGTGTAGGTTTGTTCAAGATGGAAAATAGATATATGCAAGAGTTTCGAAGAGTCATGTGATTCCATGAGGACCTCATTCAAGCAAACAAAAAAACTCTTCTTTTAGTGAACTCAAATGTCACACAGATTGAGTATACTTGCATTAGTTAAAATGCCAATATAATGAGCATTTTAGTGCAACAAAATCATAGGATTGATTCCCTTGAATCATAGTGCAACATGCTCCATAACATAAAAATCAATTTTCACAAGGATTCCATTCCAATGGCCTCCAAAAAAAGGGAAATTGAGAATTCAATGCAGGCCGAGCCTAAGGAGGAAGAGACATCCCATCAACTCAGAGACCCTATGGATATACAAGGACAAAACTCCCCCAAATGAGGGTAAAGAAAAAGAGGGAAGTGATCTTGTTCATCATTGGTTATGTGCATTTCAAAACATGTCACTTGTAGGCCAATGGAAATTCTATTTTGTAATCTGAGAGAAGCTTTTGGTTGTACTATCGGAATAATGTCTAATTATGTTGAAGATAATAGGAACCAACATAATGTAACTCATTGCAAGATTCGACTGCAGCCTTTTTTACTTAATAAAATTTTTACTCTAGTTACACACACAGGCTCTATGGAGATAGAAGGGCAAATCTCCCCCCATTATAATGAGTGGAAAGAATAATAGGGAAGTGATCTTGTTCATCACTGGTTATATTTATTTCAAAGTTATATGTATTTTAGGTATTTATCTAAAACATGCCATTTGTAGGCCAACTTGGAACTTCTATTTGTAATCTGCCAAAATCTTTTGGTTGTACTATCAGAAGAATGTCTAATTTTATTGAAGATAATAGGAACCAACATAATGTAACTCACTGCAACATTTTTGACTTAATAAAATTTGCACTCTGGTTACACACACACACACACAGGCCCTATGGAGATAGAAGGACAAAGCTCTCCCCAATCTAATGAGGGGAAAGAAGAAGAGGGAAGCGATTTTGTTCATCACTGGTTATATGTATTTCAAAGGTATATGTATTTTAGGTATTTATCTGAAACATGCCACTTGTAGGCCAACTTGAAACTTCTATTTTGTAATCCGCCAAAATATTTTAGTTGTACTATCGGAAGAATGTCTAATTCTGCTGAAGATAATAGGAACCAACATAATGTAACTCACTGCAAGCTTTGACTGCAACCTTTTTGACTTAATAAAATTTTTACTCTGGTTACACACACACACATAGACTCACTACAAGCTTCGACTATAACCTTTTTGACTTAATCAAATTTTTACTCTAGTTACACACACACATAGTTTAGAAGTGTATAAATTATATATCAAAATTTAGACATAAAAAATCTATTCAAATTGCACTAGTCTAGCTTCAATTTGGGAAGTCTAACAATTTTTACAAGTTCCGCAATAACCTTTTTCTGCCCCAAAAATTAGAACTTGCTCTGCCTTATTTTAAATTCTCATATGTTCTTCATTGAAAACCCAAATAAAGCGTATAATATATCAATATGAATTTAACAAGATGAATTTTCAAATGGGTAAACCAAACTTTAGACATTCTTCTAATAAATGGCTAAAAAAACTAAAATTGTAGCCGCACATATAGCAAAAACACACACAAAATAATTGTTTTTCAAAGTCTCATATCTTGATCATCTAACCTTCGATTTGAATATTATTTTTTTGAAACCATCTAATTTTTCAAGTAGACATCATATCTATAATTAATTTATGCAAATTCTACTTAAAAATAGAAATCATTCTATATGTTGAGTCCTTCCTATACCAAAACTACAACTCTGTTTTTTTTTTAAACAACATAGTTAGAGAAAAAATTGACTAAGCTCTAATACCATCTTGTAATTTTATTGTAACTAATTGGACACTACCATTATATTAAGTACTAATAATAGGAATATAAGGTTGAAACAAACAACAACGAAATAAAGAACACATGCACACACAAGGTTGGATTCCTAAGAATACATCTCCATGAAAATAAAGTTCAAAAGAATAATATTTTTTCACCTATAATATATTGGATGATTACAAGTAAGGGGAATACCCATTTTAATACAACTTGTAACTAATTACTCTCCACTAACTTTTATTAAATAATATAGTGATGAATTATTAATATGAATAACTAATAACTCTCAACTAACTCACTGAGAATTGATTAAAAACTCAAACATTAGATAAATGATCTTATAAACAAAATAGCAAAATAGCTCATGTAAAAAATATTTTATGTCTCATTTAATATGAGTGGCCTTGCACAATATTCCATTTCATACAATATGATAACTCTAGCCTAGGTTATAAAGTGTTCAAGATATTACCATTCAAAATAATCATTTTTAATAAAGGTTTTAAATATCTAGGTTTTGTTTTGAAATATAAAGATTATGAAATTAGATATTGGATATTCAAAATAATCATTTTTAATAAAGATTTTAAATATCTAGGTTTTGTTTTGAAATATAAAGATTATGAAATTAGATATTGGATATGGATTTATCAAAATGTTCAGAAAAGAGTTGTTTATTGGTGTAACAGGTGGATATCAAGAGGGTGTAGATTGATGTCAGTAAAATATTTACTTGAGGCCATATTGGTGTATTGGTACTTTCTGGCTTACATTGTCATTTGTGTGTCAGAAAAGATCAAGAAAAAATGTTTTAAGTTTTTATGGGGAAAAACATGAAAATTTTGCTTGGGTTAAATGAAAAGGGATAGCTAGGAAAAAATATGCATAGGAGTGGGGCCTCAAAAATATACATTAGTTTGGAAACTATTTAGAGGAAAAGAGTTTGTGGATACTCCTAAACTATGAGTCTTTGGAAAAAGGTAATTCTTAAAAACTATCTTGACCCCTTGACTGTTGAAGAATGGATTAGGTCACCTATTAAATCAATTACCAATGTGTCTATAATTGGGAAATACTTGGTGTTGTCATTTCTTTTGTTAGGGAATTGGTTATCATGAAGGATCAGAAATGGTGTGAAAATGGGGTTGGGATCAACCCATAGGTAGGATATGATAGTACTGACAGACTCCCACAGTTGTTGGTGGACACCCTTCAATTACAAGGTATTTTATCTCTGGAAAATGCAACAAATTCATTGTCTACTTTACTATGAAATTAAGGATGGAAATATCTATAGTATTGGGCTTGGAGGGTAATGATGCTAATTCTTAGGATGCATTTATCTAAATGTTACTGCATAGCGCAATAGGGATTAACATTGAAGCATATTCTTTGGTATAGTCAAGGAATATGGCCTCGAGCCAGTGCTTAGCCAAATTGGGATAGAAGGAAAGTGTCACTTGGAGGATGAAGGAGAAAGAGGATGGTGGTGGAAGCCAATATGGAAGGTAAAATCATCATTAAAAAGTATATTTTTATGTGGCTAGCTTAGGATAATTATAGGATTTAATGTAGATACAAGTATGGAAAATACCAAGTATATGTGCTCTTTGAGAACACGATGAATACAATAGTGATCACTTATTGGTAAAATGTCCTTATGTAGAACAAGTCTATTCAAATTCGCTCTTCTTAATAGTAGGACATGATAATTGGCACGATGAATCTCTATTGGATTATATACAATGTTGGTTTGACAAGCAATTACTCAAGGATCATAGAGTGATGTCCCTCGAGGTGTCATGGTTTGTATGGTTAGTAAGAAAGGTAATCTGATTCCATAATAGGGATACCCCTCCATTCCAAGTTTTTCATCAAGTAAAGTTCACATGTGGGGGTATTTAGTTTGCTTGAAGGATAAAAGCTTCAAGGAAAATAACAAATCCAAATATTGACAAGACCTTACCTTAGGATTTATTTGATGGATTTTATTAGGTACTATGGGTATATGTGGAGCTGGTAGTGTTTTATACTAATCTAACTTTCATAAGTTGAGCTTTAGGTCTAGGTTGCTTGAAGGCACAAATAATTTTTCTGAATGCAATTCTTTAACATTGCTAATGAGAATATCCATTGAGAAAGGTATATTTGATCCAAGTTAGTGGATAAAGGGAAACATTACCATGCAATATTTGATACTTAAACCCTCGTTTTCCTAAAGTTGCTAAAAATAAGTTTCATAGTTATTTTTCATTCTCATAAGAACTCAATATCCAAGTGGGTGACTTATGTCTCAATTGCGACATAAATCTTTACAAATGTGGCAAGAACGATGTCTATGTCACAAACGTGGCAAGAGAGACGTTCCGGTGGAAAACGTGGCAAGAGAGACGTTAACGTGGCAAGAGAGACGTCAACGTGGCAAGACCGACGTTATCGGGCAATATAATTTATATATATATATAAATTTCCTCTATTTTGCAACAATATGGACAATTTTGTCCATAACGCCGCAAATAAAACGTCGTAATTTTTACAATATGTACTAGTGCCTAAACCTCGTGACCAAGCCTGTTCCTTCCTAGTGTCTGGTTGTTTTCCCTTTGATGAAGTCGAGGCTTCCATAGAACATGTGTCCAGAACTAGATCCCTCCCAAGGTAAGTCATAATAGACCTAGATTCAGATAAAACATTGATGGGAGAAACTAAGGACGATATCATTGCCTCCAAAGTAGGGTCACTATCAATCGACTCTGTATAACCTAGGGGTAACAGGGTGTCTTCCTCCTATGGACTAACAGTTAGGTTTTGAGAGATCGAAAGCTTACAAGGGGAGTGATTCTGCACCAGTTTGATCCGGGGCAAAGAGGAGTCCGAAGAGGAGGGATTTGGGTTTGTACTGGTAGTCGGGTTAGTCGGATTGATAGAGACCGGGTTTAAGAGGGCTTGACTATCTAACCAATCCCTCTCCCAAGCTGATAAAGAGCTAAATAAGTGTGGAAAGAAGAATTTGATCTTACCTATGTAAGAGGACTCCACCGGTTCAGGACTATTGGTTGTAGTGTAACCCGGGTAGGCCCCCGCCGAAGGTGTATCACCCAAAGGAGAATAGAAATCCTCCAGGTTTAGATCTGGAGTGTCCTCCATCTCAGTTACACCAAAGGTATGGGAACATTATTTGTGTAAATGTCTATTTATTCTGCACAAAGAGCAACGGAATGAAATTCCTAAGTAATCCAGCCTTTGGACATAGAGATGGTCCCTCCATTCGATGTCAAGAGTCTTCAATAATCCAACATGTAAGTCAACTTCAACTTGGACCCTGGCCATTCTTTTGTCTGTTGCTCTTAGAGCACTCTCATCAACTTTGATAAAACGTCCCAGGGAGTTGCCTATCTGCTCAAGATCTTTATGGTTCCATAACGGAAGTGGGAGCCCGAAGAGAAGAATCCAGAGATGTCGGTAGCTGAAGTATTTAGTTTCCAAATTGAAGCCGACGCGCCATTGTTTCTGCATTAAGTTGTCTCCATCATAACTCCATAAATTGTTTAGGATGACTGTCGAGTCCTCTGGAGTCTTGAAGATGAAGCCCATCCATCCTTTTGACAGTGTTATTACCTCTGGAGTATAAACCAAGTCTGGCTCCCAAGAGGTCTTCATCCATTTTGATAGCTTTTGTGTACAACACTCTTTGTAAGCAAACTTTCCCACAAGAGAACACATGGTCAGATTACAGGCGACCTCCAGGCCTACATCCATACCCAAGACCAAACACTATTTTTTCCTCTTAGGTTTCCACACTCGCTGTGGTCGATTTCTGGTCCCTCCCTTGTGACTTAATTGATCTTATGTGCGCTCTAAACATCTATCCCTACTAGAAAAACTAGATTCTGTCTTTTGTGAAGGGTATGTTGGATTATCGAGAGTAGAAACAACCTTCCGTAGGAAGCCCCCTTCTGTAACTTGCTGGTAAGAGGTACCTATCTCTCGAGGCAGGACTGTGGCTTTTTCAAAGTCACTTGACTGGCCAAGCTGTGAAAAACAAGGAGTTGCAGTCGAAGATAAGCCAAAAGTAGGCCATCTTGAAGAGTTAATTACGTCGAAGGCGTTTTTTAATGGTGAGTTCTCTCTTGCATTTTCGTCGTCTGTCCATAGCGTATGGATACATGACACGTCGCTGCCAAATTCACCGCCATCATCAAACCCTCCATCATAACTCACATCACTGATAATATCTCGCATCCTGCCCTGTTACCATTAGCGAGATTCCCTCTGAGTCTGCAAAGATGATGATATCCGCCCAGAACAACACCGTCAGGCAGAATCAGAAGGCCCAGGGCAGGGGCAGGGTTTGGCTGCAGGCTATGCCAGGGAATACATCAAATTCGACAGAAGCGGAGGAGGAGAACGCTCTTCTTTTTGTCTGCTGGGCAGTCAGCAGGAATCGATTATTCAAACCCAGGCCACAGAGACCAGAGAAGGTAGGCTCACGCGAAGCTTTAGTCTCTTTATTTTTCACTTTTCTTTTGGGACATGAAAATAGATGTGGAATAAAACTAATTTACCTCCACGGAATTTAGAGTCCCGTATATTTATTTTTGCTTTTGCATGAGGGTTCATGGCTTTATTTATTCAAGATTCAATTTAACACATACAACCAGGAAATATTTTTGTTAGTTCCATTTTTGGTGATGAAATGCATGGTTTGGTTAGCTTTTGTGGATTTTGAGTTTCCTTTTTCTTGCTAGATGCCAAATAGTACTTCTCCTTGCTTGAATTAAACTTGTTATTCATCCGATTTGAGTCGGACTTATCTGATAATGGACTGCTTAACATTGGAGAGTGGAAAACAGTAGAGGGAGACCCTCCTTTACTCCAAGCATACTCGTCCTCTGATGAAACTGACATAAAAGAGGAACTGGAATCTACTCTATGAATCTGTCTTCCTGGGAAGAGATGGTAAGCAAGGATACATTTCTGTTCTAGATTTTTTGGGTCATTTGTAGCTTCACAGTCTGGCTTAGAAAGGATGTTCAAGTCCAGAAAAGACTTTCTACTAGAAAAAAAATGAACTTTTACGCACTTTGGAGCATTCAAAATCAGAGTCCAAACAGTAAACGGCTTCTGGAATGTCTGCAGACTTGTCCCTACAAGATGACAAACAACTGCATTGATTTCTATTCTTGCTTGTGCCTGAATTGTTCAGTGTTTGGTGAATAAGGGTCAGGCATTTGGCAGCAGGACCATTGTTCTCTGCCCCTAAAATGTTTCCCGCATTTAAAGGCACAATTTCTTGAAACCTACGACAATCCACATGCCGACTGCATCCTGTTAGACTTTCGACGTAACTATGGGAATCTTAATGAAAACTATCAACACCCAATTTCATTCTTAAACTAAAAGAGTGTTTATTGATATCCTCTTATTCATGAAAACCAAATATATTAAATATTTTCAGGGCTCTGTTCATCTTGCTGAATTGGATGTAATGAGGGGAGTTTGTCAATACCCCAAAATGTAGATGTCTGCTGGAGCTGATATATGCAGGCATTCCTCCAAATTCAGGTCATTGCAGGGTGCTTTACCTCCCACATTCCATGTTGCCACAAATGCCCTACTTTGCAAACATAAAGTTCATTAAAGTTGTTTTCTGATATGAACAACGAGTGTTGAAATCAAAATTCCAACAATTTTCAAACACCATTATTCTGCCTTCAAGACTCCTAGAGAAGCAACCCGACACAGATATGGGTTCTCATATTTAAAACTCTAGATGAGAAGGATTTTCTTATAGTCAAAATTCTAGACAAATGGTAACAACTGAAGGATGTGTGCAGAACATTAAAAGCATGATTTTTTATAACCTCATTTATGTCACCATTGGTTATCTGTATGATGGTTATTTGATACAAGCACATAGCAGAAAGATGGGTGAAAGAGATTTTCCTCTGAAGAAAACTACGTCTGTTTTTTTATTACTCGAGTACATCCTCATAATACTAAGCTTGGGACAAAATTGAATAATGAAGACTAACATAGCTTCAGCTTATAATAAACTATCCCAGAATAACTTCTTCTCACAAGCAGGAGGACAGATTATGTTTCAAATGAACAATAGACTAAATCCCTATGTTTCACCATTATCAACATTCAGCTAAAGTTAAATTCAATTAAATTCAACCAAATACCATACCTAAAGTCATGAGCATCTGGGACTTCGGACAACTCTGGTTCCATTGCTACAGGCTTGAAATTATCTGGAATTCAATTCAACAAGATTTCTGTCATGATTATAAACACTGAGACAAAAAGCAGAGTAACACATCCCGAGTAAAGAAAATCAAATCCTAGGAGAAAACTTACACACTTTTCAAGTATTCTGAAACACCTGTAAATTAAATTGGGCATATTATCTTGTTGGAGGATTTTGTTTAGTACCAGTAAAGCTTTTTCTTGAAAACAAGGACTTCTTATCTGGGCAGCTCTTTCATCTCCCAAAGAAGGATTCGTAGTGGTCTGCAGATTTTGTATTTGGTCTCAGTGAACAATAAACTAAATGCACCTCCCCATGAATTCATTAGCAAATAAATTGTTAAGGTCCTAACCCGCACATAGGTAGATCAATGTATTCGGATGTAATAAAGGTCAATATTAATAAGACCTTTCAATAAAATAGAATAAGACGGATGTAAGAAGACCTAATAGAAGCTTCCGCTTCTAGAAGGATCTTC
>ML796977.1:52283-62884 GCA_009831015.1 Picea engelmannii | reverse complement strand
GTCACAAATAGTAAGGAAAAGTTTGTCTTTATCAATTTTATTTGCTGGATTACTTACCCAGTTGGTGGGAAGTGTTGAATCCGTAAACCATATCTTCTGGCTCTGGAATCGATATATGAAAGATATGCTCACTTGGGGTGGTAAATCTGCAAAAAATAAAACACTTCAATATAAGCCATACAAAATCAAAATAAAAATGGAGTTCATACAAACAAAACGTGAATGAGATGGAATCCAATACCTTCGTATCGAAAGTTCATCCGCTTTCAAGGGCTCTGATGCAGGGGTCGCCCGAGACCTGACTCTATCACCAGAATTCATCGGTGTCAAGCCTATGTGGGAAAAACCCCGCTCAATTTGTAGATCAGGTGTGGATAGACGAGCACGTGTTTTCTCTATAGAACCAAATACTTCGTTCATGTTTTCCCCTACTCTTGACCCAACCGGCTCAAGCTGCACACGTACTTCATCAATAGTCATGGGTGATAAGAGAAAATCCATTAGCACACTTACAAAACCCAAAGGAAAGAAGGAAAGGACTTACAAAATCCATTGGCATCGAGGCTTGGGCTGAACTAGGCTTCGTTCCGGAATGAGAACGAAGAGTTCTCTTTGATTAAACAAAAAAATAACGCAGAGGAGAAAGAAATCATAGATCAGTGCACTGCAAATCACAGGTCCGAAACAAATAGATATCACAGAGGAAACTAGCGATAGATCGAACTATGTGTATACCTTCACTTTCATCTCCTTCTTCTTGGCTCCCCTTTAGGATCTTTTCTCAGCCTTGGAGGTTTTCATTCCATAACTGAAGCAAAGGGTTTGGACAACAAGGCACATATGAAAACCCTGTACGTGTTGAGGTTGACAGAAATGAGGTGGACGGGTAAGACATCGATTACATTGTCTATCCCTCGCTTGGATACGGGGAACACCGTGATCATCGGGGGGAGTTTTAGTAGTCTGATCTTCCATGCAAGAACTACCCCCCAATTCCCGCACCCTCCACCGCTCAAGGTCCAGAACACCTCTTCCCCCATGCTATTCCCGTCGTGCAGTTTCCGCGCCGAGTCTATCAGCCGCGCGTCGATTACGTTGTCCGTCGTGAGGCCGTGCCATTTCCAACTGTTAGCAGTCGTCATTGCTCACACAGTGCTCTGGTTCAGGGGCAGAGGAATGAGGCGGGCGCGGATTGGGAGCAGTGGAATGGGCGCGCACAGAGGGAATGAGGCGGGAAAGATTGAATTTGAATTTGAAATTGGCATTGCCGGACGGAAAGATCGCGCGACTGCCGGCGGGAGGGTCGACGGGTAACTGGGGCTCTGACATGATCGACGATGGGTCTAACATCATGGCGAAGGATCTCATTTAATGTAGTGATGTATGCGGTATGGTATGGATGTATCATGTAAGTCTTCTGCCATGCAGCAACTTCTCAATCATTGGGCTGCTGCATGGTGGATAGCCTTCGCCTATATGGAAGAGCATGGACTATCATGGAAGAGCATGGACTATGGAAGATCTCTTAGTCATGATATGATATATAGCGGAAGCATCATAGACAAGTTTAACTTTATTTTAACTAAGTGGGTGAACCCTGTCATGAAGCAGCGTGGAAGGGTCATAGCACGTTTGATTTTATTTTAACCGTCTCATGAAGCAGCGTGGAAGCAATACTTGTCAGCGTGTCAATCGCACCATGCGTCGATTTTTGTCTATTCTGAAGTTCCGGATCCCTTTACTTACGGCCTTCCATGCCGAGCCTGTATTGCTTTCCAACTTTTTTACGAGCTGCAGAGCGAGCTTTGCCGTCTGGATTTGGACCATCGTGAAGCAGCGTGGAAGGATCATACTGAACGATCGCCTTCCATGTCTTTAGCATAAAAGATAATAAACATATTCAACATAAAAGATTTTAAAGTGTCATGTGCGGCATTTTCTACTTGTGTATAAAAGTTATTATTTTTCATTTTAAAGTTTTGATTTTGATGCTATTAAAAATTTATATATTTTAATTTTTTTTATAAATAAAAAGATTATTTTTATATGAAGTTTTGATTTAGATGTTATTAAAACTTTTTATATTTTTATTTTAATATTTATGTCGAAAGGCGTATATCTATTGATCATGAGTACATTTAATAGGTTTTTAGTGCTTAATCAGTGTTATATGGACAAGATTAAATATTGATGGAATATTCTTAGTAGTCTCAATAAATCAATGGTTGTGATTTCAACCACTAACTTTCTCACTATTATAAAGACATCAGTTTACATGTTTATGTTTTTACTTTTACTTAATCATATTTAAAAGTTACATTTTCTAGATTAACCTAAATCTTTGACCTTCACCAACCACATTCTAGACACCTATTTTTCTTTATAATATTTTATTTTATCATTTTAATGATGCAGCACACCTATTCTTTCATACACAGACACCACCTATTCTTTACGTGTCACTCCTGCAGCCACTATCCATTCTCTCGTTACCTGCAAGGTGGTTCAAGTGGAAGTTGTATTGGAACAACGTGTAATCGACCATTATTACGCGGAAGATGAATGGTTTGTTGTTTTAAATGTATAATAATTTAACTGGGGTTTCTTTATAACTGGAGGTGTGATTGAATCTGCCAAGATTAAGAGCTAATAAATTATACATTATTAGGGAAGCACCCTCGCCCTCATCCTGCCGCTCCGAACTGTTTTCGTTCGATTAGGCTATTAAAGTCGAGCACAGTGAGAAATACAGGTAGCTGCAGTACGAATGTTGCCATGAACAGATTCTGATAAATGGATAAAAGGAAAAATGCTCTCCATAGAGAAATACAGGTAGCTGCAGTACGAATGTTGCCATGAACAGATTCTGATAAATGGATAAAAGGAAAAATGCTCTCCATAGGTGAGAGGTGAGGATACGGTGGAACATTTCTAAATTTTAAAATTTATATTAAAATGAGTTTACAATCACATAGTTTGTCTTAAAATGTTAAATTTTATGATATAAAAGATTGAGATTTAATTTTGTGGACTGGTATGGAGTGCCATTTTGTTGCTAAGCATTATATGATTGTCAAGTTTAAATGATTAAACTTTGGATTGTGCTGGTTGTAAACGCTCATTTTTTGGTTGTGTGTTTCATTTTCTGATTGTGGGTTTCATTTTCTAGCTGTGCGTTTATGGGAAGGGTGGAAGACTATCAAAAAGAAACTTTGGCATCGCCCTTTCGACATTCATCAGCCGCAGTTTTGAATGGTTGTGCTGGTTTACATGATGACAATTATTTATTTATATGGGAAATTTTATTATTAATTAGTTTATTTTTTATTTTAATATTTTTTAAAATGAAAATTATTTATTAATATAAATTATTATTATTAATTAATTTCATTTTAAATTATTAATTAAATAAACTATTTTTTTTATAAAAAAAAATTAAAAAATTAAATTTATATTTATAAATAAACATTTATCACCATGTTGTCACTTGCATTATGCAAGTGTCACCCCCATTGTTCTACATAGTCATTAAATTGAAAATTTTCTCTATTGTTCCCCATTGCGTAGATGGTCCATTTGCATATAATAGATCGGCATGGACATAGCTATCATTCTCTCTTATTTGTGTAACCCACTACATTAAGAAATGGATTTTATGTTTGCGATATATGTTACCCATGTAGTAAGGAATTTAGTGTTGGCTTCATCGCCCATTCCACAAATAATTGATCTTATAAGCAATCTTGCAATGTATACGAGGATGATGTTCAATATCAAGGGTGGTGTTAATGGAGAGGATTTTTGGAGATTATTATACTTATTTAGGTAAGTGGTTCACTCTATCCACCTATGTCATAGAGGTTCACTCTATCCACCTATGTCATAGTGTGAAGAAACTTCCACTCCATCCACCTGTGTTGAGGAACTTTCCATCTCTTTTCGTTATCGTTGGCTATGTTGTTTTTTTTGGACTTTATGTCTAAATTGATTTTCTATGCTCTTGCTTGATTTTATTTAATGCTATTTTTTTACAAGTTGAAAACTATGTTAAGTGTTTTGTTTTATTACATTGATACCATTTTTTTTTTAATAACTATGTCCATATTCCTATGTTTAGAAAATCCCGAGTGATTAAAAATTCATAATTGTTTCTCTATGTGTTGAAATTTGATTTGTGCCCCAAAATATTAGCTCAAAAATTGATCCCTTTATTTCACATTGCTTTTTCTTTTTAGTGGAAAGCGTTACATTTGGTGCATTTAAGTTGTTTAAGGTAATTGTGTAGTTTTTTTGTGAGGGTCACTCGTAAATGCTCGATCTATGCATGCAATCTACATCTTTCTACACTAGAGAAGAACCAGGTGGATATCGGTGGCCACCCACCTTTTTCAACTGGCTCAAAACAGTTTTCTGGCAATTTACTATTTTTAGCAGTTTTAACTTCCGGGGCTATTTTAAGGGCCTAAATGAAGGTTTTTCTGTATCGACCCAATTAAAAGATAGCTAAAGACTTGAATGAAGCCCCAAAATGAGTCTCCTCGACGATACCTTTCCAACGGGCTATCATACGCCTAAAACGGAGATCGTATGCAAAAGTTACGACCCCGAGAAGTTAATGTATTAACTTACCCAAATGGGGCCCACATGACTTTTGGCGTTTCATCTTCTAGAGTTAGGTTTTTGGATGTCTAGGGTTTTTGGCATTCCTATTTATTGTAAAAAGGCCTTCAGAGCCTCATTGTAATCTTTTTCTTGCGAATGAGCGCAACCGTCACATCTCTTCTCAGAGATAAGCCGCCACCATTCCAACAAGCTTGTTTCCGTTGCATTTTACAGTTTCAGCTTATTTCGTTATTAAATAGAAAACCAGTTTTAATGTATCTATGTTATTTTGTGTTAAGCACCTGTTAATAATCTGTAGTCATTTTGTTCTGCTCATAAAATCTGGATCACTGGTATCAGAGCGGTCTTCTCCTTGTCATCTTAATGCATGTCCCCAACGAGGTCAAAGTACAAAGAGTTGGGTCTCGAGCTTGTTTCTCTTGAGGACAAAATCTCTCGCACGCCCAAGCGACCTCTCATGGTAGGAGAAAAGAAAGATGATGGGACATGATATCCTTTCAAACTGTTGATTGAGAAAGCCCTCACACAACAAAGGAACGAGATGATGGATAGTTTCGCGCAAATCCTTCGGCGACTACCAACAGGTGACGCATCTTCTTTGAGAGGAGGTGCTTCCCCCTTCAAGGTACAAATAAACTTTGATATTCCTATATTTGAAGGTCAGATAGACGGAGATACTATAGACAAATGGTTGAATCTACTAGAAGGGTATTTTTCTGTCCATAACTTTTCAGATAAAGAAAAGATTACTTTTGCACTCCTCAAAGCCGTTCCCCATGTCAAAGATTGGTGGGAAACTTTCGGTGAGAAAAAGGAAACAAAGGAACCCTCATTATTTAAAGTCACAGCCACCTGGGAATCCTTCAGGGATGCTATTAAGGAACAATACTACCCTGTCGGAAGTTATGACGACCTGTTTACCAAATGGACTACACTGCGGCAAGAAAGGGACCAAGCAGTGTCAGATTTCACAAATATCTTCCATACCTTGTGCACCAAGCTGGGTATCAAAGATTCAGAGTGACATCTGGTGCTCAAGTACCACGGTGCTCTGCATAGATACATCAAAACCGAAATGGAATTTCTAGACATCTCATCCTTGGGTGTGACCTACCGATATGTCATCAAAATCGAGCAGAAGCTCAAACAAAAGACGTGGCAATTTGGGCCTGGGAACCCCTCACAACAAAAGCCAGTAAAGGGTGGCACCAACTCACAGAACAAAGGACAGAGAAAATATGGACAATATCAAGACAACCAATCCAAGCCGCAAGTAAAGAAGGACACTAGAAAGACAAAGAAAGATACTGGGAAGTGGTGCGACTTCCATAAGAGCCCTTGGCATAACACTGTTGACTGCCGCTCAAAGTAGTCGTTAGTGGCTGAAGTGAAAGCCTCTGAATCAGATGCAGATTTTGACTCTGAGCTAGCACCAGAAAGGGGAAGATGAATCATTGATGCGGAACATAGTGCCACCATTTCTACCACCAAGCTTCAGCCTGGTGAACCTGACGAGCCAGAAGAAGGAGAGCGGCTCTTCCATTCACAGATGTGGGTAAAAGGAACCCCATTGCACTTAATCATTGATAGCGGTAACCAGAAGAACCTCATCTCAGCAGAGGTCGTCAAGCGGTTGGCCCTGCCGACAATGTCGCACCCACAACCCTACACCATTGGATGGCTCCGCCAAGAAAGCGATCTTTGCGTCAGCCAACAGTGCTGACTGTCATACGACATCAAGCCCTTCAAAGATGAGGTATTGTGTGATGTTGCTCCTCTCGAAGTTTGTGATGTTCTTTTGGGCCAACCTTATTTATGGAAACGTCATGTTGCATATGAGTCTAGGCCTCGTAGTGTTATTATTACTTTGAACAAGAAAAATTACAGGATACCCGAGGTAGTCCCACCTAGTGCTATTTCCTTGATCTCTTCCAAGCAATGCAGGAAGGTCATATCTCAGATGGGAAAGTTTTTCTTCTTCGTGATTTGCTCTCAAAATAAGAGAAGGATGACAGCCACATCTAGGGTCTCTACGACCAACCTCTCCACACAGCAAAAGCAAGTAGACAAGGTCGTGGAAGAATACTCAAATATCTTCTCCTCACCTACCGGGGTACCTCTGCACTACCAGGTCAGGCACCCCATCGATATAACCCCCGACGCACCGCTTCCCAATGGGCCAGTCTATCGTCGCTCTCTGTTAGAGAATGAGGAGATCAAGCGACATATCCAAGAGCTTCTCCACAAGGGGCACATCCGTCCCAGCTCATCACCTTGCGGGAGCCCAATCATGTTGGTACAAAAGAAAGATGGAACCTGGCGACTCTGCATTGATTACCAGGCTCTGAATAAAATCACAGTTAGAAACCGGTACCCGATTCCCCGAATCGACGACCTCCTTGATCAACTCACAGGGGCCAAATACTTTAGTAATATTGATATGAAGTCTGGCTACCACTAAGTTCTGATAGAATAGACAGATGTATGGAAGACCGCCTTCAAGTCAAAGGAAGGCCTTTTTGAATGGTTGGTCATGCCCTTTGTTTTGACAAATGCGTCAACCACTTTCATGAGGTTGATGGATGATATCCTGTGACCATTCACCAATAATTTTGTAGTGGTGTATCTTGATGACATTCTCATTTACAGCAAGACTTGGGCCGAACACTTGCAGAATATTCAGTAGGTTTTGCACACCCTGTGACAGCACAAGCTATACGCTAACTTGGAAAAATGATCCTTCGACATGGACAGGGTCCATTACCTGGTCTACATCGTTGATCAGTATGGTGTACATGTGGACCCAACCAAGATCCAAGTCATCCGTGACTGGCCAGCCCCAACCACACTCACCGAGCTCCGGAGCTTCTTGGGCCTTGCCAATTTCTACCACAGGTTCGTGTTGGGATTCTCCCATATTGCATGGGCCCTCAGCCAAATAACCAGGGGTGGTGGTAAGGCAAAATTTTCATGGGGGCGGTCCCAACAACAAGCGTTCGATGATTTGAAGAAGCATTTGTGCTCAACCCAAGTACTTTCACTCCCATACCTACAACAACCCTTTGAGATCGAGACAGATGCTTCCAACTATGTTGTGGGTGTCGTTCTCACTCAGCACAGCCACCCTGTGGCCTATCATAGTGAGACACTATCAGATGTTGTCTATAAGTACCCTACTTACAACAAAGAAATGTAATCCATTGTGCAAGCCTGCTGCCAGTGGAGACACTACATTCTTGGGAAGGAGATAGTCATCCACACTAATCATAAGCCACTGTAGTTCATGCAGACATAAGGAAAATTGCAGAATGACCGCCATCAAAAGTGGTCCACATACTTGCAGCAATTCCACCTCAACATCAAGTATAAAACAGGAAGCAACAATCGCATCCCTGATTTCCCCAGCAGATAGACAGTCGCGACACTCACCACGGTGCTAGACTCTTGCGGCCATGAGACCTCTGGATGGCCCCAACTCTACGAGACAGACCCAGACTTCACCACCACCTACCAAATGTTGGGGGCAAATGCAGTGGTCGATAATTTTCATATTCAGGATGGGTTGTTGTGTCGTTTGGGCCATATATCTATTCCCTCGAGCGAGTGAGCGAACATGATCTAGGAAGCCCACTATAGTCGGGTGGCAGGACACTTCAGCGTCGAAAAGACTATGGCGATGCTACATAAACATTTTTGCTGGTCAAAACTTCGACAAGAGGTCAACAAGTATATCAGGTCCTGCACTGCCTATGTGATTGCCAAACCAACCACTAAGAAATAGGGCATGTACACCCCTCTTCCTACTCCTGATAGGCCATGGGAATCCATATCAATGGACTACATGTCGAGCCTCCCATCCACCAAGCGGGGAAAAGACTGTGTTTTTGTGGTTGTTGATCACTTTTCTAAGATGGTGATTTTGGTTGCCTACAAGAAGAACATCACAGTAGAGGCTACTGCCAAGCTCTTCTTTGAACGAGTCTGGGTACATTTTGGAATCCCACAAACCATTGTCTCAGATTGGGACAGTCAATTTCTCAACACATTCTGGTCGAGCCTCTGGTCATTGCTGGACACCAAGCTCACGAAAACCACAGCCTTCCACCCGTAGATAGATGGCCAAACTGAGGTCGTAAATCGAATGATTATGCATATCCTCTGCATGTATAATTCACAACACCCTCACACATGGGATGAGAGTCTTCCCTATGTCTAACATAGCTACAACTGAGCCCTGCATAGCTCAACTGACCACAGCCCCTTTCAGGTGGGGTTGGGATTCCAACCATTGGGTCCCATAGATGTTGCACTTCCCCTTGTGGTCACCTCGACCGACTCATCTCCTACTCCAACTAAAGCTGACAAAGCCACCTGGTTCATTGAGTGGATCCAGCACATCTGCCAACAGGTTCAGGATATCCTACAGAAGTCCAATGACAACTACAAACAACACCATGATCAACATCGAGTGCCACATAAGTTTCAGGTGGGCGACAAAGTTTGGTTGCACTTGCAGAAAGAATGCCTTACAGGACCCCATCGGAAGCTTCACCCACTCCTTTATGGGTCGTACAACATCACCAAGGCCATGGGGGACAATGATTTTCAGCTCAACATTCCTCCTTTCCTTGGCCTGCACCCAGTGTTCAACATGAATCTCCTTCACCCTTATTTCCCACCATTATTGGACACCTCAGAAGTAGCAGAATAGCTGAAGCCAACTGAGCTCAACCCCGACTACATACAACAGTCATCCAATGATCATATTGTGGACACAAATATCAAGGGCACTCTACAACAAAGGATCCAGCTTTATCGGTCGTCAAAGCAGGGCAGCTCCTGCACCAAGGCAAGTGGCTCACTCGGGGCCAGATTCATCATAAATTTCCTCATTTGATGGGGGACCTCAACGCAATGGAGAAAAACGCTTCCTAAGGAGGGAGGATTGATCCAGGTGGATATCGATGGCCACCCACCTTTTCCAACTGGCTCAAAACAGTTTTCTGGCAATTTTGGCAATTTACTAGTTTTAGCAGTTTTAACTTTCGGGGCCATTTTGAGGGCCTAAATGAAGGTTTTTCGGGATTGACCCAATTCATTGATAGTCAAAGGCATGATTGTGGCCCCAAAATGAATCTCCTCGACACTACCTTTCCAACGGGCTATCATACGCCTAAAATGGAGAACGTATGCAAAAGTTACGACCCCAGGAAGTTAATGTACTAACTTACCCAAACGGGGCCCACATGAATTTTGGCGCTTCATCTCCTAGGGTTAGATTTTTGGATGTCTAGGGTTTTTGTCATTCCTGTTTATTGTAAAAATTCCTTCCGAGCCTCATTGTAATCTTCTTCTTGTGAATAAGCACAATCGTCACATCTCCTCTCAGAGATAAGCCACCACCATTCCAGCAAGCTTGTTTCCGCTGCATTTTACAATTCCAGCTTATTTCGTTATTGAATAGAAAACCAGTTTTACTCTATCTCTGTTATTTTGTGTTAAGCACCTGTTAATAATATGTACTCATTACGTTCTGCTCATAAAATCCGGATCAAGAGAAAATCGATGGTTTGTGGTCTATTTATTTTTTTAAAAGAATTTTAGACAATTGACCGATTAATGAAGAGAGGGCATTTGATGGATTTCATTTTTGGAAAATAGTTTATTTATTCTCCACGTTGTTTAAAATGTTCTTTTGAAAAATTCCCTCTAAAATTTATTTGATTTTTTTTTGGATATTTTTTTTTGGATATTTTTGTCTAAATATTTTTGAAAATTGTTAGTGGATTGTCAATATTTGATTTTTTTTTGGAGATTTTTGTCAAATATTTTTTAAAATAGTTAGTGGATTGTCAATAAGTTGCTTGATTTTAACTGGATTAGTGCATATTGATGCATCTGAAATCCTTTATGTGGTGACATACCAATAAGTTTTCTCATTTCAAGATTATTGTTAAAGAATTTTAGGTGCTCACAAA
>ML796977.1:17375-44409 GCA_009831015.1 Picea engelmannii | reverse complement strand
GAAATCGTGTATTACTGTATCTCTGTGTTTATGGTTGCATCTCTGATATATTTATGTTATATTACTGGATATACGCGATATCTCTGTGCATTTCTTTATTATATCTCCGCTCTCATTTCGTGCCGAAAATAATCCAGATCAGTTGGAGAGTTTAAACCTAGGGTTTGTCCAGTGTTGATCAACAAAAACCCTAGAGAATCGTTGTATCAATCCTCGGCCAAGGTCGAGGAAGGTATCACCCGAGATGTAGAGAGGATCATAGAGACCATAAGGTCTTGTGACAGGAATGAATGCTAAAGAAAAAAAAATCCACCAGGGTTGGCATTCATGCCACTCATATTGGACAAATGATTAGGACTAAGAAGTAAAAAAATACACACACATACCCAATTCATACATGATAGACAGAGCATAGATCAAAATTGTCACATCTTTATTACCAAAGTCATTCCATTACACATAGGCATACATTAAGTAGACTATATATGACAGCCATAGAGCTTCATATCTCCATTTATATAAATCCTCAGAAATACAACACATTGCATAATGCGCATTCTCTCAAAACTTCAGGCATATGCAGGAATCAAAGATATATCCAAAAGAATTATAGTAGTAAAATAGGATCAGAGCGATCTTGATGCCAAATACTCAATGGATCTCATCTAAACATCTAGATAGCTCCATTTTGATATCATTGCTTCCTTTTATATCTTTCTCTGCTCGGGATTTCTATCTATTTCTGCACTGCTCCACTCGCTCGACTGCCAAAAATACCTCTCACGCTTTTGGAACCTACCTGCAATCCATGTAGCCTTCAGGAATCCAGTAAATCTTAACCACCCTACTAAATCATCTTTTGTCAGCTCCATGGTCCCTTGTGTTGCTGGAAGTGATCATTTGAGAGGATTTCCCAATGATTCTTTTCTTGATTCTAGTATGTGTCTTCTTGATTTTTTGTGCGCATCAAATCTAGGAACGATGCACATTCCATAATATTTTAGGAATGTTGCATAATTTCAAAACTTGGTCCAACACGCATCCTTTATCATTCCTCACACGTTACCTTAAGCACGTGAAAAACTATAGAATGAGCACGGACAACTTCATTTGTGCTCACGCACAAAATGAACCCAAAATTTTGGGTGCCAATAGGTCCCCACCACTATTACTTGGCTCGTCCTCGTGCCAATTTCTTGATGGAATTATTTCTACAATGGATGGTACAAAGACTTTGAGTTCTTGCACAAATTCATGGAATTGATGCTCAAGCTCATTAAGTGGTCCTAGAGATTTTGTGTAAGCTGGAAAACTGCATCTACTTCCATAGTTGTGACCTGAGGGTTTTTCAGGTATGTGTCGTTGAGTTGATCGATGAGAGGGATGACAAAAACTATTACGTTGGAGAGTTGAGTGCACAAGGTCAAAGCCTTATTTGCTACAATTGAGATCATATCAGACATATTATGTTGCTCAGCTCACGTTGCAGTGATCTCCTTAGTGACCTTTTATTGGTTGGTTAGTTCGAGATCAATGATGGGATTTAAATCAACCTTTATCAACTGATCTACCTGGGCCCAACTGTGAATATTTGGGCGATGTGTTTCCCACCACCATGCAGGTGTCCCTAAAAGAAATGCATCTATAGCCCGAAGCCTCTACTTCGTGGGTATGAATGTCTACATTAGTATGAGGAATGTCTCCACCAACCCTGCCCCATCAAAATGTGGGGCATCACACAACTCTGATCCAATCCAGTGTACACCTTTTTTTATCCTATCACATTTGCGCATGGAAACTTCATAGAGATTGTTCTTCCACCTATCCATGGAATCCTCAAAATTTGCATCATAAGACTTGACACTTCTCCGAATTAACTATCCATATGTGGTGGTGTTGATGTAGTCTTCCTTGCATCTTGTGATCTTATAGATATTTTCAATTACTGAGCTTCACACGTCCTCATGCACTGGTTCATTTTATCAGTCACCTTCATATGGATCCAGTGGCGCGACCACGTGTAAGGTGTCTATTTCAAATCACATCTGCCTCTTCTTCAAGTTCAACACCACATTATTCTCAAAGGCCCATTCAATGCCCAATAATGCAGGATATGGATCAGATTCATCCATAATCTCTATGACCTTAAAGTCAACGCTTGTTTTTAATCCTTATATGTTCACTTCCACCTACTCCAGATGGCCTATTGGATAGATTTTGTATTGATTAGCTAGGCAGAGATGGATGGGAGACCAGACCAATTTGGGTTTACTCATCACCTCCCAATATTTGTTTGACAATATATTCATGTCAGAACCTAGATCCAACATGACTCCTTCCATTTCATAGCCACTAAGTTCTGCCATCATCTTAAATTCTCAGCCAGTGCGCTTTTGCTTGCTGACTTGACATACATCTATTTTTGGCAACAGAGTTGATATGAATGTCTCCACTCCTTTCTCCCTCATGCAAGTAGATAACATATTTTTCAACTTACTTGTGTATTTCGTATCATTTAACACTTGCAAACAACAACACAATAAATAACTTGATTTTTAGATTCTTCCTTGTGACCCAAATCATGCAAGATTTTTGTGCATGTTTCGTGTTGCAATTCCTCTCAGCACTATTTTTTGTGTTCTCTCTGCTTAGCACATCATAGCTCAATCTATAAGTGAGCTTCTTCTATCGACCATTGCATTGCATGTTGTATTTCTTTATGCACACAAGCATCCTCCAAAGTTCTTTGTGTCACGCGCTGCAATTCCTCATGGGTGCGGGTTTCTTCAGATGACCTTTGCATCACATGTTGTACTTCTTCATGGATATGAGCTTCCTCTAGTGACCTTTGTATCATCCTTTGTATTTCTTCTTAGATTCTGGCCTCCTCGAGGGATCTATGAGTCACGTGTTGAAGCTCCTCGTGTGCTCTTTCTTCTTCAAGTGTTCTTTGTGCATCACGTAGGAATTGTTTCTACTCAGCAACATCAAACCTTGGAGGGGGATGAGCTGTCTTCCTTATCTTCTCGTCCAAATTTTGACCTGAGCCTTCACCATGCTCAAAGTCTATTCCTATCGTCACTCCTCCTTGGGTTCCTTCCCATATATCATCTTCTTCATTATTTTTCTAATTCATTTACAGCTCTACATGCACCATATTGCAATTGGTCTTCTTGTCTTCCCACTTTTTCAATAAGTTGTGACATTCTTTGGTGACATGCTCAGGAATATAGAAGTATGCACAAAGCACGCACAGTTTGGTAGAAAATCATGAGACATGACCAATATCACCACAATTAAAACACATGGAAGCTCTACCTACTCCTCCACCATATCCTCGATCATGACCATGCACATATCCCCCTTGGGGACCTCCTTGGTATCTACCTCTTTCCACATCGCTTCCCTCACCACCCTTCTTCTCGTCTTGTACCCTAGATGCATCGTGGGTATTATTTTTCATCAACTTAAGTGAGCGTCGGTTATTGACATCATGCCCAACAAATTTAGAGAACTCGTAGAATGGAGTATGGGTTGTTGTATGGTACTTTTGCAAAGTTGGGAAGCAGGTTGGAACATGTCCCCACTATCTACATATTTCACACTGTTATGTCTGCCTAGATGGAAATAGATTGGGTGGGCCTGTTAACATATAATTTAGTAGTACAGGTCGTTCATCTTTGTGATTCCCTTCTATGCGACACATGGCACACCATACGTGCTTGTGCACAACCTTTGTCTTAGCCATATCTTGAAATTCCATCGTTAGGTTAGCCAACTACAACTGAACCTGCACCAAACATATTGGCGTTTCTGCCCCTCGTGGAGTATCCTCTAGGTGTCTCGCAATTTTGAATGCCTCTTCCTAAGTCATCACCTTCTGCTGGGTGAGTAGGACCTAAATATGGAGAAGTAACCCCGCAATAAACCATTCCTTGTGTTATATGTCTTGGATTTGGAATGTTATCCTATCCAATAAGATATTGAAGCGCTGGTAATTATCCCAGACGGTTTCTCCTCCCTTCTACTTGATTTCCTTTATCTCTGTGATACATTAGGATTCTGACTTAGGCTTCTCGAACTCCCTAAGCGTATCCTTCTTAATTTCTACTAGGGACCTTGTTCATTCTGCTGGCTTCATAACCTTATACTTCATATACCACATCAAGGCTTTGTCCATGAATGTCATCTCTAGTTGCACGATTTTGGCTGCTTCATCTGTGATTCTCTTCATTGACCAGATTGCTTCACATGTAAACCGATGTTTCTCTGCATCATCCTTACCCATTCCATGGAACACGAGTAGTATCAGGGTGTCGTCCTAATTTTCCATCCTCAAACTTGAGTTAGTTCCTCCTCTCTGATTTCTAGGTGTTTGACTTCTTAATACCAATACTTCTTGCAGTGAAGTAATAAGGACTTCACTTTCTTCTTCACTCATCTCCTCTCTTATATATTCTTTGTCTCTCTCTTTTAATCCAATTTCTTTATTATATCCTAAATTTTATTCTAGATTAAAAGTGCACAAGGGGGGTGGTATAAAGCGGGGGTAAGTCCATCGTCTTCTAAAATTTCTTATGAGGTGACCCAGGGAGTTGCCTACTTCTAGCAATGCAAGACCATCTACAATTTCCCATTCATCTCCCCCACCACTAGGGAGACTCGATCTTCCTCTTATTCTGGCGCACCAACACGTTGTGCTTCATCTTCCTGTCCTATCTCTGCAATGCCACTGTGCGTGCTATTTTCCTTTCCTAACAACACACTACCGCTCTGCATTCCAACTCCTCTTCTTATTAGCATACCACTGATTTTCACACCAACTCCTCTTCTTATCAATGCACCACTGCTATGCATGCCAACTTCTCTTCTTATCAGTGCACCACTGCTTTGTGCTTCATTTTCCTCCAAGGTTGCAACACTCTGTAAAAACCAAGGGTGTGGACTTCATCACCCAGGTCCTTACTACTATCACTACTGGTGTCACCACTGGACACTCTATCTTCTATGACACTCCTCTTCGCGAGCCTATTATCATTTGTGCTCCACTCTGGCACATCATACTCCTCTGCACTACCACCTGGTCTGGTTTCTTTTCTCTTCATTCTTGACCCTACCCCTCATCACGCACCCCTAAATAACTCTTTTCCACGTCTCTACTCCGCTTTAATTTTTATCTCAACTCATCTTGTGTATCTTTTGGATCTTTTTCTCCTCTGCTCCACTAGGTCCATACCATTCCTCACTTCATCTCAATGATTTTTGGATCCTCTTTAATGGATACATTCTCTCTTTGACTTTCCCTCAAATTTCCATAACACCCCCCCTAGTGCGCTAGGGGAGTTTACTCAACCATTCGATCATGCTCCATGCACATGATCCCTTTCTCTATGAACAACATTTTTATCCGCAGTGGGATTTCCTCTAGCATCCACTTCCTTGTACCCTTTGTGAACTTTATTTCATCCTCGCTAGAAGAATCGATGTACTCCACAAAAAATTCAATGATGTATCCTTATTTTACTCGAGCAAACCAAGATTCAATAACCTAAGTCCATTAGTATCCAACAATTTCAATCTTTCAAGCTTGGCTTGATCCCAAACAAGTGGTTCCAAAGGCCACACAGTAGAATTGGTGGCAGTTTGTCTTTTTAGCCACTCATGTAACAAACAAGGGAATTCAACAAAGAAAATCTCATGCATATCAGTGTAGAGATACCTATTTTTCCATTGATTTACATCCACTCTTAGTCCTTAGGTTTCCCACAAAGAAAACTCATGCTATTTTACAATCAACTAGTCTTGAATTTCCTCCTGAGATGGATGCCACCTCATCTCTTACCTTCATCACTCTTGACAAGACTTTCAAGTCCCGACAATGGAACCATTTGTTGGATTTTTTCTCCATCCTTGTGCACGCATGTCTTTATTAACATTGGGGATTTTAGACCCATGGTTTGTCCAAAGTTGACCAACAAAAACCCCAGAGCATCGACATATCAATCCTCGACCAAGGTCGAGGAAGGTCTCACCCAAGATGCAAAAAGGATCACAAAGACTATGAGGTATTGTGATAGAAATGAAGGATAAACACACAAATATCTATCAGGGTTGGAATTCATGCGAATCATATCAGACATATGATTAGGACTAAGTAAAAAAATACACACACATATCCAATTCATACATGATAGAAAAAAAATAGATCAAAACTTTCGCATCTTTATTACCAAAGTCATTCCATTACACAGAGGCATACATTAAGTAGACTATATATGACGTGTATATGACAGCCACGAAACTTCATATCTAAATTTATTTAGTATTCTAGATATAAAATAGTATGCAAAACATAAATATTTTAGCTATAAATGGAAGAACAACAATGATATAACCAAAACAATACTAGAATAATACCATAATAACACTAGAAAGAGCATCTTGATTAATGATAGCAATGTTCACTTGCCTCTTCGAGGGGGAAACCTCCAGCAGAGCAGAGCTCTATTACAATAATATCCAAGACAAGATTTCTCATACCCTCTACTCCTATGTATACTCGATCTATCTATCCAAAAGAACAATCTAGAGGAAGATCCTTCTAGAAGCGGAAGCTTATATTGGGTCTTCTTACATTTGAATTATTCTTCCTTATTGCTAGACCTTATTAATATTGGCCTTTATTACATGGAATTTTATTATTGTACCTATGTGAGGGGTTAGGGAGGTTAGGTCCCTAACAAGCCCTCCCCCTTGAAGAACAACCTTGTCCTCAACGCTTTAGATGAGGAAATTGTTGTAGAATGGTGGTAGGCTCCCAAGTGGCGTCTTCTGGATGTGTATCTTTCCATTGGACTAACACTCCCTTGATGGTGCATTGACGAAGAAAACGCTCTCGTTGGGCCAATACTTCTTGTAGCTGAAACCATATGGAACCTTCTTCATCCAACTCAGGGAAACTAGTTTGAGTTTGGCACTTAGTTCCAATCACCTTATTTAAGCAGGAAACATGAAAAAAATGATGGAGCTTCGATTGATTGGGTAGAGCTAACTAATAGGCCATCGATCCCACACGCGTGAGCATTGTATAAGGACCATAAAATTTGGGTGCAAGTTTCTAACAATGTTCAACTTTGAGTGAAGTATGCTTATAAGGTTGTAGTCGAAGAAACAACTGGTCCCCTTCAACAAAATGGCGTTCGGAACAACCTTGATATACTTGTTTCTTCATGTGATTATGAGCCATGACCAAATTCTCTTTGAGGGGACGAAGAATAGCCTCGTTGACTGTAATATTTTTGTCAACTGCCTGAACCTTCGAGACCCCTGACATATAGGAGAGAAATGATGGGGCCTTTTGGCCATAGACTGCTTCAAAAGGAGTCATGCAAGTAGTTGTATGGTAATATGTGTTGTACCGCCATTCAACTATGGGTAACCATTGAGCCCACCAATTTTTCCTCTCAGATGCAAAACAACTCAAATATGTTTCCAAACACTTCTTGACAACTTCATTCTGGCCATCCATCTAGGGGTGATAGGTAGTGTTGAGATGCAATTGGGTGCCCTGTATATTGAACAAATCTTGCCAAAAATTGTCGGTGAAAGTGGGGTCTCTATCAGAACAATAGAATTAGGCATGACGTGAAGCTTGAAGATATTATCCATAAAGATTTGAGCCATTATGGCGGCTGTGAATGGGTGTTGACGAGCACAAAAATGAGCATATTTGGAGAAACTATCTATGACCACCATGATGACTGACTTATTTCTCGATTTAGGTAAGCATACAATGAAATCCATAGAAATATCTCGCCAAATAACAGGGGGAATCGAAAGCGGTTGGAGTGTGCCCAGAGCTTTAGCGATTTCTCCCTTGTTGTGTTGATAGACCTCACATCCAACCATAATGGTGTGGACTTCTTGTTTCATACCCTCCCCAAAAAAAGAACGTTTGACCCATTCATAGGTTTTGGTAAACCCTGAATGCAAGGTTGTGGGTGAGGCATGAAGTTCAGAAAGCACTGTGAATTTAAGTTGTGATTGCTTGCATAAATACAAACAACCTTTGTAGAGATGCTCTTCATTGTGTCAAGAGTACCCTGGAGAAACTGAAGAATTGTGTTGCAATTGGTGGAGAAGGCTAGAAATTTTAGGGTCTTGTAGCCATTCCTAACAAACAGCTTGGAGCCAATATGGTACAATGAAGGAGAGGGAGAAATGGGACCCGTCTTCTTCATATTTTCGAGAAAGAGCATCGGCCACTACATTTTCCTTGCCCTTCTTGTAAATGATCTCATAATCCTAGCCAAATAGCTTGGTCACCCATTTTTGTTACGTCGGGCATGAAATTTGTTGTTCCAGAAAATACTTGAGACTCTGATGATCAGTTTTGATTTGGAATTGTTGACCCAATAAATAAGGATGACAAAGATCTATAGCATGCAGAATAGCTACCGTTTCCTTTTCATAAATGGATTGGCCCAAATGTCGCTCTGAAAGTTGTTTGTTGGTGAAGGCCAAAGGCGTGCCATATTGCATGAGGAAAACTCCAATTCCTTTCCCAGAAGCATCAGATTCCAATACGAATATCTTTGTGAATTCTGGAAGAGATAGGACAGGGGTCGAGCACATAGCATCTTTCAAGGCTTGGAAGGCATGATCTGCAGATGAAGTCCAAGTGAAATCATTCCTTTTAAGGAGAGAAGTGAGAGGAGCTAAAATTTTTCCATAATTATGAACAAACTTCCTATAATAGCCCATTAAACATAGAAAACCATGCAATCTCTTCAGATTTTTAGGGCGAGGCCAATATTGCATAGATTCAATTTTCTTAGGATCCACTTGGACACCATCCTTGCCGACAATATGACCTAGGTATTCCACTTCTGAGGCACCAAAGGAACATTTAGATTGTTTGAGGAAAATTTGGTGCTTAGAGAGTAGATGGAGAACTTGATTCACATGGGAGAGATGAGATGGCCAAGTTTTACTATAGATGAGAATATCATCAAAGAAAACTAAGACAAAATGACGGAGTAAAGGACAAAAGACATGGTTCATAAGACTTTGAAAAGTGGAAGGAGCATTACACAATCCAAAGGGCATTACCAAGAATTCATAATGACCCTCATGAGTGAGAAATGTGGTCTTCGGAATGTCTTCTTCTTTCATATGGATCGGGTGGTAGCCAGAACGTAGATCCAATTTGGTGAAGTATTGAGCACCACTCAATTCATCCAAGAGGTCATCAATGACAGGAATAGGGAATTTTTCTTTGATTATGAGTTTGTTGAGGGCGCAGAAATCAGGACACATGCACCAAGTACCTTCTTTCTTGAGTACCATGACCAAAGGGGAATAATAGGGGCTAGTACTGGGACAAATAACACCTGGTTCTAGCAATTCATGAACAATTTTCTCAATTTCGTTCTTCTGGGAAAAGGGACGACGATAAGGGTGAACATTGGGAGGAAGACTGCCCGGGATGAGAGGGATAGAATTATCATAAACTCCAGGATAAGGGGGAGGTTATTTGGGAGTGGTAAAAACAACTTGGTGGAGGGAGAGGATAGATTGGAGGTCGGGACGCACATAAGGTGTCTCAACAACAAGAATGGAGTGGAGTTGGGCTATAATTCCCGAATGACTTTTTTTTAGGAGATTTTCCATGTGATTGGAACTAATGATCTCAGGGGAGCCTGTTGTGATGCCTTGGAACTTATATTGTTGTCCCTCCTGCTGGAATTGCATGGTTAAGTCTTTAAAATCCATGAGAATGGGGCCTAGAGTGCGTAACCATTCGACACTAAGAACAATGTCACAACCACCCATGTCTATAGAAAAAATATGGGATTTTAGGTGATACTAACCAATTTGGAGTTGCACATTTTCACATCGTCCCCCACATTTCATGGAACCACCATTGGCAATCATGATTTGAAAATTATTGACGGGAGGGATGTAACAATTGACTTCTTGGGAAATGCGATGATGAATAAAATTATGGGTGCTACCACTGTCCACAAGGATGATGACTTTCTTATTTTTCATGTAACCAATTAATTTGAGAGTCTGGGGAGTAGAGAAGCCAGTGAGGGAATTAAGTGAAATCATTGGGTCAACGTCTGGTGGATCAGAGGGTGGGGTGAGTTCAAATGGCGGTGGTAGTTCCTCCATAGGCAGAACAACAAAATCTTCTTCAGAAAGATCCTCAGTCATAGCCATAAAAATTGTATGTTCCTTACACTTGTGCACGTGAAAATATTTGTCACCACAATTATGAAAAATACCCTTGAGTTGACATTCAGCCATTTCACCCCTGGTTAATTTCTGGATCTTGATGGGAGTTGCAGGAGGGCATAATTTGTGGGTTTAGGGCGAGGATGAATGGAGGGTTTGCAGATCTGGGAGGATATAATTTGTTTTGCTTCCTTGGCTCATTGAGTAGCTTCCGACCATGTCTTGGGGCGTGCCATGAGAACATGGGCACGGATTTCATCTTTGAGTCCACTGATAAAGCATTCCCTAAAGAAAGCATCTGACATGCCCTTCGTTATGAAAGCCAAGTGCTCAAATGTAGCAATAAAGTCTTCCATTGTCCCATACTGCTTTAACTTGGTCAAACAACCTAAATGGTGGATGCCAGAGTCAAAGCGGTCATAAAGTTCAGCCACAACTTGTGTCCAAGCAAATACCCTTGGCGTGCCTTTTTTCACCATTGCCACCATTTCCATTGTTATAGATCCATATGTAGGACAACATAACGAAGATTGGATAAATCATCAGTAATGCCATGCAAAGAGAAATAATGTTCCATTTGGGTGACCCAACCTGTGGGATCCGATCCATCAAATTTATTCACCTCAATTCTGGGAGGGCGGAGGTCTCGAGAAAAGTGGGTAGTATGAGGTCCTTGGTAATGGGAAGAGTCATGGTCATCCTGATAAGATGGTTTTTTAGAAGAGAAAGGGTTCTGGGAATGGCCTATGAAGTGTTCTTTGAGGTCTTTGATGTAGGAACAATATTCCTAGAGGACGTGAATAGCTGAATTGATTGAGATAAGGTTTGTATTGATATTCTTGTTGTCTTCTGTGTTCTGGTGGGTGTCAACAATCAAGGTATTGAGTTGTTGGGCTTGGGTGGTAGCCATTTGGAAAAAATGGCTAGGCAAATGGTATAGGGGAAACAAAAGGGCATTGGAGGGGTGAGTGGGACCACTGAGAAGAAGGGTGTCAAATGATAGATACCATTGCGTTCAGGACAAAAAGGGGGATCCAATGGGATAGGGGCCAAATAAGGGTGTCAGAGAAGGGTCGGGTCCACACACACAAAAAAATTATGTTAAAAATGATAGGTATCACTGGAATCGGGGAGAAGAGAGGAACCCAGTGGGATAGGTCCCAAAGAAGTGTGTCGGTGGGACTACTATACTCGTTTTTTTTTAACTCATGTGGAGTTATACTCTGATCTAAAGAATACTACAGTGTTGAAATACCCAAATTCTTAACAGGAAGAAATGTGTAGTAATTTCTCAACCCAAATGCAGGAGGCACAGTTGTGCAAAAATAGATTTTGTCTGTTCTATTTTTGTTTCCGTCCCAAGGGTTAGGGTATGCAGGGTGTCTACAGACAAGGGTTTTCTCTATGCTATAGCTCTCTGATATACGTGCAAGGTCCAACAATAGTACTCAGCCCAATATCTCAGGGCACCAACTAAGGAGGCTAGACCGTGCCCTTAGTCGTACTACTTGACTGCCCAGGTACTAGAGAGTATCTTCCAGAGTGTTTTTCTTGGTGGCACTATAGTAGTCAGGTGGTTAATTAGTTTATCTATGGAGGGCTTTAGGAGATCTAGCTCGATCCGTATACGGGTGTTGTCTGATGCGCTACCACTCGAAGGGGTACCAACAAAGGTTACAAGGGTGGCCAACAGATGTGTGTTTAAGTACCACTTGTATTTCATGTGTGTATGACTCACCGACCGCGGGTTTATGCACGTAACGACAGATCTTTGTAGCTTTAAGATGCCAGAATATGTCTCTACCTTGAAAAAAAAAATTAACCCACAATTTTCTGCCGAGGAGATTGCTTTGATACCACTTGTAGTATTCCAGATATAAAATAGTATGCAGAAAATAATATTTTAGCTAGAAATGGTAAACAACGATGATACAACCAAAACAATACCAGAATAACACCACAAAGAGCACCTTGATTAATGATAGCAATGTTCACTTGCCTCTTCAAGGGGGAAACCTCCAGCAGAGGAGAGCTCTATTACAATAATATCCAAGAAAATATTTCTCATACCCTCTACTCCTATTTATACTCAATCTATCTATCCAAAAGAACAATCTAGAGGAAGATCATTCTAGAAGCGAAAGCTTCTATTACGTCCTCTTACATTTGATTTATTCTTCCTTATTGCTCGGCCTTATTAATATTGCCTTTATTACATGGAATTATATTATTCTACCTACGTGAGGGTTTAAGGAGGTTAGGTCCCTAACAATTTATATAAATCCTCAGAAATACAACACATTGCACAATGCACATTCTCTCAAGACTTCAGGCATATGACAGACTCAAAGATATATTCAAAAGCATTACAATAGTACAAGAGACTCAGAATGAGCTCTATACCAAAGACTCAATGGATCTCATCTAAACATCTAACTAGCCCCATTTATGATGTCACTGTTTCATTTTATAGCTTTTTTTGCTCAAGAGATTTGTCTCTTTCTGCTCTACTCCACTCGCTTGACTAATAAAACTACCTCACATGCTTCTAGCACTTCCCTACAGTCCATGTAGCCTTCAAAAATCCGAGAAATCTTAATCTCCCTGCCAACTCATCTTTTTCTAGCTCCACGATCCCTTGTGTTGTTGGAAGTAATCATTTGAGAGGATTTCCCGATGATTGTTTTCTTGATTCCGATGTGTCTTCTTAATTTACAGTACACATCAAAACTAGGACTAGCACACATTCCATCATCTTGTAAACCTATTGCGCATTATCAAAACTCGATCTTACGGGCACACTTTGTCATTCCTCACACATTACCTTAAACGTACGCAAAATTGTGGAATGACCACACAAATTCATTTATGCGCGCATGCAAAATGAACCCAAAACTTTCAGTACCAACAACACTTAGGCAAGTAGGCTCAATTCACCTCTCATGGACATAAGCCGTCATCATTCATGAAGAGACGTATTCTAAGCATCATAGACATGTTTAATTTTATTTTAACTAAGTGTGTGAACCCTCTCATGGATTTTGATGAAGCCAAATAATGATAATGAGAGTGAACATTTACCTAGCGATCATGCGAAGGCATACTCAACAAAATCGTGGAAAAATGGAATAAAAACATGTACTTCTACATTTTATGGTTTGGAAGTACAATTTATAGTTTGATCTATCGAGGTGATTGATAAATATAAATGGGTTGTGGCCAATGTGCTCACATTTCTCGATCTTCTTGTTGTACATATAGTTAGGTAGTCTCCGTGTATCAATGCTTATATGTTTTATAAGTAAGTAAAAAGTTTAATTTATAATGTTTTAATTAAAAAACATAACAAATAAACTATGATATAAAAATTATTAACTTAAAAATGATAACCAACTAACTTGAGTAGCCCTCTAAAACTCCATACAAGACAAACAAACATCTTTAAATACCAAAGAGAAGATATTGACCGTCCATCCTTCAATTTCTCTAAAAACATATTGCCTTTTACTAGAGAAATCTTCATCCATGTTATGCATGAAAAACATGAGTGCAACTAACCTAATAAAAAAATCTCGAGACATCCCAAAGTTGTTCAACGATGGGTCGGAGATTCAAATTCAAGATCTCGAAGACAGTTGTCATCGAGTTAGATCAGTCTATAGAAATCTAAACTGGTTTTACCCTTTGATGTAGCACACATTTTAACACAATTTTCAAAGCTATGAATTTTGCAACCTTGTTTGTACATAATCCCAAATTTACTTTAAACTTAAGGGTATGAGATTGTTTCACTTGATTACACCTATAGATTCTGATAAGTTAACTTACCCCATTAAACATTAAAATACAAAGAAAATTATATCTTAATTTGAAATTTGAGAAAATCTATTAAAATACAAAGAAAATTACATCTTAAGCTGAAATTTGAGAAAATCCTTTTTCATTACAAATATAGATAAACCAGGTGCATTTTACACTGACAGTGACCCCAGGATCCAATGCAATGAAAATCGATTTAACGCTGAACCGAGAACCACAGCCCGATAGACTTAATTACAACAACATATAACAGTACCGAACATTTTGATTTTACATATTTCTCTCTTTTTATCAGGCTTCTACATCTATGTATTATTTCGGAAGCAATTTCATGGCAGACAGTGCGAGAGATCGAATGGGCGTGCTGTGCCTGCTCAACCCCACACTGCCCGAGAAGGCGCTGTAATATTCCCAGTCCGACGTCGTATTCATCACTTTCTCCAAAGCCTCCGCCAAAGCCTCCACCAATTCTGATCTCTTCTCTAATGCAGCTTTGTCCCTCTCCATAACAGCGATCAGAAGCTCGATGCTGAATCTCCTGATATTTGGAACGTCCTTCGATGGATATGGATGACTCCGGAAAACCTCTACCAGTTTACAAATCAACGATTCCTTTGTGACGCCACTCGATTTTTTGAACACGAGATCGAAATTCGATTTGGTCATAATCTTGAAGAACTGAGCAGCGAATCCTATGTCTGCTTCCAATTTTTTGTCTGCTTCTTGATGCTTGCATGAATGATTCTCCCTCACAAACTTCAGAACCTGAAAACACATCACAAAGAAGTTAACTGATCGGATGAACTGTTGTCGATCAAACTGCGACGCATAGACTTTAATTGTCAAATGAAAGGTTAAGAATTGAACACAATCTTCTACCTGCTCTGCCAGTGCATTTTCACTCAATTGAACGTAATCTGACTTTGCGTACGCAAGCAGATTTCGAAGAATTCTTGCTGCATGAATACCCTGCACGGTGTCGTTCAGAGCAGAGATCAGTCTGGCGATTAAATTTTGGTGATCGTCCAGCTTAATGCTCATCATTATTTCACAGTTGTGTTCATTCTCGAGTGAAAGAAAACCCAGGGCTTCTCCTGCCTTGTTGACGAGTTCCTCCTTTTCATCGTTATTATTATTTCTCTCCATGAAAAAAAGAGAGAAGAGAGTATGCAGAACTCCACCAGTACCGCCAATGCTCTCACGGCCCTCCTGTTCGCGAGCAAGACTTGTCAGCGTGTCGATAGCCAGGATTTGCAGACGATGCGTCAATATTTCTGTGTACTGAAGAACGTTTCTGAGATTGCTTATGGCGAAGACTATCTCCCGGATCCGTTTCCTCAAGTCCATCCCTCTTGAGCCTGTAGTGCTTGCCAGCATATTCACTATCTGCAGAGCGGGCTTTGCCCTATCGATTTGCAATTGGAGGGCGTTGGGCTTTAAGTCTGTGAGTGCGATAATTTTAGGAAGTAGCCCTCTGCAGCTTCCAATTTTATCGTGGTTGGAGCGCTCTTCTGCCAACTTTTGCAGTATGGTGAGCCCCAGCGAAACAAAGCCTCCCGGACTTGAGTCATTTGAGTAAAGTAGACAGGCTATGGATTCCATTAACCCAGCGATGGCTGTCACCCGAATGCAATCCCGTTTATTCTCGACCAATTTGGAGATGATCTGTGCAGCCGCTTTTCGAATCTCCTGCTCGTGATCGTTCTTGAAATTCAGCATGTCGATCAGCCTCTCCACCACATCTCTGGTGGTTCCGATTTTCCTCAAAGTTTTTTCAGCAAACTGCTCAGTGCTTGCAAGCTTGGACAGTACTCGAGCACCCGTGAGCTGTCCATCGACACTACTGGATTGCAGCAACTCCATGCTGTGTGACACAAATTCCATCTTCAAACCGTCGAAAACGCTACCATTGACGCACCGCGAATATGTATCATAGAGAAAACGTTGGACGGTGTCAAGCTCAGACTGGTCGAAGCCATATTCATCGTTCACCTTGGTGAGCAATTTCTCTGCAATGATCTTCCACTGCCAGTAGGCCTTCTCGAGAAGAAACAGAAACGATTCGGCCAAAGACAGGCCGTAGAAAAGTTTGAGA
Source organism: Picea engelmannii (assembly GCA_009831015.1). NCBI lineage: Eukaryota > Viridiplantae > Streptophyta > Pinopsida > Pinales > Pinaceae > Picea > Picea engelmannii. The sequence continues at coordinate 28,253 of ML796977.1, read as the reverse complement.
GCCGATTTCAGATTCTTGGTGTTGCTACTTGAATCTTCGCTGAAGTGGTGTCTTACTAACCGATAGAGAGACAAGCTGACGCATGTCGAAGCGGACAACAATTGCAGCCAGAAGAGCAACCTGACCTTTGACATACACCAAGTTCTCTTCTGTAAATCATCATGATCGACCCCACGATTTTCTCTACTGTTGTTTGAGCTCAAGCATCTGAAGAATTTTCTTAAGATAAAGTTGCAGGCATTACAGAACCCGCGACTTAGCCGTTTAGCTTCGCGGCTGAGAGTTGTCATGGATGTTAGCATTGTCTCACGGTGCCACTCGACCTCTTGGCTTCGGCCGAAGATGCGAGTACCTTCTATCAACAATATTATGGTGACGAACCAGAAGTCCACCGTTTCTAAATTTGTTGCGAAGCCTCCGAGGACGACGACGGTGGCCCAGATGAAGGCCAACTCTCCGAGCCCGCTAGCTACCTTCTCCAGAATGGCAAGCCTAAGGGCAAACAAAGTTATTTTTATCTCGGGAAGTACCTCCTTGTCACTGCAACTCCTGGAATCTCGTGGTTTAGATCTCTGCTCCTGCGGTCCGGATGGAGAAACTGATTTAGGAAAACCATCTCCGGGTTGTGAAGGCATTACATCCAGAAGGACACTCGGTGATTTTGTGTCGCCGTTCATTTCTGTAACAGTTACAATATATCTAACCGGTGAGCATTTCTGCATATATATATATAAAGCTGCATAGTAATTACATCCAAATCTATTCCGAAGTTTCCATTCAATATGTTTTGATCCTTAATATTGACTATTGCAGGACTTGGATGAATAGTGAAGAAGCGCGGAAGCATCATAGACACGTTTAGTTTTATTTTAACTAAGTCGGTGAACCCTGTCATGAAGCAGCGTGGAAGCCTCGTAGACATTATCTGGTGAACCCTCTCATGAAGCAGCGTGGAAGCGTCATAGAAAAGTTTAATTTTATCTTAACCAATTGCGTGAATCCTGTCATGCAGCATCGTGGAAGCAAGACTTGTCAGCGTGTCGATCGCCAGGATTTGCGGAGCATGCGTCCATATATGTCTGTACTGAAGAATGACTCTGAGTCGGCGAATACTATCTTCCGGATCCCTTTCCTCGACGGCTTCCATGCCTGTAATCATTATCAACGACTTTAACATTAAAGTTGAGTTGATCAATTTTGTTTTTTTACGCGAAAAACTCACCAATACTTTTCCCACGTTACACGTTAATGATGCGAACTTTCCTCTACAACTTTTTTCCCTGTACTCACCAATACTTTTCCACGTTTATGGATGAGATGTTTTCTTTATAACTTCACCAATATTTTTCCACGTTTATGGATGAAATGTTTCTCCTTTACAATTTTTCTTCTTATAATCATTATCAATAAGGTGAGTTGATCAATTTTTTTTCCCATGGAAAATAGGTCCTTACATGAAAGCGTTGATTCGTTGTTTTATCAAATGGTTTTTTTTGTTAATATTTGGTGATATAAATTTATCCAAATTATTATTTTTTGTTGTTTAAAATTCATTTTTGAATGTAATAGTGGAATTAGGCAATATAAATTTACACAAATCACTATTTTTTGTTATTCAGAATTCATTTATGAATGCAGAAATGAATTCAGCATGCTGAAAAACTCTCGAATAATCTAATTATACAGAAATAATCATTCAAATCTAAAAATTAAACAATTTGTAAAAATATCAACCATCACTTCCAAAAAAAATGTAACAATGATTTCGAAGGTGATTAGATTAACATGAACTTTTTTAATATTTTTAAAAAATAATTTATTAAATTATTTTCCTTATTTTGTTTCTAGGGATTTTTGATTTATTAATTTTATATTTTTCAAAATTCTTTTTGCGATGTCTTATAAAATAATTCAATATTTAAAAAAAATAATTGATCAGAAATTTTTTTAAAATTAAAAATAAAAATTAGAATCTTTAAAAATTTATTTATTTTATTTTTTAATTAATCAAAGAAATGATGAAGTTAGAATCTAAAATGAAATCCACAAAATATATTAAACATATTCAATATAAAAAATTAGAAAGTGTCATGTGGTAATCTTCACATGGAATTATTAATTTTTGTTTATTAAAAAATAAAACTAAAACTAAAAGTTGTCATTTTTATGTGACATTTTGAAAAAAGCTAAAATGTTTAAAAATTTATTTATTTGATTTTTTAATTAATCAAAGAAATGATGAAGAGTATGACTTTATTTCTAAAATAAAATATATTAAACATATTCAATATAAAAAATTAGAAAGTGTCATGTGGTAATCTTTACATGGGATTATTAATTTTTGTTTATTAAAAAATAAAACTAAAAGTAAAAGTTGTCATTTTTATGTGACATTTTGATTTTGATGTTATTAAATTTTTATATATTTTTATTTTAATTTTTATATGGTGACAATTATTTATTAATATTATGATAAATTTTATTATTAATTTCTATTTATTACTCAGAGATTACTAGTTTTAGTTGTTTGTGCGAAATCCTCAAAATTTGTTAATCAGAGTGCCCCAAAGGTGTAGATACACTTAGACCAGGCCTTAGTTTTTCTATTGGTTACTAAAATTGATTTTGATGTTATTAAAATTTATATATTTTTATTTTAATGTTATTTATTGTGACAATTACTTATTAATATGATAAATTTTATTATTAGTCATTGTTTATTACATGGTGTAGAGGTTATTAGATTAGAAGTATTGAAGTGACTTTTTTTATTATCATTAGCAAGTATTTAAAAAATAAAAAATACAAACAAAAAATATATTTCTTCTCATTAAGAGTTTAACATGTCACTTATGGAATTTGTAGGATGCGGTAAGAGTTTTTCGATGATAATAGTAGATGCTCAAAAATTCTAGCGCTCTTCAACCCTAGCACTTTGCAACAACGAAGCTTTTGATGCACGCCCTGATACCAGAGCTCTGCCGCTAAAATCCAAACTCTGAAGGCGAACACCTCACGAGATTCCTGCACACCCAGAATGAGCTCGGGAGAGGGGGGGAAACCCCCCTCGTACAGTGACATCACCGCCAACGACAGAAACAAAATCCATGTTAAGCGACCTACCTTTGAGCCACCAGCGCACCTGTGGGATCAACTCTTCACCCAAGAACAAGGACTCAGAAAGGAAATGGAGCTAGAACCTAGCACGTCTCGTCCACAAGCTTCCAAAGGATGGGAACCAGGCAAGTGTATACCACAAATGGACAAACCCCCACAATATCACATCAAATCAACTCGGGTAGCGGAGCACACTCAGTTTATGATGGATCATGCATTGATCGTCAAATTTTTGGGCCTTTGGCCAACCGAACGAGATCTCACATGCTGGATCAAGGACTGGTGGAACCCCAAAGACGATTATGAAGTCCAACTTAACTCCAAGGGCTTTTTCACAATAATCCTGTACAACCTCGAAGACAAGGACAAAATCTTTGACAATGGACCGTATTTCTATAATTCAGCGGAACTGTTTCTGAGATTTTGGACAGACAGATTCAGCCCGGAGAAGGAGGACTTTACAAGAGCACCAGTTTGGATCCGTCTGTACTCATTGCCCTAGGAATTTTGGCTGGAAGAAATACTCATGGGGATCAGAAACACTGTGGGACAATACGTCAAAGCTTCGGAGGCTACAAAGATGAGGAAGTACACCTCATACGCCTGCATCTGCATCTATATGGACTTATCAAAGGCCCTGCCAGGATCTATCACGCAAGAATACCAGGACGACGACTGGAACCAGACCATTGATTACGAACACACACCCTTTTGGTGCAGAAAGTGCCACGAGCACGACCACCTATTAAGAGACTGCCTTTTGAATGCTACAGCCACCAAGATCAACGAAAGTAAGCAAAAGGATGGCTTTGCCAATGTCACAGGAAGACAAAAGAACCCATCAAGGAAACAGAACCAGAGCACGATCCCAAAGATCCCCACTAAAAACTCCTATGACATTTTGAATCAGCTGCCAGAAGAGGAGGAAATACAGAACCCCCATCAAGCAACAATGTAAGCGAAGGGAAAAAGCACCGAAGTGCCAAATACAACCCAATCAAAAGAAACAACCCATGCAACACAAACAGGCACAGACAGAGACACCACCATGCTCATGGATGAAACAGATCTAGCGGATATAGACCTGGAAAAGCTGGAGGAAGCCCTCAATCAAAAAGACCTGCAACATATCCTAGTAGATCAGCTCCGTAAAGTTCATAAAGTGTTCACCAACTCCACAGCGGGATCTACAACTAGACTGGGTATTACGGTAGATCCAAGATTAGAACCCAAGAGAATAACCAAGAAAAATAAGAGAAGGGGACGCAAAACAACCCATCAGCTTATTAAAGTGGTAGGGCACCTGATGATCAACTCAGGCCAGATACAGAGGTTATCAGAGGGATACCTCCACCCCCCTCCACCTTCCTCATGATGAAGACAATTACTTGGAATATCAGAGGGCTCAATGGTAGATCCAAGCAGAGGATCCTCCGAGAATGTATTAAAGATGAAAACCTGGATATCCTTCTTCTGCAAGAAACTAAGTGTGCAGGCCCGGAAGCTGAAAATATCTTCCAATGCAGCTGGAGAGACTGTGATTTTTTTTACCAAGATTTAGTGGGAGCCTTCGGAGGACTAGCCATTCTCTGGAATCCACACATAGTCTCTCTGCATCATGCCTTCTCCATGAACGACACTCTAACGGCTCACTTCACAGTCACATGATCCACTAAGGAAGGAGCCATCACGAATGTCTATGGTTCGCAGACAGCCCAAGAAAAGGAGAGCTTCATGGAAACTCTTCAGCATGTCAAAACTCTTTTACATACGCCACACTAGATCGTAGGTGACGACTTCAATATGATCCTGACGCTAGAAGAGAAAACTGGAGGAACAAAACGGCTGGAGCAGGATAGTGGTAAGTTCAAAACCCTAATAGAGAAACTAAACATGGTTGACATGGAAACCTGAAAGGGAATCTTTACCTGGTCCAATAGAAGAACAAGACACCGGCATGTAGCCTGCAGATTAGATCGATTTCTCATGGCTGAAGCCCTTCTTGAAAGCGATCAGGCAATGGAAGCAAACATAATGCCAAAATCAGGGTCAGACCACTGGCCTATTGTCTTCTGTCTGGACCCGGGTATCACCCCCAAACCAAACCCTTCCGCTTTGAAAAGTTCTGGCTCTCCCACCCAAACTTCCACCAGCTGGTTCACACCTGGTGGGCCCAGACAGAAATAGATCATGGTACTCACATGTATAAATTCCAGCAGCGCCTCAAGAACTTCAAGCAACAATTGAAGAGCTGGAATAAATCCACTTTTGGAAACATCTTCCAAAGGAAGAAAGAGATCGAGTGCCAACTCGAAGAAATACAACGAACCTTCATCTCAAGAAGAAAAACTCCAGACCTAGTGAAGGAAGAGGAGAAACTACAAGCAGAAATGGAGGTTTGTAGAGAACAAGAAGAAATCCTTTGGAGGAAAAAATCCAGGGTTCAATGGCTTAAAGAAGGGGAGCGAAACAAAAAATTATTTCATAGAGCGTTGACACACTGAAGATACATCAATCGAATCACCCAATTGGAGGATGCACAAGGCATACCCATAAGAGATCATGACCAAATCGCGGAGGAACTCAACTCCTATTATAAAGATCTCCTCACAGAGACCAATATGAATAGGGAAGAAGCAATCCAGAAAATAACCAAGCACATACCCCCACTGATTACCCCTGAGTAGAACAGAGCACTGCTAAGGCCAACCACTCAGACAGAAGTGGACTTGGCAGTAAAGGAAATGCCCCTAGGGAAAGCACTAGGTCCGGATGGCTTCACCACGGATTTTTTCCATCACTGTTGGGACATGATCAAGGAGGATGTCTAGCTGGTGGTAGAAGAATCAAGAACCTCTGGACAAGTCTCTCTGCACTCAATGCAACGTTCATCACTCTAATCCCTAAGGAGGAGCGTGTCACACACCCAAAGCAGTTCAAACCAATCTCCCTCTACAATGCCATATATAAAATAATCACAAAGGTTATTGCTACTTGCCTCAAGCCACTCCTACCTCTCATTATTTCCAAAGAGCAAGTTGGCTATGTAGAAGGGCGACAAATCATGGACAGTGTCATTCTGGCCAATGAGGTGATCCACTCTTTGAAAGCGAGCAACACACCAGGTATTCTTATTAAACTCGATCTCTCAAAATCTTTTGATAGATTAAGCTGACAATACTTGCGATCAGTGCTGGAGTCCTTTGGCTTCGATAAACTTTGGGTCAACTGGGTTCTCAAACTCACCTCCTCTGCTTTCTTTTCCATTCTAGTCAATGGGACACCCTCCCAGCCCTTCCATTCCACCAGGGGAATCAGACAAGGTGATCCTCTCTCCCCCTTCCTCTTTGTGCTTATGGCAGAAGGATTAGGTCACTATCTCAAAGCAATGGTTCTTGAAGGATCCCTCAAAGGGATACCCCTTCATAACCTCCATCCAGCGCCCTCGCACAACCAGTTTGTCGACGACACCCTACTTATGAACACCCCTACAGTCAGAGAGGCCACAAAGCTCAACTCAATTCTCTCTGACTTCACGGAAGCCTCGGGCATGCTTCTAAACCTGGACAAATCCAAACTCTACTTTTTCAACACACCAGCCTTGGTTCAGAATCATCTTTCAAGACTTCTAGGCATCTCTAAAAGCTCCCTTCCTTCCATCTACCTAGGCATACCCCTTACTGGAGAGCCAGCGCGATCCATCTCATGGGACAACCTGCTCCTGTCTATAGCCAACAGGATGAATAACTGGACCTTTAGACCTTTGAATATTGCTGCCAGACTGGTCCTTCTCAAGTCAGTCCTGCAAGCTCTGCCCACCTACCTCTTTACTTCTCTGGCAACGCCCATTTGGGTTATTAGGGCAATCATGAGCCTCCAATGGAATTTCCTGTGGCAGGGACACCAAAACAATAAAAAGTGGGGTTTAGTTGGATGGGATAAACTTTGCAAACCCAAAAAGTTTGGAGGGATGGGAATACAGGATCCGGGAAATCTTAACCAGGTCATGGGAGCCAAAATGTGATGGAGGTGGTTGTATCATCCGAAAGAACTTTGGGCACAAATCTGGAAACAAAAGTATGCCCCGAACACATAGCCTGACCAATTAATTAGATTCAATGAACATATACATGGATCCAATATATGGAACACTGCCTGGAAAAATCGCCCCCTGATCCAGAAGCATGCTTTTTGGGAAGTGAGAAACGGGGAAAGCACACTCTTCTGGCAAGACTCATGGCAACAACTACCCCCTCTCAGTGACTTGGAAAGCCTCAATCCTCTTAAGCAAATATTACATCTGAATATCTTCAGGAGAATTAAAGACCTCTGGATTCCAACTCACAGAAGCCAACCCTAAAGACAGTGGAAAACAAGGCGAACATAATTACAGCTCATGGATGATATCGACCTTCTACCTTGGCAGGATTGTACACTGCATCGAAAAATTCCAATCAAAGAGGGATCGAACATCCTTCGATGGGGCCACTCTATAACATGTATCTTCTTGGTTAATGAAGCTTACTACCTACAGGGAAAATACCACAACCAAATCCCCGAAACAATTTGGAGCAAAGTTTGGCAAAGCCTTCTTTGGCCTAAGGTATCCATTTTTCTTTGGCTCATAGCTCAAAACCGTATCCTCACATGGGATAATATTTTAGAGAAAGGATTTATAGGTCCCTCGAGATGCACCCTATGTCAACAAAGAGAGGAAACCATGGAACATCTCTTCAACAATTCCCACTACAGTCAACAGATCTGGGATTGGGGGGCCCAAGCCATGAAACGCTCCAACCGAAACTGAGGCAGCATCAGGGACACACTCTCTAATTGGGAGACAATCTCCTTCCATAATCTAATTCTCCAACGCATCTGGCAGTTGCTCCTGGGTTTCACCTTATGGGCAATTTGGAAAGAAAGAAATAAGCGAATCTTCCACTCAAAAGCCTCCCCTCCCACCATTACGTGGGAGAGGGTTAAGAAGCTAATCCGAGAAACAGTCCATAGTAAATCTTGGCACCACGAAGACCTGCAATGCGTTCCCAAGGAGGACAACATTCTTAGAGGCTGGGACATGCAAATTCGTGTGCAAACTCCGGTGAAGACCAAAGGTAGACAAGCCAACAGCCCCACGATATGGACCCCACCCCCATCAGGCTTCATCAAGCTAAACTTCGATGGGGCCTCCAGGGGAAACCCTGGACCAGCAGGTTTCGGCACAGTCCTTCGGAACCACATTGGTGAGATCATTCACGTGATGGCTGGCTTTTTGGGTGAGAATACAAACAATGTGGTGGAGCTCATAAGCCTTGTCAGAGGCCTCCAAGCTGCCATTCAAAACCATTACCATCAGTTCATTGTTGAGGGAGATTCCCAAATTATCATCCAACTCATCTCCAAAATCCTACATGGCGAACACCCTAGGCGGATCTCCCCCAGCCGGAGACTCTCAGGCCTTCTGGAGGATTTTGGAGATCTCATCCACCCCAATCTCACTTTAATCCCTTCTCATGTGAAACGAGAAGCAAACAAAGTTGCGGATCACCTGGAGAATACTGGAGTTGACACCAAGTCCGAACTCATATATTGGCAAGCCCATCTCTCTGATGATACAGATCTCTCAATGCGATGCAGAGACCTTGCGAATAGAGACTCCTTAGCCCCGGATGGGGTGACATGCAACAAATCCTTGCCACATGGCTCAACATCAAGCCACAGCTTAAATACTGTAGGCCGCTCCCCATCCCTTTCGCATTTACGATGGTAGCTGGCCATTATAGCCGCTATACGGAGGAGGGAGTTCTCCCTCGCGCAAACGCACTCGCTCAGACAACATTCAATATGACAGGGTTAATGGGAATCCATGCGAAGCCATCATTTGGTAATTTGAAAATTGGAGATCCTGGACAGAGCTGGTTCACTCTTGTTTTGGACCTCCTCGCCGGTTGGGAGCTCTAGTGTAGTTCTGGTTCATTCTCGTTTTGGTTCAGTCTCGTTTTGGTTCATTCTCTTTGTATCTTTATACACCCCTCATCAACAATGACAAGGAAGTGAGGCAGGCCTCGCCGAGGCTCAGCCTGGTACACCCACAAAGAGTAGAGGCAAAGGAGGAAGAACCCAGAGCGCGCTCTGTCAATGGCGACTTCCATTCTCCGGCAGAGAGCACGCACCGACCAATTGGCACTCCATGCCATTATCGCTGAGCCTGGGACAGAATGTAGCATGCACACCATGGTAATTGAGCCTGGAAGCTGTCTGAAGGGAGGCATTGCAGAGGAGTTTCCAACCTGTTATGTTGATGAAATGCCGTACCTGGAGGATTTAGTGACCACCCTGGAACCCCAAGCCACGGTGCCTAAAAAACAGGTTGGAAGCGGTCCGAAGGGAGAGCCGACAGACAAATTCCCAATTTGTATTGTTGAAGAGATACTATGGATGGGTGACTACAACCCCATCAGCCATGCTGAGAAGGAAACGAACGAGGACGAGGCTCGGGACAATGCATGCGCAGAAAGGAATTTTGACGAGACCAGAGCAGGGATGAATGTGGATGCAACCAGAGAAGGACTGAACGTGATCGAGGCCAGAGCAGGGATAAACGTAGAAGTGGGGAACGAAACCTTCGATGAGGAAAGAAATAATGACTTGCATGGTCCACTCCTCTGTGCAGAGCATCTGGCTTTGGTGTTCGAACTCCGAGGCCACATGGTAGACCAGAAGCACAGAGCCCTCCTCATGGGACAGTGCCTGGACTTTCTCCTTGACGTGTACTCCAACGCTCCAACAAAGAGGAAATGTCCAATGTGCGCGCAGTCGTTCGCCATCCCAGCCAGATCCATGTGGCAAAAAGGCAATGGCGACAGGTCACCGGGTATCTGAGTTCTCCTATGCTAGTTTGTTTTATGTTGCATCATGATGTTGCTAAATGTAAACTTGAACTATGGCCACCTGTCCTGGTTTCCTTCGGCATGACAGAGGGCAAAACAATTTTTAGCTTATCCTCCTAGAATCATTTCACTCCAAACTATGTTCGTTTCCGGTAAAACGACAACATTTTTGGTGGCTCATGACGACTATATCTCTGTGTATTTTTTCAATGTTTCTCTGTTAACTTAATATAGTAGGTACTATCTTTTTTACTTACTAAAAAAAAAAAAAAAAAAAGTCACTTATGGAAATTGAACTTAATGGGGGGAGGATAATAATCATTCCTCCTAACTACCCAAGCTAAATCCAATTGACACATACCTTCTATTCTTACATTTGTAATGTGATAGTTAGGTCAAGTGTGAAGTTATCATCCCTTTGTTGTACATAGTTATTAAATTGAAAAATTTCTCTATTTCCACCCATTACGAAGGTGGTCTCTTCACCTACTCGCTACATAGAATAGTTGACACACTTTGTGGAGGGTAGATTGGCATGGGAATACCTATCATTCCCTCTGCCATCCCCTCTGTTATTTGTGTTACCCGGTGTAGCAAGGAATGGATTTTCCATTTGCGATTTATGTTACCCATGCAGTAAGGAATTTACAATTGGCTCCATCACCCATTCCACAAATAATTGATACTGTGAGTAGTATGGAAATGTGTATGATAAAGAGGGTCAATATAAATAATGGTGTTAATGGAATAATGGTATTAATGGAGAGGGTTTTGAAGCTCAGACTTATTTAGGTCAAGGGATCACTCCATCCACCTTTGTCAAGGAACTTTCCATTCTTTTTCCAATGTACATGGCTCTATTGCTTTTTCC
>ML796977.1:0-15964 GCA_009831015.1 Picea engelmannii | reverse complement strand
TAATAATATTAATCTTAAGTTGGTTTAACAAATTATAAGCTAATTTTTAGGTTTAAATTATTAATATTTAAAATAAGGTTAATAAAAAGGCTAAAAATAGGTTCAAATTATTAAGGCTAAATTATTTTATGTTCAAAAAAGGGTTGACTAAAGAGTGAATTAGAATTAGTTTAATTTTTCAATGGTATTATTAAGGTTACGCTAGTTTAAAAATAATAATAATGTTAATAAAGTAAGTCAAGGGGATTATTAGGTTAATGTCGGTTTAGAAGATTAGGTTAAGTTCAGGAGAAAGAGGGTGTTGAGGAGTGAATGAAGAGAACTATTGTTGAGGTGAATTGTTGTGTGTTGAGGAGTGAATGAAGGAACTACCCTTCAACCTGTGCATGGAGGAGGATCTGCGTGCATGCAGAGGAGGCCACAAAACCAAATAAGAAGTTGAAGGTTTACTACATTTAACACAGAAGAGATTGTGAAGTTCACATGGTTGTGGAGCCATTAGTACATATGGGGTCAATATTCGATGAAATATTACGACGATAAGGATAAAACTAATGGTAATGTCAAAAAAAAAATTTGGTCTCCCCGACGTTCGTCATAATTACAATTTTTTTCTCTATATTTCAAACTTTAGATGAACTTTCATCGGAAGTTCGATGCATTTTCTATCCTTTGAAATTATGACAAACTTTCGTTGAAATTTTGACACACGTGAATAGACCTGTGAAAAGGCCATGTTCATCACTATCATCATTATAATCATCAACAACATTATCATTGCCATTGTCATCATCGTAATCATCATCATCTTTGTCATTGTCATCATCATTGTCGTCATCATTGTCATCACCATAATCAACATTGTCGTCCTCCTCCTCCTCCTTATCATAATTTTTTTGTCATCATTGTCATTTTCGTCACGATAATCAACATTGTCATCCTCCTCCTCCTCATCATCATAATATTCGTCTTCATATTCATCATCATCATCATCATCATCATCATCATCATCATCATTGTCATTGTCATCATCAATTTCCTTGACAAGATCATCATCATCGTCATTGTTGTCACCATTTTCATCATCATATTCGTCGTCTTTACCATCATCATCATCATCATCATCATTGTCATCATCATTTTCATTGTCATCATCATTGTCATTTTCTGCATTTTCATCATCGTCATCATTGCCATCGTCTTCATTTTCATCATCAATGTCATCAATGTCATCATCGTCATCATCGTCGTCACCATCATCATCGTCATCCTCCTCCTCATCATCGTCATCGTCCTCCTCCTCATCATCGTCATTTCCATGGTCATTACCATCAATGATCCTCCTCATTGTTGAGGAAAAGATATGAAATGATCTTACTTAAGCATTTTCAGATCTTGCTTGGCTAAAGCAAGATAGACGGGAGTATCACCCCATGTTTATAGCCATCAAAATTTGTATCCTAATTCACAACTATTAATTACAAGTGCTTAAGCTGGTTTTTTTTATAAATGAAAGCTTGTTGAAAAATTCGTTATATATGTAATTTTATGAATATAACAGATGTTGAAATAAATATAGAGACAAAAGTAAAGACACCAAGTCAATAATCAAAGTAAATGAGATATAAATCAATCGTTTATTTCATTCCAATTCATCAAACGAATCGTTCTCTTTACAAAATTCCGTGAGGAAGTTTTGGACCAAAGTCAAACTTAGATGTCCCCGATGAATCATACAAAAAGACTTCTGATAGAAAGTAAAAAAACTGAACTTTAAAAGCTGGATCAGCTTGCCACAGATTTCTACCCACTCGACTCTGCACAATAGCCTTTATCAGTCATGAAATTTAATTCATAAACATACAAGTCTACACAGACTATCACAGATAGATCAACACCTCTGAAAAACAAGTGTTTGAATGATGTAATTCAACCCTGAATCTTGTTGTCTACAATAGGACCCGCTATCATAAAAGATAATTAGGCTTCCAATGAATTAAAGAATGAATGAAAACTGAATTATCTCAACAAAACTCAAAGAGTAGACCTTAGTATGTTTCTCCTTCTGTTCTCGTTTTGTTCCTCCTTTTCCTTTTGCCTTTAAGCAATTAGAATTAGTTGAAGTAGTTGAATTACTTCTTTAGTTAAGTTAACTAAAACTCAACCAACCTTTTAGTTAAGGGGGAAAATTAATAAAATCATAATAAGGGTTTTTAATAAATAATAACTAGTAGGAGGGACCCCTTGTGACTCCCTTTAGTTCTTTACCAAACATAACACAACTAGTTAATCAATCAAAATATCCCTCCTTGTGATTCCCATCATCACTCTCACAATTTGACAATTTATATCAATGATAATTGAAATTATTTCCAAAAATATATTATCCATATATCCAAAATATAGTGTGTTGTCCAAAATTTCAGAAGTCAATAAATAAAACACTTAAAACCCATATTTTCCACTATGGGAGGCAATATTTCCTTTGTTGTTGTTGTCACCCTTTGATCTCTCTGAATTTTCCTTAGGCTGTGTGGAGCCTTTAGGCCTAATCTCACTGATAACATGAGAGAAATCATCTCTCAAATTCATGCAGGAGGACACAGATTTGGCAAAGTCATTTGAGGGTGAGGAGGGGGAAGCAGTGGCTTTTCCTTTGTCAGGAGCATGGTGGGCCTCGGTTTTTAACCTTTTTCTTGCATGGGAAGACTGTACTGGTGAGTGGACAAGGGAAACTTAGACAATTTGATTAACAGGTGGAGGAGCAGGTAGAGACAAGTTAGGCCAGCCACGATGTTAGGAGACTGTCGGGTGGACAATCTCTTGCCATCCGTCATTTTCACGGACTTCAGGTTGTAGTGAGACATGAGGGGGAACTGGGATACCAGGGACATGTGGGGCTTGTAAGGGAGGCCTTTCTGGCCTAGGTTGGACCACTCCTTTCCCAATCCATTTAAAAAATCCAGCTTGAAATAGCTTTCTCAACTCTTGTGAGTCTGCATCAAAATATATAGAAAACCTTGGCCTTCTAGGGCCCCTGTTCCAATTTCCTCTTCCTATGTTACCCCAGACATGGCTACCTCTGCTGAAAAATCTCATTCATGTATGCATTATTGATTAGCAAATAGTTTCTTCAACAACCATACATGAAATATATTTTAAATATGAAACAAAGTTTGGCTCAACAACACATCAAATTCATGCAATCCAATCCATACAAATCGTATAACACTTGTCAATGAGAAGGGGGTGAATAAGGGTTCTGTGATATGTGATGGATTGTATTGAGTGAAAAGTGTTAAAATGAAGGGGTATAGATCAGGATTACTGCTCAACAAATCATCAAACAATCATCTGCATTGTAAATCAAAGAATAAATCACTGTAATTCATTCATGTGCCATCTTTTAGCTATCATAATACATAGTTTAACTTAACTATAATTTAATTTTAAGAACATGGAGTGGATAGTGAATATGAGAAGGCGAGGGGACTTGTAATGTGTGAAACAATGAGAGAATGGTAGGGAAAAAGTGAATATTGTTCATAAAACAAATCAAGTAATCCATAAAAACAACTCTATATTCAATACAAAAGATTCCAATACCAATCAAACAATTACTGTGTATCAAAAAATGTTCACTGTCTCACATCCAATTTCTTCTAGCATTCTCAATTAACACAGTCTATAATCATACTTAGAATCACTATCCTTTTCAACAGTCCTGTTAAGAGAATAGTTGGTTTCTTTCATTTCTTTTCCTTTCATTTAAACAAAATTAAAAGAAACACACAGTCACATTGCTCCATTTCTATCCATCACATGTCACTATAAAATATCAACCACTGTCCATAATTCACAATTTTCCCAAATAAAACATATATACGGGTCTTTTTTCCAAAACAGACTTTTTAAAACTTGCCCAATCTCATGCCTTTTCATTATACCAACTAATAAAACTTACAATGAAACCATAATAAAAAACCTCGAGCTTCATCACTGGTGGTGCAATTAAATAAAACATGCACGATGCCTCCATAATACATAAACAGTAAACAAAGAAATCACATTCATCAATTTCCAGTATTTGCCATGATCCCGATCGGGCTAATGAAACACACAACAACCACCAACTAGCAATTGACACCACACTGTAAGAATATAGCAATCGAAAGCATAATCAAAAGAGAAAAACCACTTACTGTACATTATAACTAATTCTCAATCAATCAATTTAATCAAATAAGACGAGTTAGGTTATCGACGCAACTATCATAACAACTTTTCCATGTGATGGGAACTGATGATCTCAGGGGATCCTGTTGTGATGCCTTGGAACTTATATTGTTGTCCCTCTTGTTGGAATTGCATGGTTAAGTCTTTAAAATCCACGAGAATGGGGCCTAGAGTGCGTAACCATTCGACACTAAGAATAATGTCACAACCACCCATGTCTATAACAAACATATGGGATTTCAGGTGATACTAACCAATTTGGAGTCACACATTTTCACATCGTCCCCCACATTTCATAGAACCACCATTGGCAATCATGATTTGAAAATTATTGACGGGACGGATGTAACAATTGACTTATTGGGAAATGCAACGATGAATAAAATTATGGGTGCTACCACTGTCCACAAGGATGATGACTGTCTTATTTTTCATGGAACCAATTAATTTGAGAGTCTAAGAGTAGAGAAGCTAGTGAGGGCATTAAGTGAAATCACTGGGTCAACGTCTGGTGGACCAGAGTGTGGGGTGAGGTCAGATGGTGGTGGTAGTTCCTCCACAGGCAGAACAATGACATCTTCTTCAGAAATATCCTCAGTCAAAACAATAAAAATCTTATGTTCCTTACACTTGTACACATGAAAATATTTGTCATCACAATTATAACAAAGACCCTTGAGTTGACATTCAGCCATTTCAGCGCTGGTTAATTTTTGGATCTTGAGGGGAGTTGCACGAGGGGCATAATTGGTGGGGTTAGGGTGAGGAGGAAAGGAGGGTTTGCAGGTCTGGGAGGATACAATTTCTTCTACTTCCTTGGCTTGTTGAGCAACTTCCAACCATGTGTGGGGGTGTGCCATGAGAACATGGGCACAAATTTAATATTTGAGGCCATTGATAAAGCATTCCCTAAAGAAAGCATTTGGCATGCCCTCCAGTATGAAATCCAAGTGATAAAATGCGGCAATAAAGTCTTCCACTGTCCCAGACTGCTTTAACTTGGTCAAACAATCTAAATGGTGGATGTCATAGTCAAAGCGGTCATAAAGTTCAGCCACAACTTGTGTCCAAGAAAATACCCTTGGCGTGCATTTTTTCGCCATTGGCACCATTTCCATCGTTCCGGATCTAGATGTAGGATAGCATAACGAAGCTTGGATAAATCATCAGTAATGCCATGCAAAGAGAAATAATGTTCCATTTGGGTGACCCAACTTGTGGGATCTGATCCATTAAATTTGTTCACCTCAATTATGGGAGGGCAGAGGCCTCGAGAAAAGTGGGTAGTATGAGGTCCTTGGTAATGGGAAGACTCATGGTCATCCTGATAAGATGGTTTTTTAGAAGAGAAAGGGTTCTAGGAACGACCCATGAAGTGTTCTTTGAGGTCTTTGAGGTCTTTGATGTAGGAACATTATTCTTGGAGGACCTGAATAGCCGAATTGATTGAGCTAAGGTTGTTATTGATATTCTTGATGTCTTTCATGTTCTAGTGGGTGTTAGCAATCGAGGTATTGAGTTCTTGGGCTTGGGTGGTAGACATTTGGAAAAAATGGGCAGGCAAATGGTATAGGGGAAATGGTATTTGGAAAAAATGGGTAGGCAGGCAAATGTCTTGATCTTATTATCTGTTAGGTTCTCTACTTCAGCCTTGAATTCTTTGAATTTTCTAAATACTTCATCTTTAGTCTTTAACAGATACAACGATGTCTTTCTTGAGAAGTCATCTATAAACGTTACATAGTAAAGTTATCCTCCTAGAAACTTCACTGGCATAGGTCCACATACATGTGAATGTATTAGGTATAATATCCCTTTGGATCTATTCTCACTACTTGGGAAAGGTTTCTTAATGTTCTTCCCAAGTGCACATCCTATGCACACACCTTCATGTACTGACTACAATTCTGGTATGCCTACAACCATTTTTTGTAGGGATGACAAGGCTTGATAGTGAAGGTGAGCATACGTTCTATGCCATAACTCACTAGGGTTGATTTTGTCATGTACTGGGGCTTGGTATTCTGAGCTTGAGTATTCTAAACTAGGAGTTTATATAACCTTCCTTCACGGGTTCCAATAACTCTAACATTTTTTTATCTTTGAGTCTTTAGACTATACACAAACTTTTCCATCCACAAAAGCTACTCTATATCCTTTCTCTTCCAAATAGGAAATAGATACTAGATTCTTTTTCAAACCAAAAAAATATAAAACATTACTAAGATGAATACAGTGACTTGATTCATTTTGATAGTAGCTTGTCCAATTCCCTTGACTACATAAGAGTTCTTGTCTCCAAGCTCTACTTTATGAGGTGTCTCCTTTTCCTTCATGCTTGAGAAATTCTTACGATCATCTGCCATATTCCTTGAAGCTCCACTATCGATCAACCACATGTCATATTCAATGGCTCCAGTAAGGGATGAATAATAGAAGAAATATACGTCATCATGCTTTGTCTTCTTTGGGGGTTCTTCATCATTGGCAATTGATGCATGCTGCCTCTCTTTTCTCTTCCTTGTTAGTTTAGGACAATTCCTTTTGTAGTGACCATAATTATGGTATTCAAAGAATTGTACCTTTGGCATATGTCTCTTGAACTTCTTTCTTGAATCAGATCTTTTCTTACCTCCATGTCTTTTAAACTTTGTTGCAAAGGCTTGAGAATATTCTTCCTTCTGAGTTTTTCCCTTGGAGTTTAACCTTGTCTCTTTTTGTGCACAACATGTCCAAAGTTCTTCTAATGTTGGAAACTCCTTCCTTATATTCATATTTGCAACAAATGCATCCCATGATCTAGAGAGACCATTGAGTATCATGTTCACAACTTCCTTTATTGGGATGGCTTATTCAATAGCTTGCATTTGATCTCTCAACTGGGAAATCCTCACAAAGTATGAAGCTATGGTGTCATCCTTTGTCATCTTTGTGTCACGAAGTTCATTCGTCAAACTCATCACTTGTCCAATATTTTAGAGCGAGAAAGGTTTGTTAGGGCATCGTACATCTTCTTGGATGAGTCAAGATGATAAATGTAGGGTATCAAGTGATCCTTTATAGAGTCCACTATGATACTCATAGCATTCATGTCATTATCCTTGAACTTCTCCAGTGCTACAACGTTCTAAGGTTCCTTCTCTTTTCCTACTTCAAACTATGGTTCCATGATATTGCCTTTCATGATATCTAGGACTTTATTCTTGGCAAGGATGAGGTCAATCCTTGTATTCCATTCTCTGAAGTTTAACGCCCCTTCTAACTTGTTTTCTGACTTCATAGAGTAAGTCATGACTGGTTTGAATTGGTCAACCTTTGACTTTGAACAAAAACTCAAACTTGACACCTTGGCTTGCTGAGAGTACTAGGAGGTGCACTTGTCTAGGGCGCACTAGGTTATCTAGGAATTAGGTCAATCACTTCACTTAAGGTGCCTCAAAAAGAGGGTTAAGGTTTCATTATTGTAGAAAAACTCTAACTGCAACTGAGAAACCCTCCCAATCTACGTTCCAGTGGTTAGACTATTTGAAGATAGTGTGGGCCCATAACCTATTAAAATAATAGGTGTGCTCATTTCACCATAGACAATATCACTATAGTTTCACCCAACCAGAGGCACAAAGGCCACCCTGAGCACCTTAACCTTGATAGACAAAATAATTCTAGAAGAAATCACTGGAACCAATAGCCAACCAAGGTAGCGTAACTCTCTCCAAAGCTAGCGTACCAAGCATAAATTTCAAACCATAACCAAAGACCAAGCCACCACTGCAGTAAATGCAACTCTCCACTAGTCATGTGCACCACTAGTCCTTATGCAGTTGTGAGAGTGAGTGAGTGAAAATGAGCTCAAGTGACCTCTATTTATAGTCCTCCAAGTGACCTAACTGGGTTGGATTCTTCTTCTAGAGGCTAATAATTTAATATAAATTATTCTCTTGAGTTGACTTGTCTTCTAGGGTTATTACCCAACTATTTAGGGTTTCTCTTGCTTCTCGAGATAATCTAGTCTCGTCAAAGGTTACATGTAGAGGTTAATTTCACTATACCCTCTTCCTCGTATAGATGATTTACTTGATCAATTAAAGAATGTTGTTTATTTCACTAAGTTGGATTTGCACAGTGGATACCATCAGATCATGGTTGTAGAACTAAATGCATGGAAGACTGCCTTTAAAACCAAACATGGATTGTTTGAGTGGTTATTTATGTCGTTTGGGATTTGTAATGCTCCGACAACTTTCATGCTTGTGATGAATGATGTATTCATGCTATTTCTAGATGATTTTGTGATTGTATATTTATACGGCATTCTTATATTTAGTGGGACTTGGGATGAACATGTAAGGCATGTAAAGCAAGTATTGGATACTTTTCAAAGGAAAAAGTTGTATGTAAAATTGTCCAAATGTGAATTTGGTAAGACTACACTTGTATACTTAGGTCATATTGTAGGGGGAGGACAATTGAAAATTGATCCTTCCAAGATTGATGTAATTGTAAATTGGCCTGAGCCCAAAAGTGTAGCCGAAATACAAAGCTTCTTAGGTGCAGTCCAATATTAGAGGAGATTCATTTCAAACTTCTCCTTTATAAAAGATCCTTTGCATGCCTTAACCAGTGTGAAGAACACTTTTCAGTGGGGAGGAAAGCAACAAAAATATTTCGACACTTTGAAGGAAAATATCAGTACCGCACCAGTATTAGCACTACCGAATCTTCAACAAACCTTTGATATCGAGACATATGCCATCGAGTATGCCATGGGTGTAGTATTGATGCAATATCGTAAGCCTATATGTTACCACTCTGAAACTTTTAACCAAGTTGTTGTTAACTATCCTACATATGATAAAGAGTTGTATGCATTAGTTCAAAGCGTAAATAAATGGAAGCACTACCTATTAGGGAAGGAAACAATCATACATAAAGATCATCAACCCTTACAGTATCTCCAAGCACAGACCAAACTGCAACAATATCAACATTATAGATGGATGGGTTTCCTACAACAATTTCATTTGGTAATCAAGTACACAAAGGGTATGAGTAACAAGGTAGCTGATATGCTTTCTAGAAATCCTATTGCTTCTTCTATTATTTTGAAGAATGTTTCTTTATCTCATGATAGCTATGTGGAACAATATGCCATTGATGAAGATTTTAAAGAAGTAAATGAGAAGCTAACCCATGGTGCATAGGTAGAGAACTATTCTCTGTAGGGAAAACTACTCTACCATCTTGGAAAGCTATGTATTCCTACAAGTGAACAAGTCCATGTAATACGAGAAGCTCACACTTCTCTTGTGTCTGGGCATTTTGGGGTAGGAAAAACTATGGCTCATCTGCAAAGGTTTTGTTACTAGCCTGAGATGAAAGCAATTGTAACTAAATATGTAAAGGGGTGTATGATGTGTTCTACTTGTAAGCCCACTAATAAAAAATTGGGGCTATACCCACCACTTCCTGTCATAGATGATTTTAGGGGATAAATTTCACAAATGGGCTAATTTTCATGTTTTTTCCCAAAAACCGATTCTCCAATTTCCATTTTTTCTAAAAATGATTCGCCCAAATTCCATAGAATATAATTATTTTATCTTAAAAATCACCAAAATTTTATAGAAACTCTATAAAATCCTTAGAAATTTGAATATTTTTACAAATCTATCGCCAAACATTTTACATTTTGCAAATAAGGACTAGTAAGATTAGCCCATGTTTCTACATTTTAATATAAATTTTCATCCTTAAAATCACCCCCGCTTCTTGTTCCATCCCATCCATGGGAAAGTATCTCCATAGATTTTTTAGGGGGTTTACCAATGTTGAAAATGG
This sequence comes from Picea engelmannii, assembly GCA_009831015.1. Lineage (NCBI taxonomy): Eukaryota > Viridiplantae > Streptophyta > Pinopsida > Pinales > Pinaceae > Picea > Picea engelmannii. The sequence continues at coordinate 5,890 of ML796977.1, read as the reverse complement.
GTCATGAATATTTGTATGTTGGAGTGGATAGGTTCAACAACATGTGTATCTTAATGCCATGTAAAAAGTAGATCACTGCTGAGCAGAATGCTAATTTCTTCTTTCAATATGTTTGGGTTCACTTTGGGTTACCCACATCAGTATGTTGGGAAAATCTTCATCTCGTTGGGGAAACTCATCTTCTCTATGAGGTTCTTGGTATGGAAGGCACCAATCTTCTGTGTTGACCATCCCAACTAGTTTCAAAGTATCATGGGCATTTGCCTCTTGTTGAGGCCTTGGTTTCCAACCTGTGGCATCTCTTTGTTGTCTGGTAAATTGAGGTCTAGGAGCATATCACTTTCTTTCCATAGTAGTAAAATGGCCCATGATATGGTTATGTACTTGGGTAAACTGAGTACTCATATGATCTATCTTCTTATTCAAGAGGGAAATTGGATCAAGAGCACTGCTTCTGGAAACCTTAGTCTTTGCTTCTACCTTAACACGAGGGTACTAAAAAGGGTCCACCCTCAAATCAAGGAGATTCTCTTCAATGTCACCACTATATTCTTTGGCCTATGCTAATGATGTGGGCCTAATGTCCTTCAAAATGAAGCGAAATTTCCCTTCAAAAGAATTCATATAGAGGAGACAGACTGATGCGGATGTAGGGAGGAACTTTGTCGGAATTTGGATGTACAACGTGTCAAATTTGGTATTGAATTAATTTACTGTCTCATTCTCCTTTTTCTTTATCTGATTGAATTGAGCTACAAGCATCCCACTGTCTTTCTTTGTTGATCATATACTCTTAAATATCTTGGAAAAATATTTGTAGGACATGAAGTGATTTTCTTGAAGACCTCTGAACCAAACAAGAGTTTCTTTAGTCAATGATGAAGCCAATAGTCTCATGGATACATTCTCATGCTTAATACTTGCATTGTCCATGTCCTGACATATGATGTAAAGATGATCCTCAATAGTCACTACATTATTTTCTGGGAACTTTGGAAACCACTTGTTTGACTCTTTTGGCATTGCGTTGGGGTATCCATGGATGGTGGCCATGTTAAGGGGTTTATAGAGGTATTTTTTCCAAGGGTGATCCATTGGAGCAAGGGGAAGGGTACCTTGAAAGAGGGTTTTGACAACAAGAGACTTGAGGGGAGGCCTTCTTTGGTATACCTTATAAGGTTTGAACCTCCCAAGGGGAAAATGATTAGAAGAAGAAGGGTTCTGGGAAGGTGGAGTCGCAAGATGAGCTTCAAGAAGAGATCATCAAAGAAGGTGGAAAGTGAACGTCCCTTGGGTGGATTTTCCAGGTAGGCTAGGGAAGAGGATTTGGTTTAGCTTGCCAAAGTGTCATTAGGGATTGGAAGAGGATTCAAAATCATCCCTGGAAATGACATCAAAATGTTATTGCATAAGTTGTAGGTTGGGAAAATATTGACCCAACCACCAAAATAGAGACAACTAAGAGAGAACCTACCCACTGTCACCTTAGGTAGGTGTTCCCGTCACTTTAGAGGTGAGGTAGTCACCTCAAGGGGGGAATCCTGGTGACCCTGGGGGGGATTGGAATGGGAAATGTGATGTATGAATGGATGCCCCTAAAGGTCAAGTTTCTAGATGGAAAAGGGAACTTGGTAATGAGTCTTGAGGGTTGTTTGAGGTTTCCAAAGCTTTGAGTGACATGAAAAGAGATAATACCTGCTTGAGACATAAGGAAAACCAAGTACACAATGCAATATATCAATTGGACAAACAATTTAAGCTTGATGTCCCTAATATCAGCTGTTATTAATAGTATTTATCAGCAATGATATGGAAAAATAATCTACTAAACAAATGCTGGAAATCAAGTGAAAGATGCAAGAGATAAACTAGCTAAACACTAGTGAAACTCAAGATTTAAAGACCAAGATACTAGCATAAAAAAGTAAGGTTGTTGCAAACACTTTTTGTAGAAATATAAATCATCCTTATTTCTGTAACAAACAACTTATTACAACAATAATATCAACCACTAAAACCCCCTCAAAGTTTTTCAAAAGGTGTGCTAGGGCTAGTAGTTTATGTCTGCAAACTTAGAGCAAATTCCAGTGGTTGATTTACGAGTTATTGAAGAAGTTAGATTAGGGTTTCTACAACCCTAATGGCTGAAGATGAATTTTTGTAACAGAAATAAGAACTATCCCTTTAGAGGGGACGCCCTAGTGGATGGGAGGTGCTCTTGGAAGAATAAACAAAACCCAAATTGCAAAAAGTTGAAATGACCGAAAATCATGTTTCCCAATGTAACTATTTTATTTCTCTAATGCAAAATATTTGGATTAGTCCATTAAAATGACAAGAAGACATGGTTATTTAAAATATCAAATCCTCATATTTGATTCCTTGAAGTATTATATGACCAATGGTCTACATAGTGTACAAACACACGGGTTAAGGAGAAAATTTATAAATTGGGACTAACCAATACAAAGTGAACTAGATGCATTCAAAATAGGAATTGGATGTGAAATGTTGGTATGTGATGGATAGTGACAATAACTTCTAATATATAAACTAAACATATTTGTATATTGTTACAAGTTTAAGAATAAGTATTGATTTTAATATGCAAATATGTTTATACATGAAGGCACAATCATATCCTATAATGTGGACATATGGACATCATTTTAGAGTGGACATTATGGTCAAAGATACAAACTCAATAAAAGGACAACTTGATTATGTTGGCACCACACAAGAGATAATTTTGTTGGGCTATAGGTCATCGTGGTGCCTTTAGTGGGAGATAACTCTACAAAATATTGGAGACAGGTCATGAGCCCTTTTCCTCCTTTTTCTTTCTTTTGTCAGGCATGCAGGCCAGGATGGACCAAGAGAGTCTTTTCAAAGCTAGGTTGGAGAGTCTTTACAAATGCCCATCCTACTTTCCTATGCGATGGGAAGGACCCTCCTCCCAACCAACCAATAGGTCAAACTTCCATTTTTCCCTAAATGTGGAGTAGGAGACATCACAGGGTTTCTTCAGATTCATGAGGATAACTCTATCAACTAACCTTCTTTCTTCTCAATACCATAAATTTAAAATGCTTGTGATCCAACAAACAAACAGAGAATAAGAAGTACTATACGGAATCATTGACTCCAACTAGAACTATAAAAAAACCTATGACCCAACTAAAAAATAGAAATGAAGATAAAGTTTAAGCACTATAGAGAGATCATTGATTCTAACTTAAAAAATCAAATGCATTTTTAATGGTATCAAAATATTGATAACATTAAAAGTACTAGCACCACTAAATTTAAAAATTTTATTGATCAACAAAGAAATAGAAAATAAGAAAACATTAAAACACTACAAAAAAAATCATTGAATCCAACTTAAACAATCTATGAATCAACCAAAAAAAGAGATTAAGTTAAAGTTTGAAATATTATAAAGAAATCTTTGATTTTAATTTAAAAAATTCAAAAGCATGTTTACCATCTTAGTGATACTAAAAAAATGTAGGAAATGAAAAATGAAAAATAATTTTTATTTCCCTTAAAATATCATACAAAAACTTCATATTATTAAAAAAAAATTAATTCATTTTTCCTTTTTAAAAATCCAATAACAAAATATTAATTAATTTTTATTTTTCTTTAAATAATATGTATATATTTTTTATAAAGATAATATCATTAATTTTACTATAAATATAACATTATTATTAATATTTTTTTAAAATATTAATATAATAAAATATTCCATTTATAAATTGCATTTATAAATATATAAATAGATTCAACAATTTGAAAATGAAGAATATACCCATAAAAATTTTAAAAATTGTTTAAAGTACCCTTAGTAAAAATACTACTCCACAAACTAATAAACATTTAACATTTTAATGTATGATATAATACTAGCACAACCACATTTAATAATGTGGCTGATATACCCTGAAAGGCATCATTTATGAGTATCATTTATATCAGTCTGTTTAAACAAGAATGAAATGCCTCCAATGTCATGAATGGGTATTCATCAAAATCATCATGGAAGTCTTCTTTAGCATTACCTCTACCATCTGCAAACACTTGAAAATGAACGAGCTAGTTCTCTTACGGTATTTTATTACGCATTTACAAAATTCTGCTGTAACTGCCACAAACGAACTTGAATCCTGAGCTCCTTCATTCAAATTTCGAATTATTTTTTTGCTAAAATAACAAGCTGAGATTTGTAGCTCAATTTGGTCTCTCATGAATTTTTGAATACTATTATTCTTAGTGTTCTTCACTGCACCTGTGCTTACCTTGATCAATTCCTTATGTGCCAACGGTGGATCTGAGGTTTCAGAACCTACTCTTGCTTAAGCTGGCAGTACCTTCAAAACCTGCTCTCCCTTAAGCTCAATCACTGGTTATATCTTCGCCCTTGTAATGAATATTGGGTATCGAATGCTCTCTGTAATGAATCGTTAAGTGAAAGAATTTATTACTTTTACAAAAACTAAAGAGACTTGTAAATAAATAAAACCACTGCGCTTCATTTCTCTCGTATACCAAAAGAATCCACACGCACTGTGAAGGATACATGCACCATAAAGAGTCGTTTCAATATCCTCAGTAATGGATCGATCCATCCAGCCTCCACACGCACTGTGAAGGATGCATGCATCATAAAGAGTCGTTCCAATACCCTCAGTAATGGATCGATCCATCCAGCCTAGTATTTAAGGAAGTACAAAAAGAAATTAGCACGTATTATGAAGAGTAGTTCCAATGCTATCGTTAAGTGAGAATTTATTACTCTTACGAAAATTGAAGACATTTGTAAAGAAACTAAATAACTATGTTTTATTTTTATTTTGTTAATATTTTTATTTTTGTTAAATATTTAGTGGTGGCAATCAGTTAGCTATCAAAGTAATTTTTAAATATGATTAAGTAAATGTTAAAAAGTAAACACATAAACGGATTTCTTTATAATAGCTAGGAAGTTAATGATTGAAATCATAGTCATTAATTTTGTGTGACTACTAAGAATATTCCAGCCATATTTAATCCTGTCTATAGAAAACTTATTAAGCACTAAACCCTTATTAAATCTGCCCATTGTCAATAGGTGTATACCTTTGGACGTAATTATATTAATTAATACATCCTCTTTAAAAGGATAATTTAAATTTGAACATTGCCACACCTTTGGCGTAATTATGTTAATTAATACATCCTCTTTAAAAAGATAATTTAAATTTGAGCATTGCCACCTGGTAGGTAGATAGTAGGGCAGTCCGTCAATGTGGGATTTAGTCCCTGCCTCTTTGTCACACCTCCGCTGTTAATTGAAAAGAAGGGTTAAGTTCTAACACTGACAGTGATTCAACATCCAATGCAATGAAAATCGATTTAAGGTTGAACCCAGAACCACAGCCCGACAGACTTAATCACGACAAAAAAAAAAAAAAAAGAGAGGTTAAATTCTATCAGTGACAGTGACTCGGCATCCAATGCAATGAAAATCAATATAACAACAACATATAACAATACTAAACATTTTGATTTTACATATTTCTTTCTTTTTATTACGCAATCCGGACTGGCCACAGACTTCTACATCTATGTATCATTTAAGAAGCAATTTCATTGCAGACTGTGCGAGGGATCGAATGGAAGTGCTGTGCCTGCTCAACCCCACGCTGCCCGAGAAGGCGCTGTAATATTCCCAGTCCGACGTGGTTTTCATCACTCCCTCTAAAGCCTGCACCAATTCTGATCTCTTCTCTAATATAGCTTTGTCCCTCTCCATAACAGCGATCAGAAGCTCGATGCTGAATCTCCTGATATTCGGAACGTCCTTCGATGGATATGGGTGACTCCGGAAAACCTCCACCAGTTT
>ML796976.1:326435-343996 GCA_009831015.1 Picea engelmannii | reverse complement strand
ACTGGAGAAGACCCATACAAGGAGTGCGTTGGGCCAACACTTTGCCTAAGTGTTGAAGAAGCCTCAAAGGATATGAGGGCAAGGAGTCCGTAAGGGAGATTTTTCAGAAAAATATCTAAGTCAAAAAACTTCTCAGAAGTTAAAGGCTGCAAGGAGTGTGCCAGAGATCTAAAATACCTCAAGGAACAAAGCTCAGGAAAGATAGCAGTGAGAATCCTTAAGGAGGAAAGGATTTGTTTGTTTCAAAGGTCAAACAGACGAGATATGTTAGGGAGGATCCAATATATTTCATCACCCTTATATGGGGAGAAGCATCATGAGGTTTATCCATGTGAATTGTGAAGACTTAGCATTCAAAAGAAGTCATGGGTAGAGCTCAAAGGAGGAGTTATCGAAGAGTGGAAATCAATGGTTGACATCCATTCGAGAGTTTGTAGGAGATATTATAGTCATTATATCATGAAAATTTGCACATGGGATAACCCTTGAATTCCTTTGAACTTCGTGCATTCGGGAGATTTGGAGTTTGGATAAGTCAAGGCCCCCAAAGTCCCAAAGGTTGGAGTTAATCATGGTCATCCAATTCTCGAGGACACATGTCAACAGATCGTATACTCTAGTGGACTATCACTCCAGAGGAAGTTAAGAGTGGTGATTCTAGAGTGGAGTGCTCCTGAATTCTGGAGCCCAAGAGTTCATCAGAGTCGTCCATCATGGAGGACACGCATCGTTAGATCAGAATATCAGGAGGATAGACACTCCAAGAGAATAGAGGGAAGAGAATTTAAACCTCTCTAGAGTTCAAAAAAATAGATTTGATCTGGACCGTCGATCAGAGGAAGGACATGTGGCAGTAGATCAAGAAATTCGACACTCTCGAGGAAATAGAGTGTAGCATTGTGAGGACTTGTGAAGGCCCGAAAGCTAGAGTCCATCCTAGTCGTTCATTGGAGGAGGATGTGTGGTGACAGATCCCATAAGTTTGGGGATGTGGCAATTAGATGAATTTGTGTGGTCATGCAGACAGGGAGAAAATCTCTCGAAGTCCCAAAAGAATCCTAGTCGTCGATCAAGAAGGGGACACGTGGAGGAAGGAGAGATCTTTCGGCGTTTCGGCATTAGGAGATACGAGGGTTTGTGTCATGTGGATGAAAAAAACTCTTGAATCCCAAAAATAAGGAATATGAACCATCCATCTGTTAGAGCATGAGGTCCATCGATTTAATACTTGGGTGTATTCGTTGATTCGATGATCTAGGAGATTTGGGGAAAAGTGTCGGTGGGTGGGGAAATCGTCGAAGCCCGAATTGAGAAATATGCATAGATTCATTGATATGGTGGTGGAATAGGAGCCATCAAATATTCCCTTTTCGACAATTGACACTTTGCGAGTGTTGTGTGTGTTGGATGTGGTCAAAAATAGTTGAAGCCTAAATTCCCTGGGAAACGATTAATCCATCAATATCAGTGCTAGTTGAGGACCATTGATATTGCTTCCTATTGTTCTATAGTTCACAGGTTGTGCATTCGTAGATAATAAGGATAAAAAGTCTCGAAGTCCTGAAACTTTTGGGGATTGGAAGTTTCACCCACAGTTTTGGCCCTTAGTCTCTCAGGAGGATCTTCTAGTGCTTGGGGACTCCCAAAAAGAGAATTTTCACTTGGGAAGTGAGTTTGAGGACCTATGCATTGAAATTTTGGGCTCAAAGGGAGCCGGTGAGATAATTTCAGCTCCCAATTAGAACGATACTGGAAGGTCGCGAAGACCCTGGGAGAGGGTGGGGTCTACATCATATTCTCTAAGAGAAATCTTAAACAAAGACTTGTAACACCTTATACTATACCTTATACTAATAAACCATCTTATTCTTTAGATCCAAAATCAAAATTATAACCTTCCACTGCTTCAGGAGACTCACCAAAAGATCATATCACAAGTTATTCTAAAATACCACTTCCATTATCTCCCAAAGATCCTTTCCCAAATTCTCCAAGACTTCCATTATCACTCATTGTAACTGATTCAATTGAATTTTTTCCTGAGCATTACATTACACTTTCTCTAAAATATTCTCCTATAGTATCTTGAATTCCTTCTCCTGTAATTTCTCCAAAACATTCCCCTATGATTTCTCCAAGGATTCTTCCAGAAGTTCCTAAAGAAGAAGAAGAATTCAAACTATTTTTTAATCCACTCCCTCCTGAGAATTCACAATTGTTGATTGATCATCTAGTAATGGTAGGTAAAATCCCACAACATAAACCAACTCCCCCACCACCCCCACCAAGGGGTTTTAAAAAATAAGATGCTAGATATGCCCCTTTGAATATTCCAAGGAATCTACATAATTTTTCTAACAATTATCTGAAACATTTACCCATATTTAATGGGGAAGATGAGGTCACAACTTTAGAACATTTATCACCCTTTGATTATTTTATAGATAATCAAGGTATTGAACATGAATACATATATATGAGGATATTTGTTCAAAATTTTAAGGGTGGGGTGATGACATGGTTTAATGGGTTTCCTCCTAATTCCATTGATTCTTGAGATGCACTAGAATATTTTTTTCTTAGGAAATGGGATGAAAAGAAGGATCATTTGTAATTTTTGACTATGTTTGGGAGTTTAAAATGAAACATAATGATTCTATTCCATATTTAATTAAAATATTTAACAAACTTTATAATAAAATCCATGCCGATGTCAAACCTTCACAACTAGCTACAAAAGTTACATGTGTTGGTTCTTTTGATCCAAAATTTTCCTTATTACTTAGGGAAAGAAGAGACATTAACTTAATTTTTATGTGATATGATGTAGTAGATATTGAATCTAATATGATTGAATTAGGAAAGGATAGGGTTAGAAGTCACTCATAATATAGAGAGAGGAGAAAACAAAAGGAATAAGTTGGTACATCTGGTAATAATAAAACTCAAGAGGTTAAAATTAAAGAAATGTCCAGAATTAGTAAAGATTTATCAAGTAAACTGGAAAAAATCAAAACTGAGAGGAGAAGGCCTAGAAATAGAAATCAAAATCAAAATCAATTTATAAGGCCCTTTAACCCTCCTCACGTTTTACAAAGAGAAAGGAGAAATGTGGATAAACCAATACAAGCTCCTATAAAAAATGAAAAATTTGTTGATAACCTGTTGGAAGAAGAATTTGAAGGTGTTAATGAGGAAATGAATATAATGGAAGGTGATATTTATGATGTACATATAACCCAAGAAAAATATGTGAAATCCTTCAGCTTCAATTCATATTTTAATGAATATAATAACAATGATCTATCTGATTCAACATCATCTAAATATAGGATTTTTCCACATGCCCTATAAGCAAACCTTCATAGAAAATATGACCTTAGAACAAGGAAATTTGTGAATAAAAATATAACAAATAAATATATATATAATACAAAATAAATATAAAGGAAAGGAAATCATATCTTCAAAACAAAAATCTGATCAAGTAGCTAAGAAACTAGTTGTGGAACATAAAGTAACAGAAACAATAACCAGTTCTTTCAATCTAGAAAATGAATTGAATAAGATCAAAATTCATATTCCTTTGTTGGAAATTGCAAAAAATCTGATTGATTGAAAACAAGTCCTAAAAATGATTGATTTTTCAATTGAAACAACTCAACCTGATACACTAAATCTATAGGATGAAAGACCTGGTGTAATGTTTGGTCCTGATATTGAGGAAAGAGGAGAACAATTGGAACCATTTTATACTTCCTTGACTGTTCATGAACATATTTTACACAATTGCATGCTAGATTCATATCCTTATCACAATTCAATTCCCAAAATAGTCATGGAGAATCTTAGTTTACAAATCACAAGACCTTATCATGACCTGTATTCTTTTGATGCAAGAAAAGTTAGATTTTTAGGGATGATCAAGATCTTGTATTACATTTAGCCGAAATTCATGTGAAAAGAGTTTTGGTGGATGTGGTTGTGGCAGATGTTCTTGTGAACTATGGAATGTTTTTATCTAGATCATGGGAAAGTAAATTAGGTGGATCATTACAAATGGACATGCCATATGCAACAATTCGCATTTTTGGTGGAGAAATTAGGAGAATTTACAGGGAAACCAAACTTGTTTACACTTTCAGTGATCCTAATCATCCCAATAATAATTATGTCTATTCAAAAGATCAAGACTTGGGTTGCTTCATTTTGTCTATAAATAGTGAACCAAGACTTTGTAAATAAATTGTAAATACTCCTTTGTGTGAAAATAAAAATCCCGAAGAGGGAATGTGGAAAATGTATTTTGATGGAGCTTCCTCCTAGAAAGGTGTTAGAGCTAGGATACTTTTAATTTCACCCTCTAGGAAATTGTTTTCATTCTCTTTTACACTATAATTTGAAACAAATTCCACAAATAATGTTTTTCAATATGAAGCTTTAGTCTTAGGTTTAGAAACAACAAGAAAAATGAAAATTCTAAATCTCATTGTCTATGGTGATGTATAATTAATTGTCAAACAAATAAAAAAGGTCTATCAAGCTAAATACCCTAGGATGAGATCCTATAGGAATTGTTCTTGGGATATAATTGAAATTTGTTGTAAACCTTTAATATCCACACAATTCCAAGACATGAGAATCAACAAGTTGATTCAATATCATTGAAAACAAGTACTTTAAGGCCCCTTGAAGTTCCAAATCTCAAATATGAATTAGAACTTAAATACAAACCTTTTATTCCTAACAATTTCAAACATTGACAGGTATTTGAAGATGATCAATAGATAAAAAAAAATTGGAAATGGTTGATGGATTTTCTGCAACTCATATTGACCAATAAGATGAGAAAGATAACGATTGAATTAATCAAAATAGTAATCTAGATCCCAAATTGCAAGATATGATTGTTAACCATAAAATGATGGTGTTAAGAAATAATCAGATTCCAAAAGGATTGGTTCCTCTGGAAAAATGTTTTGATAGAGATGATGTTTTTGTTAAACCTATTGTTCATCCTCAAAATGAAGAGGTAGAAAATTGTAACATTGGAATAGATAAAGAACCAAGGAATATCAAGCTCTCAAAACTTCCACCTGTTGATCAGATAATCAGGTATGTTGATTTGTTTAAGGAATTTATTGAAGTATTTGCATGGTATTATGAAGATCTCAAGACATATGACACAAGAATAATTGAGCATAGAATTCCACTTAATATGGGATATAAATCATTCAAAAATAAATTAATATAGGTAAATCCTATCCTCTTCCCAGTATTTGAAAAGGAACTGAAAAATTTATTAGATGCAAAAATCATAGTTCCTCATAGATATTTTTCCTAGGTTGAAAATTTAGTAATTGTTAGAAAAACGAATGTAAAATAAGACTCTATGTTGATTTATAAATATTAATAAGTCTTAATTAAATGATAATTATCATCTCCCTAAAATGGACCATGTATTACAAAAAGTAGTGGGATCTAATAAAATCTCTATGATTGATGTCTTTTCAGGCTATAACTAGATTGTTGTGCATGAAAAGGATAGAGAGCACACCTTGGGGAAATTTTATGTATGAAAAAAATATCTTTGGTCTATTGAATGTAGGAGAAACATTTCAAAGAGAAATGAACATAACATTTGTTGGGGAAAAAGAAAAATTCATTATTATTTATTTAGATGATTTAAAAGTTTTCTCCAAATTAGATGATGATCATTTAAAACATCTGAGACAAAATTTTGTTAAATGTAAAAAAATAGGGTTTGTCATTGAATCCTAATAAATCTCATTTTTCTATGCAGGAAGGAAAGTTACATGGACACATTGTTGCAAAGGAAGGAGTGAAGATCAAACCTCAACATATAGAAGTGATTAATGTCATCATCCTACCAAGAACTAAGAAAGAAATTCAATCCTTCCTTGGAAAACTATCAAATTAATTGAAAGAGATGGTGAAAGGAAATTCAATTGGGACATACAGTTATCTTCATTGGGGTTATGGATGCTCAGTGGAAGTGAAGAAATTTTTGTGATGTTGAGGTGACTACACCATAGGCTATGGATGATTTTTGGAAGTGTAGTGACACCATGAGGATGAGAAAATATTACCAATGAGTATCCTTATCTTACTACTCACTCAAATTAGTTTCCTCATAAATAACTATATTTTTGTTGAGTATATGTTGTCATTGATGTTAACGAGGTCAGATATAGTATGGTGAAAATTTGGTGCACAGGAAGAGGAAGTGCGCAGAAGGATTCTTTTTACTACACTATCGCAGGCCTATCGCAATGTAACCCCTAGAAGAAGTCATGAAAAGATGAAAACAAAAGTGTGTAGAAGAAGATCAATGACAAAAATCCATCAAGAAGTGTGTGGAAGTGACCAAGTTTTCCAAAAGTGCATGTAGAACAATGGATGATCTACGATGTAGTTTAAAAATGAAGTATGATGGAAACCAATTTCCCTGTGGATCGACAAATGTCAGTACTGCAACACGATGAAGGATGGGTAACCACTACAGAATTCTTTGATTCAGTGTGAAGAACAGTGTAGTGAAGTATGACGAGAGAAAAATGGTGTGATAAGCGAATAATTATATAGTGATATAATTAGTAGAATCTTAGTATTCAAGTAAGAGAGTCACTAGAGCGTGCTCTGAATCTTGTGAAGTGACTAGGTGAGTGTGTTGCAGTGAAAGTATGAAAAATTGAAGACTTAAATTCTTGTGCCCTCACTCTATCTGTGTAGTGGGTGCTTTACAGACCAGAATGTAATTATTGTAGGAAATACTATGATGATCTAGAGCTCAGTGATAGGAATATCTGGTCTATTTGATTTAGTCAAAGTTTATCTACAATGTAAGCATCATGCATCCACATACTTTATTTAGAAAAAAATGTAACCGACGGGATGTTGATGAGGTCAACATTGTGTCCACAATACAAAAATTATCCATCTTCATACTTAGTTTAGAAAAAATAATGTACACATACAACTAATTGGACCTTGATCTGGTCAAGACATTTCCACAATGAAGTTAGTCGAACTGAGGCTTGTTGACCCCTGTATTTTCTTTTCCCTATTACTTCTCCATACTTAGAAAATTTCTTATTTTTTTGTAAAGTATACATTTTATTTTCCGTCACCATACTTAGTAAATTTTATCACATCATCGTGGGTTTGCAGGTTGGAATAATTTTATTTATAACTCTGTTATCACAAAAACTCACCTTTACTTCTGTGATCCCCAATATGCACGATACTTAGAAATTTTATTTTTTTTCTCACCACGGGTTCACAGGTCCCCAGATATTTCATCTGCATTTATAGTACAAGCATGACCGGCAATGATACTTAAATCATTTTCTGACCTTATTTTCCTTCCCACACAACGCTTGGGAATTTTATTTTTCTTCACAACGGATTCATAGGTTGGTGGACTTGTGGGTTAAAATCAACTTTTCTTTCATATCCTCTCCCACTGTAACATGATTTTAGTCTTGGTAATTTTCTCAAGATACATTAAATGTTGGTACTACAGAAGACAATTGCCATGCAAATTACGAAAAATCATTTATTAATGGAAGAATTATTGAGAGATTTTCATTCAGTTTGCATTAAGTTCTTCATTGGGAAAATATTAAGTCATTATTATCTAGAAAAGGGCCTCATTTATTTGAATATATTCTAAGTAATTACACAACAATTCCACCAATTACTTCATGTTTGTAGAAAGGAAACATTTCTATGGGGATACATTGAACATTTTTGGATGAGAAGATCAGAATGTCCAGTGGTCGAGATCCTACTGGTACTACTCTACATTGCCTCTACTTCAAAGAAATGGAAATATAGTATGGACATCAGGAACCTCTCTTGTTGGATGTGTACTATAAGTGTTCAATTGTAAAGAAGTTGTCACCTTGTGTGTTGATAAGTATATTCCAAACCGAAGAGTCATTGAACTCTATGGAGAATCTCCTATTTCATTGGCACCAGTCATTTTCAGGAAGATGTTGAAGTTACCAGACATTACACTTACCTTTAAAGGAGAAGAAGTGGGGGATTTTCTCAAGAAAATAAATAATGGACTCGACCTTCTACAAGAATATCTTGAAGACCCTGTAGAAATTCATGTTGACATAACAAGATTCATGTTATTTCCTTGAAAAACCCTTATCGATAAATTGCATGGATGTTCACTAGAGTCACTGGTCAAGAAAATAAAACAACAATCTCTAGGTTGGCTCTGTACACTTTTCATTTTATAGTTCATGAAAAAACCATCTTCGACTAGGGAAAGCTTATCTCTATAGAAATTACTTCCCAGCTTTCAAATTTTAAGAAAGAAAACAAAGTATTCATGGCTTGATATTTAATATGTCCTATTATGTACTATCATATTTTCAAGGGACTAACAATTGGAAAGAGGGTAGACCGTAAAATCGAACATGTAACTATTTGGTACCAAGCTCTTTCGAGACAAAATACTGTTATTTAATTGTATGAGGAACATAATGAATTTGTTACAATTTTCAAGAAACTTCTCTTTGGAGATAACACAACCAGATTGTCATCAGAGGCAACAAAGTTTCTAAATAATAAGGGTGATCTGATCCAGGGTGACCTTGATATCAACATGCTATGGTTCTATGTTCACTTAATGAAAGGATTAGTTATAAGATTGTATTAATTGAACTTGATTGCATTAAAGGTGAACATATGTGTTTACGAAAGGCTAGAATCCAAATTGAATATAACTTGGTGAATGTGTTGTTATTCTCATAATCCATTACTTATTGCACTTAATAATCATAATTGCAGAAATAAAAACATGCATACGAAAACATGAGACAAGATCAAAACATAAAGCAAGAGATCACCAAATTTTTAACAGATTTCACCAATATGGATATGTCTCTGGATCCGTTGGAATATGAATCACTTCATTATCCTTCCTTTAACAGGTTGAAATATTCTCACAAAATGTGGCACATTTCTTCAGACACCAAAAGGACAACATTATCCGAAAAGGGGCTTACATACAAACCATAAGCATGAGTTCTTGTTTCTCTCCTCAAAGATATCTCCAAAAGGGCCTCTAAAATATCCTCCCAATATCTCCCAATAAAGGGGTTTAAATAATTTTTCCTAGCTCCATAATCCAAAAAGACAAGATCCATAAATTTAGGATCCAATAACTACTCAAAGAAAAAAATGAGAAAGACCCTTAACTTCCTCCTTGAGACTAGGAATCCACTTGTAATAAAGTGAGGAAGAGTCCAAACCAACTCATGAGACTCTTAACTTTCTCCTTAAGACTAGGAAACTAATTTGTGAGTTTGTTTCTCACATACAACTAATTTCCCCTTAAAAGTAGGAAACTAATTTGTGAGTTTGATTCTCACATAAAACTAATTTCCCCTTTTCACAAATAATACGTGAGATTTCCACTCACTCCAAGTATTCCCTTTTTTCCCCTTAAAATTTGGAAACTAATTTGTGAGTTGGATTCTCTCACAAAACTAATTTCCCTTTTTACAATTAAATGAATAATACGTGAGATTCTCAAAATTACTTCAGTCATTAATCTTTTTTCCAATGTGAATGACTAATACATGAGTTTCTCATACTCATTTCAAGCATTAATCACTTTTACAATTTAATTAATTCATTCACAAGCATTCATTATTTTTTTCCATCTATTATCAAAAATTTTAACGATTTAGCTCATGGTGTGCAAAGTAGGAATTTTCCATGTGGAGATCCTATTGGATCAAACCTCCCCACAAAAATCACTTTTGGTCCTCCAAAATTATAGAGAGGAACTATAACTGAATATCCACAACTAGTTTCTAGGAAGAGTCTTACACTCCATGATGCACTTCCTTGCTTCTTGTTCTGCATAACAAATGTTTCTATAAAGGCCACACCCTTCTTCTTATTCACCTTTGTACTTCAGAATGAGGATGTCGATGCCAACACTTGAACCAATGAAAATATGTAGCTGATTTCTTGATCTGCATAACAAATGTCCTGAAAGGATGTACCCTTCATCTTCTTCACCTTTGCACTTCAGAATGAGGATGTCGATGTTGAAACTTTCATTAATGAAAACATGTAGTTGGCATTACATGATCACAATTTCAAAGCAATACCATACTTTCCAAGAGTTTATAAACACTCATGGTCAAGTTTACAATGATTTCCAAAAAGGGCCTAGGAAAAACAATGTCTTTCACTCAACAATGGCTATAAGTCCCATTACAATGTTTCCAAAATAGGCCTAGGAAAAAAAATTCCTTCTCACTCAATAGTGGACATAAGACCCATTATAATGTTTCTAAAATAGGCCTAGGAAAAATAATGCCTCTCACTCAATAGTGGCTACAAGTCCCATTACAATGTGCCAACAAGGCTTACAAGGTTTAAGCATAGAAAAAAATGCCTCTCACTCTCATCATAACTTTCAAGAATGGATAATTACAACCTTTTACATCATTAGAATTAAGGTGAATACCCCCCAAATGTGCACTAGTGGAAACCCTATGGTTCTTAAAATCCCCCCATTACAAACATGTGCACATAATAAAGAAGGAATATGTCATCATCATCACACTCGTCTCACAATTCTAAGACTTTTGACTGTAAGCATGACTAATTTCAGTCAAAGTGTCAAAATGGAATCTCACCAAACCGTCTTGGTTTCCATGTAAGGCTCAAACAATGAATTTCATGCAATAATTCATATCTTGCTGCCCTGTTATAGCACTCAAATATCACCAGAATATGCAACATATATTCATCCTATTTCAATTTTCAAAAAGAGGAAAAAACCATAAATGCATAAAACTTACATTAGTTTTTGTGTCAAGGTGCTCAAATTTTTACTCAAATCTTGGCATTCATAGCACCAACATGTCCATCTTGTCGTTCTACAAATTCTTCCTATAAACTCGACCTGTTCTAAAAAGTGAAACTTTGCCTTGAAAAACATGTCATGGATTAATGACAAAATTGGGACTCTGCCATGAGCCCAAAAAAACGTTACTCGGATCCAAATTCTGACTACACTAGTGGATTTATGGTGAAAAATCGTGCAAAAATGACTATAATTTCATCAAATTCTGACACTTTCACTTTTGGACCCCCATGGGATCTTAGCCTCGATTTGTGTGTCATGCATTAATGGAAAAACTCGTCTTCTTCCATGATCCCTAAAAATTCACTTCTCAGATCCAAAATATGACTGGACCAGTGGATTCGTGGTGAAAAATCATGCAAAAATGATTGTACTTTCATCAAATTATGTTACATTGACTTCTGGAACCCCATGGTCTCTTTGCCTCTAAATGCATGCCAAATAGATCGTACATACTGCATTAAATTCTTGTACATATCTCGAAATGTGTTCCATTCATATGATAACATCACTCCCATGTGTCATGCTGCAAGTGGGCCACATGGTGCCTCCTGGGGGTGCCACGTGTCACTTTTCCAATGGACCTTTTGACAGCTTGAAAATGGGATATTGCCATGCCACGTGGCAGCCTCTCGTACTTCCATGTCAGGATGATGATGTCACCTACCAATTTTTCACCACATTGGATGATGACTTCAACACCATGTCAGCATGTATGGCCTACCACATCATCATACGGTCAACGCCACATCACCCTATATAGTTTGGTGACTATGCGTATGATTGCCACGTCATCAACCCAATGAGAATTTGCATCAGTGCCATGTCATCCTATATGGATCTACCACGTCAATTGTAGGGTATGCCACATAACCAACCTAGTTAGCACTACGTCATTGGTCCATTCATCTACCACGTCATCGTTCCAGTCAGCGCCATGTCCTGCTGACATCATCTGCCACATCATGATCGTACTTCCTAGTCAGTCGCCATGTCATGATGACATCATCATCCCACTCAATTCCACATCAGATGTATGGCCTAATACATCAACATGTACATGGTACCACATCATCCATGTAGATGACATGTGGCTTC
Source organism: Picea engelmannii (assembly GCA_009831015.1). NCBI lineage: Eukaryota > Viridiplantae > Streptophyta > Pinopsida > Pinales > Pinaceae > Picea > Picea engelmannii. The sequence goes on along the minus strand of ML796976.1, from coordinate 331,971 downwards.
CTTTCATGATGCCACCTGAGCATGTGGATGTCATCATTGTATGGTCTGCCAACTCAGCATGTTGACGTCAACACTCTACAAATTTCGCCAGTTTCACCTATTTGACAAAAACTTCAGATGCCCATAACTTTGTCATCATAAATCTGTTTGATGATCTTTTTACATCATTGGAAATTTCTCTTCGAACTCTTCGACATGGCATTGGTTTTGTCAAATTTTAGGAACTTTGATTTTTGAGCTATTTTGGAGCCCCATGGCTCAATTACTAAAAATGGGCTATCCAAGGACCTTCTTTGTTGTCTCGGGAGGCCTAAAATATTACTATGTTTCATGAACAATCTATTTACCATGATGGCTACGCTCAACTAACTCAAAACATCTACCAATCATTTCATTCATCAAGATGAATAAGTCCTCCTTCTCAAGTTTTCTCTTTGTCTGTAGTTGGCTTTCTTCCCGTAGTTGGCTTCCTTTCTAAGATTCTTCGTAGGATGATTCCTTCATAGGTACTTTTCCAACTTTCTTTTCCTTCCTTGGACGCAGCTCTGGATAGAGTGTCCAACATGTGGCTTTCTTATGTCCACCCTTGTCACAATGGGTTCAAAGGTTCTTCTTTACCTAGGTTTTCTTGCCCTTCTTTTTCTCCTTATGTGAAGAAGGATCTTCATGTCGTGACTTCTTCCTGGTTACCATAATATTCTTATACAAATTCATTCTTTTCCAACACTTAACAGTAGCATGGTTATTCAACCCACAGAATGTACATTGTATTCTATGCCATAAAATTTGCTTTACATTTTATAATCAAAAGGAATATTGGAATGATGAGACTTTTAATACCTTGCTTGGATGTCTTTGGTGCAGGTCTAATGAGGAGAGCTTGCCTCAACTTATCCTTTGTAAAAATCATATCCATTTGGAGATGGCTCACAATCATGGTCATTGGAGTGGTATGATATTCTCTCAGCCTACAGTGAGTCACACTTGTCATTTGAGGGTTGGCTTGACTCTGTGGTTTTGGAGTTGTTTTCATTGGTGGTTTTGGAGCATTCTCCAACATCCCTTCTGACATATCCCAATCCTGTAGATCAATGTAATTCCACCACTTGGATGTGCTTCACAATTCCTTGGCCATTATCTCCAAGGCCTCTTCCTTTGTACCCCATATTCTTCATTAGTTTCAAGACAATGCATGTAGTGTGATTTTACCTCAGTTACCAATTCTCAATCAGGTAATTGAATCATAATGAGAAGAACATGAAATTGAAGGAGTACTATTTACCTCAGTTATCGATTTTGAATCAGGAGTGGGGGGTAGATTTTATAAGCCATCGCCACATTACAACTTTGTCAAAGCCTCTTCTGTGGCTTGTAATTGAAGTCGTAATCTTTGATTCTCTTCCTCTACATCTCGCAGCATTTTCTTCAACTCACTATTCTTTGCTTGAATACTTTGGTTGATTGACTATAGCTCATTGAGCCATGCCTTCTTTGGTGTATTTTCCATATTGTATTAAGCACCTAAAATCCTTTCCAATCCTTCTCTGATAACAAACTTGATCTGATCCGAGGTGATCTTGATATCACCATGATCTGGTTCTAGGTTCACTTTAAGAAAGGATCAGTTATAAGATCGTTTTAATTGAACTTGACTTCATTAAAGGTGAACATATGTTCTTATGAAAGGCTTGAATCCAAATTGAATATAACTTGGTGAATGTGTTGTTAGTCTCATAATCCATTACTTAATACACTTAACAATCATAATTGTGGAAATAAAGACATGCATAAGAAAACATGAGACAAGATCAACCCATAAAGCAAGAGATCACCAAATTGTTAATAGATTTCACTAGTATGGCTACGTCTCTGGATCCACTGGAATACAAATCACTTCATTATCCTTACCAAATTTTTAACAGATTTCACCAGTATGGCTACGTCTCCAGATCCACTAGAATACAAATCACTTCATTATCCTTCCTTTTAATAGGGCTGAAATATTTCTCACAAAATGTGGCACATTTCTCAGACACCAGAAGGATGGAATTATCCAAAAAGGGGATTGCATACAAACCACAACCATGAGTACTTATTTCTCTCCTAAAAGATCTCTCCAAAAGAGCCTCCAAAAGGGCCTCCAAAATCTCCTCCCAATCTCTCTTAATAAACAGGTTTAAATAATCTTTCCTAGCTCCATAATCCAGAAAGACAAGATCCATACATTTAAGTTCCAATAACTACTTTGATCTGTATTTTATGAGAAGAACCAAATGAATATAGATTATTATCAAACGATACTTAACACAAAATAACAAATATACAATAAAATTGGTTTCTATTCAACAAGGAAATACGCTAAAAATGTAAAATGCAGCGGAAAACAAGCTTGCTAGAATGGTGGTGGATTATCTCTGAGAAGAGATGTGACGACTATGCTCATTTGCAAGAAGATGAATACAATGAGGATCTGAAGGCCTTTTTACAATAAATATGAATTCCAAACCCTAGACATCCAAAAACCTAACCCTAGGAGATGAAGCGCCAAAAGTCATGTGGGCCCCATTGGGGTAAGTTAGTACATCAACTTCTTGGGGTCGTAACTTTTGCATACGATCTATGTTTTAGGCACATGATAGCTCATTGGAAAGGTATAACTAAGAAGAAATATTTTTTACTGGCCCATGTTAGTGCCTGTTGTGGTCACTTAGGACCCAAATCTCCAAAAAATGTCGTTTAGGGCCTCAAAACAACCCTGGAAGTTTGGAACCCGAAAAACTGCCAAGGTGGAAAATTGTTTTTCAAGCCAGTGGAATAGGTGGGTGGCCACCGATATCCATCTAGATCAATCCTTCCTCTTTAGGAAGAAATTTTCTCCATTGCATTGAGTTTCCCCATCAAATGAGGAATTTTTTGTTGAATTTGGCCCCGAGTGAGCCACTTGCCTTGGTGCAGGAGATTCCCAAATTTGACAACTCAATAAAGTTGGATCATTTGCTGGCGAGTTCCATTGACATGTTTGTCCACAATATGATCACTAGATTCCTGTTGTATGTAGTTGGGTTTGATATATATTGGTGTCAGTTGTTCTGCTACCTATGAGGTGTCCAATAATGGTGGGAAATAAGGTTGAAGGAGATCCACGTTGAACACTGGGTGCAGGACAAGGAAAGGAGGAATGTTGAGCTCAAAAGCATTATCACCCACAACCTTAGTGATGGTGTACAACACATATCGGAGTGGGCGAAGCTTCCAATGGGGACTTGTAAGGAATTCTTTCTGCAAGTGAAACCAAACTTTGTTGCCCACCTGAAACTTATGTGGCACCCGTTGTTGATCATGACGTTTCTTGTACTTGTCATTGGACTTTTGTAGGATATTCTGAACCTGTTGGTGGATGTGTTGGATCCACTCAATGAACCGGGTGGCTTTGTCAGCTTCAGTTGGATCAGGAGATGATTTGGTCAAGGTGATTGTAAGGGGTAGTGCAACATCTATGGGACCCAATGGTTGGAATCCCAACCCCACCTGAAAAGGGTTATGGTCGGTTGAGTTATGCAGAGATCAGTTGTAGCTATGTTGGACATAGGGAAGACTCACATCCCATGTGAGAGGGTTCTTGGAATTATAAATGCATAGGATATGCACGATCATTTGATTTACGATATCAGTTTGTCCATCTATCTGGGGTTGGAAGGTCGTGGATTTGGTGAGCTTGGTGTCCAACAGTGGCCAGAGGCTTGACTAGAATGTGTTGAGGAATCGACTATCCCGATATAAGACAATGATTTGTTGGATTCAAAAATATACCCAGACTCATTCAAATAAGACCTTAGCAGTGGCCTCTGTTGTAATTCTCTTCTTATAGGTGGCTAGAATCGCCATCTTAGAAAAGCAATCAACAACCAAAAAATCATAGTCATTTCCCTACTTGGTGGAAGGGAGGATCGACATGTAGTCCATTGAGATGGATTCCCATGGCATGTCAGGAGTAGGAAGAGGGGTGTAAAAGCCCTATTTCTTAGTGGTCGATTTGGCAATAACACAGGAAGTGCAGGACCTAATATACTTGTTGACCTCCTATCGAAGTTTTGGCCGGTAGAAGTGTTTCTACAACATTGCCACTATCTTTTTTACGCCAAAGTGTCCTGCCACCTGACTATAGTGGGATTCCCAGATCGGCTTCACTTGCTCACTTGATGGAATGCATATCTGGCCCAGATGCTACAACAACCCATCCTAAAGATGGAAATTATCAACAATTTTGTTTGCTCCCAACATTTGGTACGTGGAGGAGAAGTCTAAGTCTATCTCATTATTGGTTGGATCTACTCTTCTATTGATCTAGGGGACTCTTTATGGTTCATTTTGATTCTACTTTACCATCCTATATTGACCCTGGTTCATATTTGATAAGATTCCCAAAAAAAACCTTTAAACTATCGGCCCCTCTCGTGAACCAAAAGGAAACACGACACACAAAGTGTACTGCGCAGTCTCACCCGAGATAGCTCTACGGTAGGCTAAAATACTCAGGTGTTTGCAACCTGAGACTGAGTGAGATCTATGGTTGTGCATTGTAATCTTTATTCATTCAGTCTAACATCAAGTTATAGCAATCATTCTATGCATGCATGTGGAATACCAGATCTACTTTGTACTTCATTTATCTAACATTCATCAATTAATCATACATAAAGATGCATTCATTCATTCACATAACATAGTGTTACCATGGTTCACGCCCTCTTGGGATACATCCACAAATATTTGGCTCTCGATATCTTATTATAGTTCAAAAATATCTCACACCGTGCGTGGTTACAATCTTAGTTCTCCTCCTTTCTCACAGGCTCCTTAATCCCTGCGAGGCTAACTAGATCGCACCAGGATCCTCAACCTGCGATCTAACCCTACGGATCAATTCACTCACTCCTTCCCTAGCTCACCAAATTAATGACTCATATAGTTCTTACAACTCTCTCTCTCTCTCTCTCTCTCTCTCTCTCNTTCTCTCTATTGGTGTCATTTATGCCTCCTAAGTACTACTTATTTATATCCTCAACTCACCAGCCATTACAATGCATTAAAAAATCCCTAACCATAGAGTCATTAGGTCTTCCTTGCATGCACGCCTCGCCTTCTTCTCTTACACGTGTCGCTTCTCCTTTCAGTTGTATTTTCCTCCTTACATGCTTCTTCTCCAAAAATATCTTTTCTTCCTTACTCGACCTACCTCCAACAGACCCCCAACACTAACATGTGGCTCGTCTTGATCCACCTAAACCTTGTGTGCTTCTTTGATCTCTCCTGTGAGAACCTGGAACTTCTCTGTGATTTCCTTTTCTTGCGTTTGAGCCTGCGCGGTATTCTTCCTGAGTGCATCCAATACTTGCACTGAAATCTTCTCACTGATCATCTCTGTGCACTCTGCCTGATTTTGTGCCATGTTCTTCTTTGCATCTGCTTCTTGTGCAATGACCTTCGTTGCCCGCTCTTGGAGTAGTTCCATTTGAGCTTGGTGCTCCTTCTTATG
>ML796976.1:262133-272899 GCA_009831015.1 Picea engelmannii | reverse complement strand
AAAAACATCAAATATTTCCACACTTAATCATGAAAAGAATTATCCATGCATAAAAGATAGATAAACAACTAAAACAAAAAGAAAATAAAGAAACATCACATGTACCTAATTAATTCATATGAACACAACTCCATACATTTGGAATCAAACCTCTCTACTTGTATTCATTCAGTAAAATATGTACATGGACTCATACAATTCTCTGCAACTCAACATAATCTTCAACAAATCTCTCAGATAATAATTAACAGTAATAACAATAACCTTCAACAACCTCATTTGGACATAAAATACATATATTTATACATCGAGGGGCTTCTCAAGCCTTCCCTCCATACTACCTTAGTGTTATCCTATCTTAATTAATACATTCATCCACTAAGTACTATTACATTGAATGGTAATTATACTAAGATATGAGTCGATACTTAGCATTTGTACAACCTTATGTGATAATTAAGGTGATTACAACTTCAACGACCTTATGTGATGGCTGAAGACTTAAAAAATTTAAAAGATTTAAATTACAATCCTTTCAAAACAGAATGATGCGCTCTCCTTAGAATTCAAAAATAGTTTAAAATCTGCGTGCTGGGTCCTTAGTGGTCCTCCACTCGGCTTCTTTAACTATTGATGGTGATGCTTCTGCATCATACTCCTCTAGCCAAAAATTCATGGACTCGTGTCCATGAGCTCCTGCACTATTTTTCAATGCTTCTGAATATTAGATTCATTTACCCAACTAGAATCCTTTGTTGGGTGACCCTTCCACTTCACCAAGTACTCAAAATAAGTATTCCTCATAGTCTTCTTACGAATCCTTTGATCTATCATTTTCTCCATACATGGATTTTTTATTGTTGGAATCTGCTTCTTCCATTGAATCTGCTTATGATCATTTGATCCTCCTGTATCATCCATCCTGTAAGGGTACATGTCTTCAATATTGAATATGGGTCATATTCTCACATCCTTTGGTAGCTCAATCCCATAATCATTCGCATCAAACTTTTTGAGGATTTTACATGGTCCTATTTTCTTCATCTTTAATTTGTTATATGTTCCCATTGGGAACCTTTCCTTCCTCGGGTGTGCGAAAACATGATCTCCAACTTTGAAATAAACATCTCTCCTTTTTTGATCAACTTGGATTTTATATTTCTGACTATTGTTATGCAATTGTCTCTTTATTTGATCATGAAGCTTCTGCATATCTACAACAAAGTCTTCTGCTCTTGCACTTTAGAACTCATTATGGTTCAAATCCCTCAACTCTGAAATTCCTCTCGGATGCATTCCATACACTATTTTAAATGGAATTTTTCCAGTGCTTCTGTTCGAAGAATCATTATAAGAAAACTCTTCCTGGGGAAGAATTTGATCCCACTGATTGGGATGTTGAGTGACCAAAATCCTCAACAAATTTTCTAAAATCTGATTTACCACCTCATTATTTTCGTCTGTTTGGGGGTGATATGACGAACTAAAGGGAAAATTTGTCCCCATCCTTTTTCCATAGATTTCTCCAAAAGTGTCCCATGAACTTGGTATATCTGTCCGAGACTATACTTTTGGGCAAGCCATCCAATCTCACAACCTCCTTGAAAAATAAGTTTTCTATATGTGTCGTATCACTGGTTTTATGTCATTGTATAAAATGTGCCATCTTTGAAAACTTGTCAACCACACCAAATATGGAATCACTACCCTTATGGGTTCTTGGCAATCCCAACAAAAAATCCATGCTTATGGCATCCTACAACCTATTTGGAATAGGAAATGGAAGATACACACAAGTTTTCTATTGTTTCCCTTTTGTATACTGGAAAAATCTACATCTGTCCACAAATTTATTCATATAAGATCTCATACCTGGCCAATGGTATGAAGAAATCAGCTGTGCATAAGTCTTATCATGGCCGAAATGTCCAGCCAATCGTCCACTTTGTTTTTCCTTCAATAGGAAGTATCTAATTAAGAATTTTGAGATATAGAGTTGGCTTCCTTTAAACAATAGTCCATCTTGAATTAGATACTCTATCCACTGGATTCTGTCCCTTAGCAAAGGGTTTTCACATGCTTCATAAGCCTCTTTAAAATCTGGATCTTCATGATACATTTCCTTAAGGTATTCAAATCCTAAGGTCTCCATTTGGAAGTCTTACATAATCAGACATCTCATGCTCAAAGCATCAACAAATTTGTTAGTGCTACCACTAATGTGCTTAGTAAAAAAAGTAAAATTTTGAATGAATTCTACCCATTTAGCATGTCTTTGGATAAATTTCTACTGTCTGGTTATGAATTATAAAGACTGAATGTCATTGTACAAGAAAAAATCCTTTGGAATAATATAGTGCTTCCACTTTTTCATAGCTTGTATTACAACATAAAACTCCTTATCATACATTAAATGTTTTCTCTTAGTGTCATTCATCTTCTCATTGAAATAAGAAACATTCTTATTGTCTTGGCTCAAGACTACACCAATATCTACTCCACTGACATCACATCTCACTTGAAATATCTTCTTGAAATTTGGCAGAACCATAATAGGTTGTTCTATTATCTTCTTCTTTAATAATTTGAATCTTTTTTCAACTTCCTCTGTCTAATTAAAAGACTTATGTTTTTTCTTTATAGTTTCCAGTATGGGTGCACAAATGCCATTGAAATTCCTAATGAATTTTCTATAAAGAATCACTAATCCATGGAAGATTCTCACCTCAAATATTCTTCTCAGAGAAGGCCATTGTTTGATTACCCTCACCTTCTCTGGATCCATATTCAATTCATTTTAAGAGATCACAAAACCCAAGTATATGAGTTTTTTCTTCATGAAATAACATTTCTTCAGATTTATCAGCAACTTCTCCTGCTGCAACCTCCTCATCACTAATGTCAAGTGCCTTAAGTGCTCTTCTTCAGTTTTACTGAAGACTAGGATATCATCCAAATATACAATAAAAAACTTACCAATGAAGTCTTTGAGTACTTCATTCATCAACCTCATGAATGTGCTTGGGGCATTCGTCAAGACAAATGGCATGACAAGCCACTCATACAACCCTTAATTTTTCTTGAATGTTTTCTTCCATTCATCTCATTCTCTCATTGTTATATGATGATAGCCACTCTTCAATTCTATCTTGGAAAAATAATTTTCTCCACTTAATAATTCCATCAAATCATCCATTCCAGGTAAAGGGAATCTATACTTGATGGTAATATTTTTGTTGTCTCTAGAATCTGTGCACATTCTCCAGCCTTCATCCTTATTTGGACTCAACACAGTTGGTACTGCACATGGACTCAAAATTTCTCTTACCAAACCCTTATCCAACAACTATCGAACTTGATTCTTGACCTCTTCATTTTCTTTAGGTGTCAACCTATATGTTGCTTTGTTTGGAAAAATTACTCCTTGAATAAGGTGAATGTGATGAGTGATGCTCCTAATGGGTGGAAAAGAGAAAGGTAAGTCATCCACCACAATATCATAAAAAGTATCCACAGTAATTGAATCTCTACAGGCATATCATCCACAAAAGTACTTGTAAGGATGACTCTGGGTTTTCTCACCACAACAAACTGCATCTCTTGTTCCTTCTCGACTTAATTCAAGAGTTCCTTCCGACTCATGAGAAGTATGCTTGGGTTAGCTTCTTCTTTCACTTTCTTATCCTCCATTGGTAGCAACATGTGTGTACAACCATTCTTCTCAAGGGTGTAAGTATTTTTTTTTCCCATCATGTATGATATTTCTGTCAAATTGCCATGGTCTTCCCAACAGAACATGAAAAAAGTCCATGGGTATTACATCACACAAAATTTCATGTTTATAAACTAATATATTGAATTCAACATTGCACTATCGACTTACCACGACTTGGTTTCCCTTCTGCAGACACGATACCTTGTACGGGTTTTGATGTGCAGTTATCTCCAGCTCCAAATTTTCCACCATTTATGTGGATACTAGGTTATCAATGATCCCACTGTTTATGATTACTTTGCATACCCTGCCCTTGGTTTTGCAAGCAGTCGTGAATAAGATTTTTCTCTGAACTAGCTCTGTTTCTTCTTTGTTTGGTTTTAAGATAACCTTCCTCATCATGATGTGTTTCCCATATTCTGCTACTTCTGCCTCCACATTCCTTCTTTGAGCTTCAAAAATGTGATATTCTCCACCTCCTTCTTTCTTCTTCCTCTCGGGACATTCCCAAGACATATGCCCTATCTTTCCACAAGAATATAATTTCACTTCTCATCCTATGCCTCTTCCTTTTCCTCAAAAAAAATATTTTCTGTCACCATATTGTCCCCCTCGGGAACTTCCTCCTCTTTCTGTATGACTATGATACTTTCTAGTATCAAGTTTGGGTTTCTGGAACTTCTCTTGGACAATTCCCTTGCCTTTGCTTGGGCTCTTTACTATGTTTCGTTGGATTTGTTTTCCGACCAACTTCTCCTCTGCTTTCAGTGATGCCTGATAAGTGTCGATGATTGTAGCTATGTGAGACATTCTCCATCTTACAAACCTATGAGATGTGGATCATTGCAGCTATGTGAGTCTTTCTCCAGATTACAAACTTGAGAGAAAGACCCTAAGAATGGTACGTGGTTCCTACCTGAGACATAGATGGAACTTAGAGATGACCTCCTCCATTCAGAGAGTTGAGAATAACTCCAGATGATTATCTAGTGGGAAAGGCAATCTGTTGAGTTAGACGTGCCTATGGCTGAGCACAAGGTGAACATATGAAATCCCAAAGTGATGGGTGCATCGTCATGTGAACATAAATGAAGATGATGTATTAGCCTCGTCTGAGAAACAGAGTTGATGAGAAACTCCAAATGATTCTCTTGTGTGAGGCAGTGGGAAATAAGATCTGTAGAGTGGACGTGCATGTGGATGAGCATAGGTGAACGTGTGAAGATTTAGTTCTTTTGTGTAATGCAGTTAGCCAGAGATATGGACATATCTATGGATGTGCCCCTAGTGAATGCACACTAGTGGGTGTATCATATCCCTTGATATATTGTTCAAGAGTCAGACCTTCCTGTAACCCTAATTGTAATGTAAAGGGTACATGTCTATCCCACCTTAAATTGATTAGTAATAAATGTAAAAGATAATTAATCTGGTTAATATTAATTATATTATAATCTAGTGAGTTCAGCCTTGTTGTGCCAATATACACTTATGTTGATAGGTTTAGTTTAGTATAAGTAAAGATAGACTCCCCATTGTGGAAACACATCTCTCACATGAGTTTGGAAATTTCAGCAAGTATATCTCCTTGGGAAAAGTGCGCACCTCTCTTGGGTGCTAGTCTTCTAGGGTTTGAGCACCCTCTTGTGTGCTAGGTATTATTGGTGGTGAAGGTATTTCTCTTGAAGAATATAAAAAAAGATTTGGATAAGTTTTCTTCCCTTGTTGAGAAGGGTTTCCCAGGATACTTCTGGTGTTCTTGTGCATGGTGTTTCTTCTTGTGATCTTGGTTGCTGCAACATTGTTGTTTATGGTTAAGTGAAATTCTAAAAATGAAATGAGATTCATGCTTAACCTAGCTTATGAAAAATAAAAATGTTATTAGGGCATAGGTCTTGAAGAACCCATTGCACAAACAACTTTCATCCATCCTATCTCTCTTCTGCAGAAACCGTACGACCCTCCAAGGGTTCCCAAAAAATCCGTATGACCCTCCTAGGGTTCCTAGAAAATCCATACGACCTACTCTTCTGGAGGTTTTCAACACTTGGAACTTGGATGTTGGGGATAAAAAGGGCATAGGAGTGTACGTCCTCCATTAGTGCACCTCCAACAAGCTTGAGATCAAAATTTCGAGCATTTTGAAATTTTGGCCCTTGGGTTTCTAGGGTTTCACAAATTTCTACAGAAATTTCAGTATTAGGGTTTCTGCAACTCATTGAAGGAGATATTTAGCTCACCAGTGTTCTCTCATATTTCAAAGGATTTATCTTGGCAGTCATAAGTCCAAAAAAACCTGTAAGTGCTATCCTAGCCTAGCCTTTAGGTTTTCTAGCCCAGTTTACAAAAGGTTATGAAGAATCTAAAATTATGATGAACAAAACTATGATGGAAGTTAAGCTTGATGGATCAAGCAACTTCAAGTTTCTGGAAGAAAAGACTTCAAAGGAAGAATTATTGTGGGTAATACAAAAAGGTGTTCTCTCATATTTCAAAGGATTAATATTGGCAATCATAAGTCCAACAAAACCTGTAAGTGCTATCCTAGCCTAGCCTTTAGGTTTTCTAGCCCAGTTTACAAAGGGTTATGAAGAATCTAAAATTATGATGAACAAAACTATGATGGAAGTTAAGCTTGATGGATCAAGCAAATTCAAGTTTCTGGAAGACAAGACTTCAAAGGAAGAATTATTGTGGGTAATACAAAAAGGTGTCACTGTGACATACCTCCTTCATGAATATGTCAAGAGGACAAAGATCATCCAAGAGCCATTGGAGAAATCATATCAGCACCCCCATATATGCACTTGTATATATATTATGTGTATCATTGTCATGAGGGAAATTGTAGGAGGAAGGAATCTTTTGTTGAAGTCATGGATCCAGAAGGATCTCAGTGCATTTAGAGGAACAACACACTCAAAGTGAAGACTCCAGGTTTGATTGTTTACATTTTCATTCCTCTAACCTATATTTCTAAAGATTGCTACATTACAAGTAGGTGTTGTAGCTATGACAACAATCCTTAAATTGTTTTAATTCTAGAGATGAACTCATTATTCTCCTTTAGGAGATATTCTTGTTCCGGTTCCTCTTGTTTTCTTGTTCCAGACAGGTTAACAATAAAGGAAGATGTTTATCCTTCAGAGGGAGTCACTTGACTCATAGGGAGTCAAAACTAATTGAGAAAGAGGAAGAATAAAACTATCATTGGGGCAACCAATAATACATGATCATAATCTTTCTATGATTCTATGGGTAGAAGCATGCATGGCATATTATATGTTCAGAACAAGTGTTTTCACCAGACTTTGAAAAACATAACTCCCGAAGAAGTCTTCACCAGAATGAAGCCTGAGATTTAACACTTCAGGTTATTTGGGTGCCCAATGTATTTTCATGTACCCAAAGAGAATAAGTCCAAGCTAGATCCTTTAGAAAGAAAGGACATAGTGAATCTTCAAGGTCATTCCAAATCAACATCCCTAGTCAGAGACAGATTGAGACAAGTAGAGACGTTGTCCTTGAAGAAGAGATAATATTTAAAAAATCCAGAGAATCTCAGATGGATATTAACAGTAAGATGATACCTTCTCCCCCTTCAACAGTTCAGAGGGAGAAATACATTATTCCAGCTGATCCATTTGTTCCAGTTGATATGTTCAGAGATATTGTAGGGCATAAAATTCCTACCTAGACTCACTCTGCAAGAGGCAGAGAAACATGCAAATTTCTATAGTGGGAAAACCCCCTATGGAATACACTAGGGTTCAACATGTAGGTATATCTAACCATCTAAAAGTCTCATAATTTTTATAACTACCCCAAATATATCCCACATTCATGCATGAAATACAAAGTGAAAAGATTCAGTAACTCTACCTTTTACTCCACGTCCAGTGTCAATCCTTCCGCGTTCGATTGCTCCGTTGACTACAAGTCTCCTCCCAAGGCTGGCCTGCATTCACAAACAGATAAAAAAGGAACTAAAAATATGCATCTCATATATACATCATGGGTTATATGTTAGTATGAAACATAAATCAAACATAGATATTTGACACATCATATTTCGGGATAGAAAAAGTATTCCTTTATTGATATCACAATGTTTAATTATAATGAGATCGACGACTACTCCGTGAACCTAGTCCGAGCTCCTCTTCACCAAGATCCAACTGCACTTTCACATATATTTCTCCTCTCACACTTCTTCTAATGAAATTACATAGGCTTATGATGGAGGAAAAAGGGATAGAATGGGAAATTCTAATGTAAATCTCACAAGGTGGCTGCAAATTCTTGGGGAAAGGAGGGGATGTGAAACATGCAGAGTTTCACTATTCTTATGCTTATGTTTGGAATGAGACCCCAAAAAATCCTTTTATATTACAAAAGGATGGTTATTCAGTTGGGTGACAGGTTATAGGCGGTGGGGCAATTGGAAAATTACCCAAGAGCCCGTAATCTCAACGAATTCCTTGCAACTTTTGTGGGAATACATGAGATGTAATGGTGCAACTAGTATATGTACGAGAGTTGTAGTAGTGTAGTAAGAATGTGTATGTGGGAAGTAGTGGTGCAGGGCACATACATCTTCAAAAATAATGTTTTTAAGAAGAGGTGCTAAGTGATGGCTTGGAAAAAATAGCAAGTAAGAGGGCCAAATGACAGGTATGCATGTATGGTGCAATTTAGGGTTATAAAAGATGCCCCCTAATGTGTGAGGTCAGAAGAGCATCTGATCGCCGAAATAAATTACAAAATATTTACCAACATATGAAGCGAGTGAGCCCGGGACCAGAATTCAAGAGGTGCCATCTGCAAAAATAACAATTGTCTCACTGAGGCGGGCATACCCATGCTCAAGATGAAATAAATCATAGCTTCCAATCAAATACACTGTATATCCATTTCATATAACTATATAAAGTGTAGCCATGATGAATACACAACAGATCTACATCTCAAAATCAAAGATATACATGTATAGTATCCATATTTAAGAAGCCAAATGACGCCCGATGGCTGGAGATGATGCCTTCAGAGCTTGAGAAACAACTTCAAGATCTTCAAAACTCGGGTAGGAGTGTAATGTGAGTGTATGAGTTCACTACCCAGAGGTCTTCAATGGTTCATCGGGAACATACAAGAGGATCTTGGTGATCATGAAGAGAACTTCACCGATTTCGAGCAAGGACTTGATTGAAATTTTGGGATGGCGGGGCATGAGGATAAGAGACAAACTACAGAAAGGCCGACTCAGGTTGGGTAAAACTTCCCTTGGACAATAACACAATAGATGATTAGACTCAGGCAACATGACATTGACATAAGTTCACGATGTAGGAGGCAACACAAACTCTCCATGTGTTTGGAAGAATAACCAAATGGAGGAGGACACAGATCTATGTAATGAGAACAAATTCCTAAGGTCATATTAAGTCCCAAATCTTTACAGTAAACAAAAGGATTTTCTTTGTCCAAGGGAGACTCATTGTGTTTCCATAAAAAGAAAATAAATTTCCTATCCTCTTTTTGGGGTATATTTGATTTTTTTGTCTTTTTCAATATTTTGAAGAGCTTGAAAAAGAATAATAGAATGCTACATTAAAAAAGAGGAATGAGTATAACAAACATACTATTTTCAAGCGCAAGGAACACACTAATGCTCATAGCAAGGAGACATGTGAAGAAAAAGGACACTCGAGGAAAATTCCATTGATTAAGGTTGGTTGTCATTGATGTCAATCCTTGAAGAAAGCCCCGTAGCACAAAGGTTTGGGTAATGGACCCAATATTGTTTGATGTAAATATGAATCATTATTTTTTTTTCATGGTTGATAAGAAGTAAATATGGATGAACTCCAAAGTGGTCCCCTTATGGTGAAAGCCCTCATGGGAAGATGCTTTGTGGAGTAAGAGAAACCATGCTTAATTGTGGAATAATGAGATGAAGGACAATAAATTTGTCAGGGAAACTATCCTAGATGTATATTTCTTGTCATTCCATTTCCGGTGGTATGTAGAACATCACATAAATCCTCATGGTTAGAGAGTTATGACCATGTGAAGTTGGAGAACCCAGGTTTGGGTAATGGACCCAAGTTTGTTTGATGGATAATGGTATGATTTTTGCTATATTTGAAAGCAATACTATTCTATATGGATATTACATTTCATTCCATTTCTGATGGTATGTGGAGTGTCACATACCTCCTCACGGTTTGAGAGTTATGGCCTTACGAAGTTGGAGGACCCTCATATGTCATCTAGAAGCCCCAAAAGTTCAAAGTAGTCAAAGTGGTTTAAGAGATTTTAAAAGGTAAATAATAAAGTAAGTGATGAGTGTATTATAATTCAAAGTGAATACAAAATAAATTATTTCAATAATAAATTTAATGGATAAATTAGAAGTGGGTTAACCCCAAAATAAAGAAAGTGGGCCAAGTGACCTAGAAGATGTTTTTAAGGAAGCTACTTGGAGAGTATAAATAAGAGGCAAGGCTCTCCCATTTTAATTAAACTTGAGAATATTGAATATATATAGGTGTCCAAGGTAACCAAGGATATATAAGCCTAATTTCTGAGGGAAGGTGAAGAAAAGAAGGCCGAAATGCAAGGAAGGATAAATTCTTTTGATGGTGCTTTCTAAGGTATGTTATTTACAGGTCTTCTCACCATTTTCACTATAAATTTTTTTCTATAATGATTCAGACCGTGAAATTACTATTCCATTGAGAAAACATACCCAAGTATCTTTGGTAAAACATTCAACTTGTGGATCATTGTATTTTGGGATTTACACTCCGTGGAAAATAGGGTTTATGGCTAGTCCCGAAACTAGTAAAAAACAAGTGTTTCAGGTAAAAACGTCTGAACTTCTTCATAACAGATCCAAATTTAGTGAAACAAAATGTTTTGATTAGGGTACAATCTTTAGTATGTTGTGTAACATTTTCAGATCAATTCAACTAATATTTCATGTTGGGCACTCTCTACAAGGTCGCTCTCTAGAATAAGCCAGAATTCCACAAGGTATGCCATTTTT
>ML796976.1:234035-245496 GCA_009831015.1 Picea engelmannii | reverse complement strand
CAAGTGTTTCGGGTAAACACGTCATAACTTCTTCATAACAGATCCAAATTTAGTGATACCAAATGTGTTGGTTAGGGTACAATATTTAGTATTCTTTGTAATAGTTTCATATCAATTCAACTAATATTTCAGGCGGGGCACGCTCTACAAGGTCGCTCTCAAGAATAAGCCAATATTCAACAACGCATGCCATTTTTGCTATAAATCCTTTTCTGAGAGGTTCCAAGTAGTGAAACCTGGAGGAATTGCATAAAACAAATTGAAGAACATTGTGTATAAGTTTTAGATCTTTATACAGTACAAGTTCAAAGTTATGATTACTTCAAGTTAGGGTTGTTGACTAATCCAAAACTAGGCATGTGAGACTAAATAAAAGTTTGATGAAAATGATAATCTCTTGTTGTTAAAGTTAAGGAAGGTTTGAAGGAATGTGATCATATACACCAAGTCTATTATAGAGCTACAAATCAGATTTGGATGATGAAATTGATGAGGTATTTTGGTTGAGGTACATGGTTGAGACAAGTAGTTGATAAGTTGGCACATACATGAGGTTTATAGTTGATGATGTTGGTACATATTGTTGAGTAGTTTACACATGATTTATACATACTTGGTACATGGTTGGATGCACTTGTTTATGGTACAGGTTGATTACGGGTTGTTTGGTATAGGTTGGTTCATGGTTGATGCACTTGTTTATGGTACGGGTTGATTACAGGTTGATGCATGGTATAGATTTATTGGTACAGGTTTACAATGGTATATCTCACAGTGATAGTGTGATAGTGGTTCCATAATTATACTTCTACTTCAGGGTGGCAGGACGGGGCAAGGACAAGTGGTTGTATCCACCTTCCGGTTGTAGTTGGAGAACATAGGGGGTTGTAGCCTCCTTCTGGTTGTAGCCAGAGAATTGGGGAGTTGGAGCTTCTCTCAGGTTGTAGCCTGAGAAACTAGGGGTTTAGAGCCTCCTTCCAGTTGCATTTGTAAAACAAAGGAAGTTGGTGCTTCCAATGAATGTAATTCTTCAAGACATATAAGAAAAACCATTCTGTGGTTTTCTCCCGATTTGGGTTTCCACGTAAAACACTGGTGTACTGTGTATGTGTGTGATTGTTTATTTCTTACTACTCATTATTGGATAATAATTCTACATTGATATAACATTTGAAAAAAAGGATTATAATTATGCTATTACTGATTCACCCCCCCTCTAAGTAATCCAACAAATTCCTCCATGGGTCAAGGTGTCAGGTCGCAGAGGTAAAGTGCTACAAGGATTGCGTATAAGGCATGCTTCAAAGGTTCAGTTGAGAGAAACATGGAGCCAACATTAGGAAAAATATGCATAGATGCAACTGTGATTAGAAAGACATGATGAAACCCCCTCAATGTATTTTTCACGATCCTAGAGAAGGTAAGCTCGATAGTTTTTCATTTTTAGCGAGTCTGAAAAAGCATAAAAGAAGACTCCATTGGGATACCTTTTTCGAAGGTAGTCCATTTGACTTGAAAAAGGGATAATCTATCACTTAAAAGAAGTCTATTCAAAACCATTGTAATGAGTGTGACACAGACAAGATCACTCGACAATATTTTCAATTTTAAGGAGTTTGAAAAGAGCTTAAGTATGGACTCACAACCTTTTTCTAGATTTAGTCTCCTTATCCCAAAAAAACATAAAATCTACTTAGGAGAAATCTCCCAGCGAGACGAATCTACCGAGGTGTACCTTTTTCCTCCTTAATCTACAAGCCATAAAAAGGGGTAAACTCATGCCAGTAGATGTTTTTCTAAACCAATTTAACGAGTGTGAAAGAACAAGGTCACTCGGTGATCTTTTCAATTCTAAGGAGTCTGAAAAGAGCTTAACTATGGACTCCATAGGGGATGTTCTTCTGGACCAGTTTAAAAAGTGTGGAGGAACAAGGTCAGTTGACAATCTTTTCAATTTTAGGGAGTTTGAAAAAAGCTTAACTATGGAATTTGTGGGGGTTCCTTTTTCATAAATTTAGTCCCTCATGCCTGAAAAAGGGTTAAACTTATACCTGCGAATAATATTCTAGCGAGCTAGAGTTCCTATAGAATACCTTTGTTCGTACAATTGACCATCCGGACCAAAAAAGGGGTAAAATATCACCGGACAAACATGCCTTTAAATTTTAGTTTGTCGAGCGTGAAGGACAACAAGATCGCTGGACAATCTTTTCATGTTTATAGAGTCTGAAAAAGGGATTAAAAGAAGACTCATTTTCTGGGAGTCCCAAGGGTGAGGACAAGAGTGATGACACATCAGAGATATGAGGCTCAATATCATAATCATGATAGGACTAAAAAGGAATCCCCATCCTAAATTTATTAATGACGACATGGACACCAAAAAGAAACTAGGATCTACCTAGGGCATCCATGTGGATGTATGCTCTACCACTAAATTACGACACTTCTAAGGAAACAATGATAGTTCCGTGTGACAATTCGGTGGGATCAATCCTATGGCAAAGCGGAAAAGACAACGAGATACAAAAAGTGGAGGTGGAATCATAACTTAAATGCAAAAAGTTGGAAAAACGACTTTTACCAAAGAATCTTTAAAAGTGACCCATATCCAATTTTTTTTTGCAAACCAAAAGTGAAGTATCGTAACATCCAATGAGAAACTCAAGAACCATGTTAAATGATTTTCAAGCCAGAAAAAAATGACAAAAGGGTTCGAAAAAGTGGCAAAAAAGGGCCAAAATATTCTATAAATAGAAGTTGCCAACTCATTTTCAACATTGCAAATTGAGAATTAACCAAAAATCTGAAAATACCCCTTTGCTAAAAGAGTTGATTCCAGGAGCTTTAGAGGATGAAACGAACTTAAGATTGGACCAAGTAAGTACAAACTAATCCCTCTTTCATTTTAATACTTATTTCATGCATTTCTTTTGGTTTTTTGGGGGGCACGCTCATTTAAAAGCGGGTGGCCCTACGTGTATGCGGGATTTCCAAGGACAAACCGCGTATGCCAATGGGAAGAAAATAATCTATGCACGTGCATACGTGACTATGTCCAATACAACCTGTGTACACCCTCAATAGCATAGAAAAAAAATAAAAATAAATAAAAGGCAAGAGCTAACTCCCCAATGAACTTTTCATGTAACAGGATGTATGTCCACTGGAGAGAGAGGGCACGAGGATATAGATATCTTGGTCAATGATGACCTTGCAGTTATGGTTGCATTGAGACAATGCGAGTTATGGAATTTTTTCTGATGTCCATTCACGAGAGCACAACCTAGGTTGCTGAATGCCTTATTGGATTACTGGCACCCTGACGCTGAGGAGTTTATGCTTGAGGGGCAGTCATTGAATCCAACGACTGAGGATATATAATTTATGACTGGCCTCTCAAGGAGAGGGGAACCAATCAACTTGTGTACATTTCCCCCTAGGCCTCACAACATCGCCGAGTTGATCAGAATGTAATGCGAGGCCGACACTGAGAAAGTAGGTTCTCAGGTGTCGATCCACAAGATTATCAACCTATCATTGAAGGTGATAGGTTTAATTATTGAGCATATCACTGGATTCGTGACCTTACATCAGGCCTCCTGGGCACATATACATTGTGCAGTGCAGTGCTTAAATGCATGATTGTTTGACTAGAGCACAACCATGCTTGACTACATGAAGAGACAACTCATCGAGTGTTGTGGGTGGAGTAATAAAAGCTTCGGATTTGGGACCATTTTATGCTCATTCTTCTTTGAGAGGGTACCCAGTCCTAGTCCATGAGAGACTGTGTGGGGGAATGTGGCCTCACTCCCAGTAGTGTGTAGATGGGAAACATTTCTGCCACGACAGGAGGGAGGGATGACCATAGAGGCCTTTGATGACCTATTTTTTGACTGGTGGGCATGACAGATTCCGACGATAGAGGACTAACCCTACATCAAGATTAACTTTTCCAGGGATCCAAAAATGCCTGTACCTCCTAGAGTTGAGCAAGGAGAGATTGATATGTTTGTTTTTTAAAGTTATTTAATTTTTTAGTTTCTTTATATATATATCATTTTTATATGTACCAGATGATCTGACAACTATGTATATGTTATGTATAGATGTGGGACCAGTGCATCCAGTAGAATTCACGAGGACCAGGCAATGTCCTCGACTGGAGGCAGTACCAATAGCAGCTGCTGGACCAATAGCAGTAGCAGGGGGACCTCCAATCGGAGAGGCTGAGAGAGTGTTGAGATGGGTGGAGCGGAACCTCACCGCACTCACTCGTACAATGCCCATGGACGATATCGAGGATATCCCGCCATCGATGTAGCCTCATGTAGTTGGGGTGCCACAGACTTGGGTCCAGCTTTTTCAATGTTTGGAAAAAACTGTCATTCACTATGGAAGGGCCAATAGGCCCCATGCTTATCTTAGGATATACCAATTATGTGTCGAGGGCATTCTTTGTATATTTTTGAGGGCATAAGCCCTGCGATCTATACTAGACATATTATTTTTGAGGCGCTTGCACCCACCTATGTACTTTGATACTTTTGATATATATATATATGCACATTTACATGTTTTATGTCTTATGGATCACATTTTTACAATGTATATACATGTGTATGTGTGTGCTTCTTTTTATGTGTGTGCAATATGCCAATCTAATACTTGATTAGCTAGAGTATCTATCATTTGATATAGTCTCCCAGGAACATGGATATATGTAATGTAATCAAAGAAACGTTCTAAGAGACGTACCCTAAAGAACAGTCGGTCTAGATTAGGATCATAAACACGGTAAACTCCATTTAACTGGGACACAACTAGCTGTGCATCTAAGTAGACTCAGAGGTAAGAGATACCGTGCAACAAAGTGTCACAAAGAAAATCTATCACTACACTGTACTCGGTGACATTGTTTGTGGCATCACCTAAAAAGATACTTCCAATAGATAGAAACTGGCCCTGAGGTGTGAAGATCACCCAAGATGTGGAAGCAAGCCTTTGAGTCTATCGGCTAGCACCATTCACGAACCCAATGAACACCTCTGATTCACTTGAGATCTGCCACAGTGAAAAATATGACATCAATAAAGACACGTCCATAAAAAAAAAGACAAAAAACTAACTGTATAAGAACTATACATATGTACAAGAAGTCAACCAAGGCGACCCACCTATGAGTAATACTTCTTGAGTTAGAGCCCATTTCTAGGCTCTGCTAAAGCATTTCCCTCAAAGTCAATCATATGATAAGAGCCCTTCTTTAGTACCTCCTTCACAATGAAAGGTTTGAACCACATGGGTTTGAACTTGCTTGCCCCCAGGGGATCCTTATCTTGGTTGTAGACCATGACAAGGTCTCCTTTGGAGAAAATTCGAGGATGAATGAACCTATCATACTGACACTTGATTCTTTTCTTGTGAGCCTCATTATCCAAGGCTTCATCATATCTCTTCTCATCGAGCTGCTTGAGATATAATAAGTGTTCCTCAAGCGGTGAAGTGTCTGGAAATAACTGTACTTCCAACTTTAGAGATGGGATATGGTAGTCTATAGGCAAGACTACTTCCAACCCGTAAAAAGTTGAAAAGGTGAGAAACCATTGGCAGTCTTTAGAGATGTTCGGTAGGCCCACAACCCCGAGTACAACATCAAATGCCAATTTGACTTGGAAGAATTGATCGTTTGTTGTAGAATAGTCTTGAGGGACTTATTCATAGACTCCACCTAACCATTTGCTTGTGGGTAGTAGGGTGATGAATGATCTTGCCTCAACCCAAGATTTGATGATAACTCAGACATCATTTTTTTTTTTTCTGAAAGTGACTTCCATTGTCAGTGAAAATCTCCTTCGGGATGTCGAACCTTGCTATTATCTGATTGAAAATAAAGAGAGTTGTTGTCTCGCCATCATTATTGAATGTTGGCATAACTTTGACCCACTTTGTGAAGTAGTCTACTGCTATGATGATATATCGATGCCCCTTGGTTGAAGCCAGGTGGCATGTAGTAAAATCAATTCCCCACTTGGTGAAGGGACCAACTATAATGACGAGAAACATGGGAGTGGGGTGTGCCCTCATCTTCTGAGAGACGATTTGACACAGGTGGCACTTCTTGACCGATTCAACGTAATCCTTGATTAACGTCGGCCAAAAGTAACCCACTCGTAGAATCTTTTGGGCCGTTTCCAACCATGAAAAATGACCACCACATGCTCCAGTGTGGAAGTCATTAAGAACGAGTTTTTCTTATTCATGAGTGATGCACTAGTGAAGGATGAAATCTACACCTCAATAATACAAAGTGTCATCAAGTATGAGATAGTTTTTTTCCCGATGGTGTATACATCGATGCTCATCATGAGAAGCCGAGGGGGGGCACTTCAAAGTCTGGAGATAGAATAGTATATCTCGATACCAGGGGTCCGAAGATGAAATCAGAAAAAGATCTCCTTTAATCCTTGATTCTTCGAGCGTAACATCACATGATTCGATTAAAAGTTTTGAGATAAGTTTCGCAAAGACCATTGAATTTCTGGATTTCACAGAAACAAAATCCAAGTCAAATTCCTGGAGGATAATGATTCATATATTGATATTTCCTCCAATGACGCGTCGTGTCAATACATATTGAAACAGATTCACAATGACAACGACGGTGGTCTTATGAAGCAAAATATAATGACGGAGCCACTGGACAACATGTACTACTTCCAACACTAGCTTCTCAACATGGGAGTAGTTGAGTTATGGTCCAACCAGGCCTCGACTTAGGTAATAAATGACATGCTCTTCAAGAATATTGTCTTATTGAACCAAGATGAGACCGATGGTCAACTTTGCAATGACCAAATACAATAAGAAATATTTATTATAATTGGGAGGTCAGAGCAGAGGGGCAGACATGAGGGTGCATTTCAATGCTTCGAAAGAGCGCTGAGTGCCTTCATCCCAATGGAAAGGGACTCCCTTCTTCAGTAAACTCATGAACCCTGTAGTGATCTTGACATAGTTTGCAATAAAACGCTAAAGAAAATTGGCTTTACCCTGTAAGCTTTGAAGTTGAGGGACTGTGCATGGGGAAGGGAACAGAACTATCGCCTCTACCTTCAGAGGATCGACCATGATCCTTATTTTTGAAACTACGAAACCTAGCAAATGACCCGACGTCACACAAAAAATGCACTTGTTTGGATTCAAGCGACTCTGATAGTAGCGACATCGCTCAAAGATTAGTCAAATATTCTTGGGATGATCATCTCTCTTATGATATTGTGATTGTAAATCATTGAGATAAACCTCGACTATGTCTCTTAGGTCATGAAAATCAAAAGATATGGCCCACTAAAAAGTGGCTCCAACATTCTTCAGGCCAAAAGGCATCTTTCGATAAGAAAATGTACCCCATGGATAGATAAAAGTTGTTTTATGTTGGTCTTAGGGCTTAGTCTGTATCTGATTGTCTCCTGAAAAACCATCCATGAAAGAAAATACCTCACAACTTGCACACTCATCGACAATCTGGTCAATGAAGGGGGTGGGGAAATCATGATTTGAACATGCCTTGTTAAAATCACAAAATTCCATACATACGTGAATCGTTCCCTTCTTTTTTTTGATCGGAACAGGATTTGACACCCATTGAGTCAACTGAACGGGGTAGATGAAACCAGCTTTGAGCAGTTTCTCTACTTCAGCCTTAATAACTGCTACTTTCTGAGGATTTACCGGATGAAGCTTCTGTCGGACCGGCTTGGCGTTAGGATAAGTCGTTATTTCATGTTCTACGATTCTTGGATCAATGCCTAGACTTTCCTCGTAAGACCAGGCAAAAACGTCACAAAATTCCTTAATTAAATCTGTATAGATTTGAATCTCCTCGAGGGAGAAGTTCGCTCTGACGAAGACATTCTCCATAATGCTAGGGGTTCCAGAGATGTCAATAGGTATCATTTCAATGATGGTTTCCATATTACCCTTGGAATAAAATGCGTGCATATCCAGAGGATTAATAGGACAAGACTTAACTCTAGTCATAGTCAACACGAATTCTCCTGCCTCTATTATTCTTAACTTTGGGAGGAAATAAGATCTGTGATGGTGATCATCCCAGGGTCTGTCCAGAATAGTCAATGCCTCTATAATATCTGCGTCAGAGGGAAAGACCAAGTCTAAATAATCGGTAGTGGCAAGGGAATATTGACCCCAAATAGGCTCAACAACTAGATCTAAATCCGGTGCAGGAGTTGGATCTGGGTCGGCCGAAGATTGCTGGACAATAGAGTATGAAAATTCTATCGTGGACAAGGGAATGGACATGCCAGGATGCCCTATCCATTCCATCGAAGCCGATGGGGAAGGAAGAGTCCATGGATCAGTAAATTAAGTCATACGAAATGACGATTTTGGTTCAATTATTTGCATAATATATTACCAAACATAAATTATCAACTAGGATTCGTAATCAGTAGAGTTGATGCGCTATATGTACCAATAATAGATAGGTTCCTATGTATGATATGTATATCTCAATCAAGAAACAATTATGACATAACACTCTGTTTTAGAATATCCAAATGCTTCACACAACTTCAAACTTAGAAGAGAAAACTGATAACAAACCTTCTCAATAAAACCGTGAATCAAAAGCTTATTTCTTAGGTGACAAATCTGTTCATTAGAGGCTCATGAAATGAAGATATGAACTTGGATATTGTTCCCTGTAGCAACTGAAAACAATAATCAACAATTCACTCTTAGACAAAAAGAAATCATAACTCTATTCACTCCAATCAAACCTGTGTAATACAAAAAATAGTCAATATAATTGAGAGGCTTCATTAAATGGTGCATGAAGGTGAGAGATGAAGTCTGATCTCATTTCCTGTAACAACTCAAATCAAACTTGCAAGAAATTCTTATCTAATTATGCACACTCTTCTAAATCAATTGATGCATCACAAACAAAAATTTAATACAATCTTACAATTTTGCAATTCTGGAAAATTACTTCATTTCTACACAGGAAACATAAGTCTTAATGAGATGTTCCATTTGATGGCTTATGTAATGTGAATGATGGACTCCCAACTGTGCCTGTGCTGCCACACTTTGCAATCATTTCTAATAGTGAAATCAGAAATGAAATCAAAACAACAAGTACAAAAAAATATAAATCTATACTAATAATTTACAATGAGCTTACCAAGTTGGATCGGTGGCCCTTGCTAATGCAAACATGGAAGCTTTTATATCAGCAGATTCTAAATGCTAAGAGACACAAAAGATCATTGAATTCAAACTTCCATTGATATTCAACAAATGAATTTACAAAAGGAGTTGGTTCATAAATCTAATTTGCAACATACTAATTCCTCTCCCTTTTGGCTTAGCCATCACTCAATTTATATGATTTTTACATTACAAATTTGGATCTAGACAATCCAATCCAAATAAAACCATCTTCCATCAATGGAGGTCGAGTACAACCATTATCTAATCAAGGAAATGCAGTTCCCATGAATCTGGGCATGATCTTAGAATTTCTGGAAAATTAGCAAAGATTTAGGATGGATCGTTCCCCCTGATATAGAGGTCCATACGTATGGTATATTGGGATTCTCACACACAAATATAAATGAAAACACCTCTATGGAAAAAACCCATGTCCCCAAATTTTTATATTTAATGTTATTGGCCCAAAAATCGAGGTGAAAATACAATACCAGAATGTTGGTACCAGAATCTTGTAGGTAGGTGTTTAGTACCAGAATACACATAGTCAGACCATGAGTACCGGATTAGCATAAAATAGGTTTTTGTACCGGATTGGACACACAGGAAATACCAGATCAATTCTTCTTAAGAGTCAAATGATTAGCATCATGCAAAATAAAAAATTTAATTGTTTTAACTCAAGAAAACTAAACAAACCATGCTTTAATCATAAGTTACCTCTTATGCACATGGACGAGGTCATCAAGTGTATTTATGGAGGAAACAATCAAGTATCTACTCATATCATAGGTAAAATTGACTTAGGCAGAGACAATATAGGGTAATAGAGGTGTCAATACTGAGACTCAACAGACGACACTTGAACGATTTCAACCTTAGGCTGGTTGGGGACAACCGATATCATATTGACATCGCCAGAAGGAGGTGGGTAATCAAACATACCCATCAAAGGTGGGCACAAACCAACCCCCACGTTGACAATGCTAGGCTGTGGGTTATCAATCATTGGGACCCTAGATGCCCTCGATGAAGGGTCAGGCCTAGAGAAGGACAACTAATCAATGGTCATGATTCGACCCTCATGTGGAAATAAGAAGACCCGAAAAATTGTGGCAACCACTGCATGCATGGAATATGTCCAACTTCTTCCTAACAAAAGGTTGTCTTCAAGAGGTGCATTGACCACTTGAACTTCAACGCACACAGTTTTTCCTCCCAACTGACGGGGAAAGAAGAGATGATTCCATGTGGTTTGAAAGAAAAATTGTCAAAAGAAGTAAGCAGAGTAGGTGATGGAGACAAAATGGGTTGGCCTATGGCCTTCCAACATGCCAACGAAATCACTCATGTCGAGGTGCCCTCATCAACCACCGTGCAGAAAATTTTCTGGGTAAAAGATTTTGTGGGGTGAGCCACTACTATCTGAAATGCAACGTGGTATGGGAGACGAGGTTTCAAGTTGGTCGTATCAAGCATGATCATTCCCAGATTACAGGTCTCAGCAGATGATAAGGTAGCTAGCAAAGTTTCTCTATGAAGGGAATCTCTGGAAAACCTCCAAAGTAGACATCACACAAGGGGTTTGTGACAAATCCTCCACCACAGAGTAATTCTGGGTGGCCCTCGCATTCAAATTATGCAAATATTTCTTGAACGCCCCTTTCAGGATGCGTTTCATTGTTTCGCCCATCGTTTTCTCAATTTGGAGAGGAACTGGCGGGTTCTCATCCTCTTTACCCTTTTCAGTAGTGTTTGGCATTCCGTAATCGTGTTCCCTAGTTTCTATGTGAGTGTCATGCTTCAACATATAAACTTTTGTGGCCGAGGGGTTACTAGAAGACGGAGGGGGTCCCCGATTTCCCCCATCCATGCTTGAAGAGGCTTGAGTCAAATTTTTCCCATGTGGAAATGGGTTCGTTAACACAACAGGCTACTACTATGCCAATAAATTATGGGCCTCTGCAAGCTGAGGGCATAGGTGGTTTGGTTGGTCTTTCGTCCAAAGGTTACATAGATATTTCGACTTTCTTTTCTCTGTGTTTCTCCCGCCAGCATTGTTGGTGGGTTTCTTATCCCCCTTGTTACACATTATTTTCATCATCCCTATGATCGTTAATGATGTAAACCTATATGTTGCCTTCAGAAGGGTCATAGTGGCCTGAGTTCCTAAAGAGAGAAGGGAGAAGAACTTCTCCTGAGAAAAGAAATTGCTTTT
>ML796976.1:151517-188720 GCA_009831015.1 Picea engelmannii | reverse complement strand
TCATCTTGTACTTGAACATTTAAGTGGGGTAAAAGGAGGTTGCCCCCTCGAAGAGGCTTATTATCTGAAATTATCTCTTTTTCAAGGCGTTGAGTACTTTTCCTGAGGTTTTTCTATGCTATATTGAGGTTTGGTTCTTAACACAAGGCCTATGCAAGATAAAGGAAAAGAGTGGTCACTGCCTCCAAATTATCCAAAGAGTCCTTTGAATCTGTGTCCTCCCGCCTTCATCTTAAATATGTTGTTTCTCATGTTATCAATGTAGTTCAGCCTCAAGGTTCCAATCAGCCTAAGGCTGCCACAAAAAGATCAAAAGGGGAAAGTAGTGAAAAGAGGCCAAATGCCTCTCACAGTAAATACAATTTTTGATGATGTTTAAATGTTAATTTTTATGTTGAAGACAATCCTTTCACTTTGACAATATTTTATACTGTAAGCATATATTTAGATAGTTATTCATGGATATAATGCTATTTTTGGATATGGTCATATTAGATTTTGCTGATATTTAAATATTTGGTTATAAATATGAGCACGGGAGTTACAAGGAGGATATTTGAATCAAATGATTGGGTTTTATATTTCATGTTTGATGATTCTTAAAAGAAATAATTGGGAGTCACAAGGGGTCCCACTTATTTAGTTATTACTTAATTAGAACCTTATTTATATATACTATTATTATTTGTCTCAACTAATTAGTTAAGCTAATTTGGCTTAACTAAAGAAAGGTAGTTGAACTACCATAACTTATTGAGAAAGAATACAAGATCAATGAGATGAAGAGACAAAGGAGGGAGAGAATAGAATGAGAACTACAACCATAAGGTTTTCTCTATAATACTGAGATAATTTCATTTTCATTCATTCTGAGTTTACTAGAATGCTTAACCCTATTGATGACATCAGGGTCTTATTGAAGGCAACATGATTAAAAAACCGAATCACATATTTTAGGAGCTTGTTTTAAAGGTGTATGATTAGTCTGTGTATTCTTGTTTGTTTATGAATTAATTTCATGACTGATAAAGAATATGTTTCAGATTCAAGTGACAACATTTTGTGGCAAACTGATCCATATCTTTAGCTTTAGTTTTATTTTTTTTGTGAGAGTATTTTTGTATGGTTCCCATCGAAAGCTTCTAAATATGTCTTTGGTCCCTACCCTTGCAAGGGTTTGTAAAGAGAACCCGGTTTTGTATCTCAGATTGAAATAAATATAAAAATTGGATTACTGTCTCAGTCTCACACATGTGTTTTAATGATCTAGTTCACTCTTTTTCTTTTACCTCCATGTACACATTCTTGTAATTTATGTACACATTCATGTAACTTTTGTTTAAGTTTATTTCTTTTGCATTTTTATATATAATATATAAAAACTAGCCTTGGTCCCTTCTACTTAATACCTATGGATTAAGCAATTATTTTTGATGATATAAACCCTAAGTGTCATTCCCAACTATCTTTGCTTAGCTCGACAAGATCTGAAAATGCTTGACTAAGGTTTTCCATACCTTTTCCTCAACATTTATTTGGTGACCATACTGGAGAAGGAAAAAAACTCATTATCCATATTTCCCTGGTTCTTGTATTTTAATATTTTGTATTTACTATTTATAAGCTTCTTCTTTTTTCATGAATTTATTGAATCCTAACTTATATGTTCATTTATAAATCTAATTTAATCTTGAATGCAAAATTATCTATGATTAGTTATCCTCTTTTCGAGGGTAACTCATGGGAATATTCTCAGAGCCATAATGATGATTTTCTTAGCTTATGTCCATCTATTGGGGTTTAAGGTATACATCCTTCTTCATATCTTATCCCACTTTCCCTTCATGGTAAAGCAAGAGACTGGTCTAGATAGATAATATCTAGTCAAATTTTCACAGGAGAATCAATTTTTATAAAGTTTATTATTGACTTTCCTCCTCTACCTATTTTTCATCACTTTGAATTTATACTTGAATGTATTTGTGATCTTCCTCAATGTAGCTTTTGCAATGGCCCTCACGAAGAGTTAACCTGTGAATTGTTTTTAAAGGACAAACATTAATATCACATGAATCATCATCTCTTCTCGAATAGTCAAGAAGACAATCATACTCCTAGTACTGCTTTTTCCGTAGAAGTATGTGATGATTCTTACCCTGATCAATCTACCCACCTTACTTTTGAAAAATCTTTGTTTGATCTCTTCCCCTTTAATGAGGACCTTTTTGAAATAAATCCTACTCAGGATCAACTTGTGTCCAATGAAGTATTCTTCTTGGATGAATCTAGCAGGGAGGATTCTCTTGATTTGAATAACACTATCCCTCATATGTCTCATGACCATTCTAAAGAAAATGAAAGAGGGGATTCAAGGAGTGATATAGATTCATATGTTGAGTCTCTTTTCAAAAATTACCATAAGGATAATCGTGATTTCATATTGAAAAATTATTTCACAAACACATTGTTTCAATTCAAAGAGGTTAGGAATTCAATGACGATATACATATCTCTCTTGCATTCATGCTTTCTTTTGATGATGATAAATTCAAAGGAATTCCTATACATCCTTTATTCTCTCCCTCGGTGCATGGTAGTTCTTTTCTTGATCAGGGGATTGTAAATCATGACCTTATGATGCTTAAAGAGCCCATTAACTCCATCCTTAACTTCGAAACCTCTAACCATCATTCTTCCAATGTCAAGCCTAAAGACCATCTTGTTGGTTGGTCGGTCCTACAAGATGGTGATCACTTTTTATGGATCATTATAGGACCATTACCCTTGCCACATGTGTTTTTTGGTTGGTAGGGTGATCAAAACTCTTTACGCAACATCTTTCAATGCATGAATCATCCATCTAAAATAGATGATGTATTTCTCTATGCAAAATGTCATCCTACCGAACTCCAAGAATGTTTTTCCCTTCCTTTGTACATACATAATAAATTGATTTTTCAGTTTATTTAGTTTTTTCTTTCATTTTTTTCTATTCTTTTTTATTGTATGATCTTTTGTCAAGAGTAAATTATGGATCAGTTTTTCCATAACAATGTCATTCTATAAATATTGTTGATTGATGAAAAATATGATATATACAACTGTCACAATGTCCTCTTTTCAGACATTGCTGAAATTGCTTTTTACTTTCAACATTGTTGTAGGATAGTTGATTTTGTCTTCTTCCCTAATTTTGCAACCCCTTTCTGCCCTCCATCCTGAGATCCAAAGAGCATAGCAAAAGAATTCTCCATGAAACTTTAAGAATCATTATATGTTACATATTGTTCGAATGTTATGCATACAGGACCAAACCCCATCATAAGTACCACTTTCCATAAGTTATTCCCAAAATCTTGTCTCATTATTTCCCTTAAACCATATTTTCCCCCCTATTTCATAACTATTCTTTTCAACAATTTTTATATCATCTACTTCTATTGGTCTGTGAAACCAGACATACTGAGTTTTGAATCTGTTAGAAAAAAGTTCCCTATAGAGTCACCAGTTTGTTGACGCCTAGAAGCACAATGTAATACCCCTCCTTGCAAATGGGCTGAAATTCATTATTATTTATATAAATATATATTAATAATATACTAGATAGGTGGGACCCCCTTGTTTAAATCATGGTGAAAAAAAAAATGCTTCACTGAATTGTGGTCATGACAACTTTACGAAACAATTTTACAGTTTGAGAAAAATACAGGAGTTCGAACATGTTTTCACATGAAATCAATGATGATAAGGGTTGTCAATTTAAAATTCAAAATAAAGTTGAAGTGACAAGAAATTTGGTTATAAATTCGATACATCTACTTTGGCATATGGTTAAAATTCGAAATTCAACTCACACACATTGATCATAGAATATTGTGTTCATGGTATTGGTTATGTTTGGTGGACACAAATTATGGTTTATGTAATTGTTTTGAGGTCAATTTGATCCTTGCAAATTGGAACTTGTTAGAATTGAATATGGGACATATTATGTTATGGTGTTTGTATAAAAACTATGGTGTAGGAGGATTTTCATTTCAAATTAGAAAAGTGACATGTTGTATTTGAATATGGTTGATTAATGTGTTTAATGAAGGTTTGTATGTGCTCCATACTAGATATGGTTGATTTTAATTAATGAGAGGGTGGCGAAGCGATGTTCATTTACCGCACATCATTCTTACTCCACCTCGAGCTCACCACCCTCACTTTGTCACACATTTTTTGTTTCTCTGGTTAGTTTGCATTTGTTTTGCTAGGTCGTTGGGAGAATAATGGTGGCCTTTGGTTCTGTGCTTTCCTCATAGGTATGGTGACTCTTTCCCTTTCTTTCATCATTGTAACCAAGATTTGGATAGAATCTATGTGTTGGCTCTTAGAATTCGCATAGAGTGTATTTTCTTTCTGAAAGATACACTGGGTGAATGTATGACCTGTCTGTGAAAATGATATTGGTTGACATTTTGAATATTGAAAGTTGGAATTTGTTTAATTCTCTTTCATGTTGAGGTTATTTAGTTATGGTTTCTCCTAGGGTGGATGACTGGTTATTATTGCTCCTTACCATTGATAGAATTTATGGCAAAATTATTTTGTTTCCTCCCATGTCTCATGGTAGAATCCTAGAGGGTTTTTATGGTAAACAAAAAGAGACAGTCAGTTTATGGGATCTTTTAATGTGGTTATTATTACCTCCTTCTCAATTCATGAGAGGCTTGTGGTGCCGTTGAGTTTCCATTCCATAGTTTTTGAATGTATACAAAGTCAGGTTTTTTCCTTGTGACCACCTTGGAAGCGACTGTGTCAAACTTTGTTGTAAAAATAATGGAGGTTTTGGTTTTACAAACCCCCACTTGCATAATTGTCTCACCCACCTGACCATTCAGACTGTGTTCTTCCTTGTCGTGATTGTTGTAAACTTGAACTTTCATTTGAAATAGTTATGTGTTGACCCAATAGTAGACATATTTGTTACTTGCATTGAATCTTGATTCATTGGTTGACACCTACAATGGTTTTGGTTGATTTTGATGGTTGTATAGTGAATAAATAAAAGAGCACCAGGGTTTCGAACCCAACCTATCGTTTTGTGCTCTTCAACACCCATTTACCGCATCCACTTTGGCTCAACTTTTCATGGATCATGTCTTCAAGATTCATGGCATGCCTCATTTTTTTGTTCCTGATCGAGATCCCACTTTCACCAACAATTTTTGGTAAGAATTGTTTAGGCTACAGGGAACCCAATTGCATCTCAATAGTGCTTATCATCCCCAGACTGGTGGTCAAAATGAAGTTGTCAACAAGTGCTTGGAGACATATTTGAGGTGTTTTTCTTCTAAAAGGAAAAATCAATGGGATTAATGGTTACCATTAGTTGAATGGTCGTACAACACTTCTTATCATACAACTACTCACATGACTCCTTTTGAAGAAGTATATGGACAAATGCCACCTTCTAGTATATTCTACATGCCAAGTGTCTCAAAGGTCCAAGTGGTTGACCAGACGTTTACAGTTCGATAGGTTATTCTCCGTACCCTCAAATAGAATTTGGTCATGGCTCATAATATCATGAAGAAACAAGCAGATCAAGGTCGCTCAAAATGTCAATTTGTTGAAGGAGACTAGGTGTTTCTTCGGCTACAACCTTATAAGAAAATTTCACTCAAGGCTGAAAATTGTTCGAAACTAGTGCCCAAATTTTATGGTCCTTATAAAGTTCTCAAGCATGTGGGACAGGTGGCATATCAGTTAGATTTTCCTATTCCTTCTAAGCTCCATCTTGTTTTTCATGTCTCCTGTTTAAAGAAGGTGATTGTAATTAAGTGCCAAATTCAAACCAACCTTCCTGAGTTGGATGAATAAGGATCCGTATGATTGAAAACACAAGCCTTTTTGGACCAACGTGAGTGTCGTCTTCATCAATGCACCATCAAGGAAGTGTTAGTCTAGTGGAAATATACAACTCTAGTAGATTCCACCTGGGAGCTAGCTACCATTCTGCAACAATTTCCTCATCTCTATCCTTGAGGACAAGGTTGATTTTAAGGGGGGGGGGCATGTTAGGGACCTAAACTCCCTAACACCTCAAGTTGGTAGAATAATATATTTCCATGTAATAAAGGTCAATATTAATAAGGCCTAGCAATAAGGAGGAATAAGCCAAATGTAGGAAGACCTAATAGAATCTTCCGCTTCTAGAAGGATCTTCCTCTATATTGTTCTTTTGGATAGATAGATTTAGTATAAATAGTATTAGAGGGTATGAGAAGTTTTTTCTTGAAGAATTAATGTAATAGAGTTCTTCTCTACTGGAGGTTTCCCCCTCGAAGAGGGAAGTGAACATTATTTCCTGTCAATAAAGGTATAATTTTGGTGTTGTGGTGCCATATAATTTTTTTTTTCCGATGTTTTCTCTACTTTATTTTTGTATTATGTTTCCATATCGGTGTTATTCTCTACATTATTTCTCTTTTCTACTAATATAATAGACCTAATACCTTACAATATCACTTCTACATAAGTGATGATTGGTTCCATGACTTAGCCTATGTACAATTGTTTTTTCATTTGTTCTACAATCACCTTAAGGAGAAGAACATTTAGATGGATCAACGTTGGATTTGGTCAGATAGTTGCGCAGGCCAGTTAAAAAATGCTTGTGTATTTCAATGGTTATGTATGTTGCACAAAAAACTAAAGGTACCACACATTTGGAACTATTTTGAGTCCAAGAATGAGAAAGGGGAGCATGATGGAGTAGGTGCATGCATAAAAAGAGGATTATGCAGGAAATAAATGAAGTTCACTACTACTTCCCTCATTCGAGATGCAAAATCCATTGTTGAATGGTGTTCTTCAATAATGGGAGAGGGAATATTAGCCCGTGAAGACCAATCACACAAGAAAGGACATGTACATGGATATTTTTTGGAGGTGTTCGGTGTAGATTGACCATAGTGGTATGAATGCAAAAACATCCAAGGCACTCATCGATTCCATTAAGTTAGAACATCATAAAATGCAATAGTTGAAATATGGACGAGAAAATTCTCTTGCTTATGTGGTGCATGTAGTAGCAATGAATAGGATGCTTGTGAAACAACAGACTGGGTTGATAGATGGGACCATGTATCACTCCCCATTGGTCAATGTATAACTATGTAATTATCCAATTGGAGGTGGACCAACAAAGTATTTCAAAATATTATGATCATGTCTGAGATCTTGTACTGCTAGGTTTGTTGAATCCTTCTATTAAATTTTGAATAACTAGAATTAATGTTTTATTCTTTGGTCATTTAGTGGACTCACATTTTGGTACTCTATTTTTTGCAAGGCACATATATGTAGTAGTTTCCTCAATATATAATGAATGGGGCACTTGTTATTGGCTGGAATAATGCTTAGACAAAAAGTAGACCCTCACGCGATCAATAACATACTTCGAAGGAATTGAATTTTCAATTGGGTCGATGGTTATTAAAGGTGATTATTGACATAGGATGAAATAACACGAAATAAAGGTGGTTATGTATTTCATGATTATAAACTATGTCAAGCCATATACCACTTTACAAACTTGGTTATTGGTACAAACCTCCAACTACAAAAAATGCCAAGTAAGAACTCATCAAAGGTAGGATACTTCTTTCCTTACTTCGAGCACAAGAAGCTAATGGAAACTATTAGTATTAGAAGTGATCCTGATGGTCTACTTGAATGAATATATAGGTATGTAAAATAAATAATTTTGGCTTCATTTTGATTATTGTTAAAATACTTGTAATGTTATTAAAATATACCCTGCTGTAAAATATACCCATGTCCTGCCTTACTTTGTCATGCCTTTCTTTGTCATGCCTTTCCTTTTCATTCATGCCTTGCCTTTCCTTGCCATTCATTCCTTGCCATGCCATCAATTTCCATGCCATGCCTTCCAAGACATGCCTTCAAAACCATGCCTTCCAATGCCTTTCCTTGTAATGTCATGCCATGCCATGTCATGCATTTCATTTCCTTTACATGACTTTCCTTTCCTTGCCATGCCTCGCCTTGGCTTTGCACACCTTGCCTTGCCTTTCCATGCCATACATTTACATTCCATGCCATTCCTTTCCTTTCCATGCCATGCCATGCCTTGACATGTCATGCCTTTCCTTTCCTTGTCATTCATGCCTTTCCATGCCTTCACTTTCCATGCCATTCCTTCCAATGCCTTTCCTTTCCATGCCATTACATGCCTTGCATTTCCTTCCATGCCTTTATTTTCCTTGCCATGCCTTTCCTTGCTTTCCCATGCCTTGCCTTGCCTTTCCTTTTCAATCCTTCCCATGCCATTCCTTGCCTTTCCATGCCATGCCTTGCCTTGCCTTTCCATGACTTACCATGCCATGCCTTTCCATACCATTCCTTGCCATGTCATGCCATGCCATGCCTTGCCATGCCTTAACTTTCCTTGCCTTTCCTTCACTTGCCTTGCCTTGCCATTCACGCCTTTCCTTTCCTTGACATTCATTCCTTGCCTTTACATTCATTCCTTTCCTTGAATTTCCTTTCCATTCATTCCTTTCCATGACTTCACTTTCCATTCCATTCCTTCCCATGCATTTCCTTACCATGCCATTCCATTCCATTCCATGCCTTGCATTTCCTTGCCATGCCTTGTCATGCCTTTCCTTTCCATTCCATTCCATGCCATGCCTTTCCTTGCCTTACCTTTCCATGCCATTCCTTACTATACCATGCCTTTCCATGCGATGTGATGCCTTGCCTTTCCATTCCATGCCTTGCCTTTTCTTTCCTTTCCTTTCCATTCCATGCCATGCCTTTCCTTTCCATTCTATGCCATTCCTTGCCATGCCATGCCTTTCATTTCCATTCCATGCTTCACATACCATGCCTTTCCATGCCATGCATTTCCTTTATATGCCATCCCTTCCCAAACCATGCCTTGTTGTGCCATGCCATGCCTTTCCATCCCATTCCTTTCCTTCACTTTCCTTTCCATGTCTATCCTAACAACGTGTTAAATTATCGTACATATGTAATAACAACTCAGAAAAACCATAGTGTTAGAGATACTCCAAAAAATGGTTTTTTGATGGAAGGAATGAGAGAAGAGGAGCTCCCTTAGTAGAAACCCAGTGCTCTGGATCCAATTCAACTTATAGTTCACCCATCGAATCCCAGTTTAAGTTTTATTACAAGTTGCAACTCGCCTCCTCAATCCATTCAGGGACATGTGGAAAATTTGGTCCGGGGGTATAAAATCCAAATCGAGCGGCATAATGGAGTTTTGTAAGCTCCCACAAGTGTATTTTTCCAAGGCCCATGTGACTACACAACCCAAAAATTCCTAACACAATGTTATTGAAAATCAACCTCTTCTTTAGAAATTTCACTATGCCTCATTGACCAAAACCCTAGTGCCAAAGATACTCCAACAAATGGTTTTCCGGTGAATGGAATGATAGTGGAGCCCCCCCCGCCCCCCCAACTGAAAATTGGTGCTCTGAATCCAATGTAAATGGAGGTTCTCCCATCTGAGTCCTGGTTTGAATTTTATCGTGAGTTGCAACTCACCTCTTCAAGTCGTTCAAGGACATGTGGCCAATTTGGTATGGGGGCATAAAAATCCAAACCGAGGCATAACAGAGTTTTGTAATCTCCCACAAGTCTATTTGGCCAAGGCCCATGTGAATACACTACCCACAAATGCCTGACATAGTGTTCTTCAAAATTGACCTCCTCTTCAGAAAATCCAATGCATAACATTTCCATTGCCAATGCATACCATTTCCATTGCCAATGCATACCATACCAATGCCAATGCATACCATACAAGAAAATGGAAATCCAGTGCATACCATACCATACCATACTGTTGGGCCCTTCGTTTTGATGAACATAAGTTGCACAAGTTGTTTCAGAGCCAGACAACTGACCAAAGGAAGGAATAGAAAGAAGAGAAAAGGGAATGCACAATGTGAAACAGTTAGAACATAAAATAGTTGGAAGGATACCGCAACACCAGTTTTGAAGAAAGAGGTTGCAACTGAATCAATAAGAAGAGATAACTCTCGGGTTCTCAACCAACAAGCCTAGATCAAGTTATATATATGTGATCAATATTATTGTAACGGGGTGTTCATGGTTATGGTTAAGAAGGTTGGGAAAGGTTGAGTCCAAGTCTGAGTTTATTTCTACTTACCATTGTTGTTATCTAAGATAAATCCCAAGATATCAGTTGGGAGCCAGACTAATAATGTAATAGAGCCATGTATTACAGTAGCGTTGGAAAGAGAAAGGGTCTGAGATAATCTTTTCTCACACTAGTGGAGAAGCACTTGTTGATTATCTTTGGCATGACCATTTGTATATGTGACTCAAGCTGATCATGTATTCTATGAAGAGACCTGTTATATGATAATGCAGTTGGAGACCAAATTAAAAGAAATATCTTGTGTTCTTATCCTTCTGATTCTATTGAATGTTATGTTGTGTTATCTTTTATGTTTGGTATGCTTAAATGATTATAGATTCCATGTGAATGTCGATATAACTTTGTTTCTCCATTCTCAGTTAGAAAATTTTTAGGAATGTGTTGGCATAGGGGAAGACCAAGGGTTCAACACTACAACAATGCACCAAAAAAACCCTAACTACCGGGCCTTTTGACAACACCTGCGAAGTAGATGAAGTCTCACCCGAGGTAGAGGCAGGGGTGGTTGCAGGACTCAGGTGTCTGTAACCTTATCTAGGACACAGATCTGTGATTATAATACTTGATAGAGCACTTATCACCATTAGTTCATCATTATTTAACCAATATCTACTCTGTAGAGAAAATAGAGCATTGCAACATTCACCCTGATCTAATGTATTTAAGAAATTAGAATAAAGAAATGGATCTAGTTCACCCCCACCCTAGGGTTATGTCCACCAAATATTCTTCTTTATTATCTTCAATCAGTCATCTACATGCACAGAGCCACAAAAACCCTACTCCACATAGGACAGGAGATCTGCGCACACCTCACCAGATCCTCCTTCCCTGAGCTAGGCCTAGCACAAAGCCTCTCACAGTCTGTTACAACCACTTGCACTTAGCTTTAGAAGTTTCTCACAATATTCACAGAGCATCTATAAACCATATTTTCACTTATCACTTAGATTATCGGCCTCTCTACTTATGTCACCTAGAAACTTATTTATACTTTACAAAATAGGCCTAAACATGGGTAAACCCATGGGCTGACATCCCATACCTGTTACATATTCCCAAATCCCAAAAAGGACCCAAAAAGGGGCCGAGATCCCACAATCTCTGCTTCATCTTGCACTCCATCTTTGACAGGATTTCGAAGTCCCAAAATAGGTCAAACTTGACCAAGGTTCTCCCAAAACTTATTCAAGGGCCAACATAATGCAACATGTTTAAAGTATATTGTGTAGGAATAATATGAATCTTGATACTTCAGGGACCTATTTGAGTGTTCTCCTTACACTTCCCTCTCATACTTGTCTCAKTTGTGCTTCGGGTGAGACTTTTTCCCTCCCATGAATATGAAAGATCCAACGCACTAGAMTACATTGGTACCTTTTGTTGGTAACTTGAAGAGGACCCTAGTCTAATCACTTCACACCAATAAAATGGTTTCATTGTCAGGACCTATGCTTTAAAAGGGAACCTATAAGGAGAATGCTTCCACATATCTATAGATATGATGTTMAACAATGGTGGGAAAGGAATTGTGATTCCTTTATATGGAAGGAAGCAGAGTTGCGAGGTAAAAGCGTGAACGCTACAAGAGATTTTGTCTTTTATTCAGAAAGATTGAATGACTAGYATTAGATATTGTGGATAAAATTCCCAGAAGAGTTGTTCCATTGGGTAGATCGACTACAAGAAKATCTATAATTCAAAGAGTGCATCAAGAAGAATTGTACTTGGGACACARATAATATCACAACATTTCATTGTTTGGATCACCAGATTACGTGAGCAATTGATTTYCGGGATAACACAACTCTGGAAGGGTTTATCATTGAATTMACACCTGAGAATCACCAATATTTTTCATGGGAAGAAGTGAATTTCAAGAAAGGTGCACGTGGGAGACTGTTGAGGGAAATTACCCTATGGATCAAAGAATTATTGATGGAGAAGGGGATATTAACTATTCCCTTGAATAAGATGGCAGTGTAAATACCTGTGCTTGGGGTAGGGTGACTTTGGGGTATAATCATGACCTAAGAATCAGAAAGGGTTCTTTGAAATATGGGGCATCAACAAGAAAAGAATGAAATAAATGAGTGAGCCTTGAGGAGATCTGCCATAGTTGATAAGTGGTGGCATCGAAAGGGAAAGAAAGTAGAAAAGAAGTTCAAGGTGTTGCGGAAAGAAATCGGATTAGGAGGAACAAATGAAAGAAAGAAGGAAGAGTTGAGGAAGGTAAGAAGACTGGTCAATATAAGATTACATCAGAGAGAAGAGAAAAGAGAAAGGAGTCCCCAAGTGGGTGGATAAGTAGAGGAGTCTGTATATGCAAGGGAAGATGAAGCAGGTATGGATATTGCAGAGGACCGAGAAGATTCAGCCCCGATATCAGGAGATATGGGGACTCAAGATAAGAAGTTTTCTCCATAGGAAGAAAAAGAGACCCCCCCAATTAAAAGAAACCTACCCAGAAGTCAGTGAAGCCAACCTCGAATCACCTATTACCCAGGTCCCCTCTATACTCGTGGTAAGCTCTATACCACATTCTTATGCTATTT
Organism: Picea engelmannii; assembly: GCA_009831015.1. Classification (NCBI taxonomy): domain Eukaryota; kingdom Viridiplantae; phylum Streptophyta; class Pinopsida; order Pinales; family Pinaceae; genus Picea; species Picea engelmannii. The sequence continues at coordinate 175,937 of ML796976.1, read as the reverse complement.
CTATTCCATTGCATTCAGTCAGTTATAGTATGTAAGTGTAAACACTAGGAGGATATTGGGATCCCATGGAATATCGCAACCAGAGCCATTAGATTTCATTTTAATAGGAATAGTAATACCCATAATGGCTGGAAATACGGGAGGCTCGATCGTTCGATACCCAAAATTTTGGGGTAAAGGGGATGAGGATGTAGAGAAACATTGGTTTCTATGTGAAGCCATATGGAGATCCATTGGGACTCTTGATGCAAACAAGTTAGTAGAATTTCATACTACCTTGAGGGGACGTTAAGTGACACACGAAGGATATTGAACCAGGGGTGCAAGGAAAATCTTTCACTTGTTATGAGGAAAATCTCTCTATGGCTAGGGGTAAACCACAACAGATGAAAATGATTGTAGAAATCAACTATATTGTCAAGTATTTTGTCTAAACAATATGCTAGAAATACAATATAAAAGGCCTACCTTGTCTAGACGTTCGATGAAGTCCATCGTTGAACACTTGAATCAAAGAAATATACCTACAACTAGTCCTCAACAACCAAGAAAAGCAAGAATATGGTGATAATATATGATGTTATCACATTCAATAACATACTTCATTAATATACATAACAAATACTCCCATGGAATAATAATTCAAATATTTGCAAGATATCAATTGGACAGGAAGAGAGTATTTCTATTAAGATATCATCAACATAAGTGAAAAAGTTATAGACTTCCATGTCGACACGGTTTAGAACCTAGAAAATAAGTTCCTTCTAGCTGGGCCTCCACAACTTCAATCCTCCACCAAAGTCAATCTCATAGAAGAGAGACAATGAAGTTCTCAATCAATAAGGGAAGAGCTCAGAGGATGAATACTATGTTAAGACTTAAAGGAGAAAGGGATGCAGACTCAATGTGAAGTGAATAATTCCTCTGGAGTAACTTTGCTCTCAAAGTTGAATTCTTTCTCCTCCTTTCATAGCTCAGAATTGGTACATTTATAGATTTCAAATGGAACTGAATGGCCGAGTCAGAACATTTCTAGTATATGGAAAGCCAAGAATAATTGATCTCCTGTCGTGACATGGAAACCTGACACCATTTTTCAATTTGGGCACAAATCCCAATTTACGCAGGCTGTAGTGGTGAAACCTGCGTATACGCATGCTGTATAGTAGGCAAGGTGCGTATATGTGGAAAAATTGTATTTTTAGCTCTGAGATTTGTAGAAAGGGATGAAAATTCTACATAGGGAAATAGAAAAGGCCCCCTGTGCAAGATTGCATAGGGTGAGGAAAATCTTGCTATAACAAATGCCCACTAATGTGTGAGGTCATAAGAGTATCTGCGATGGCCGAAATACATTATAAAAACCCAGAAGTGGAGTGATGGGGAACCAGATGGAAGAACTAGTTGCTCATTACAATCTGCACTGACTTTGCATACATGGTTGCCAATTTGAATTACATTCCAGATCCATGTGAAAATATACCAAAAAACTATCCATGACCATGAATAGGCAAATAAAAATGCGGTTACATGACAAAAGATTTCATAGTCATGAACAAGGCCTAGTAGAACTAGTCTCAAAATAAATCTAAATATATCTGTATACAATGGAGTATAATCTGATCTCCCATGATCAATGAAGTCACATAGGTACTGGTTCAATGAAAAGGAAGAAACAACTCAGGAAATTTGTGGCCACATATTGATGTCTTTAAGTATTCTACACAATATGCCAAAGGTGCAAGTCTACATCATGTGAATAAAGGAGTTGAGGTCAAACACAATGAGGCATCATTTGATTACCGGTCACTGAGGCATACCATTAACAAACGCGAGAAAACCTATCGATGATGAAAGTAGGTATCAAGGCACCAATTACATTATTACAAGTGTGAATAAGGGAGTTGGGGTAGAACACTTGAAGAATCCATCGATCATGAGACATTGATGTATTCCCAACTATTGATGGCGAGATAACTTGCCACTAATGATTGCAAGCCTCAAGGTACTCATAAGAATCTAGGTTTTGTTTCCAGAATAGATGAGATGAAGTTGATGGAAGGAGACCTGCTCCTGCTGAAAGGAGAGCATTAAGTCATCTCTCATCATTCAACATGAGGTACAAAGCAGGAGCTTGATGATTTGGAGGAAATTGGATGAACATGTTCACGAACCAACGACCCTATGCGTCTTTCACATGTGCCAAGTGAAAGAAGTACATGAAAAAGACCCTCTGAATAGAAGCCAATGAGGAAAACTGTTGACAAAGGTGAGGAAACCACCAATAAGGCTAATGATATCCAAGACACTTGACGAATCCCAATGTGTGAATAGATGTCTTTCCGTTGAACACAAGGGAAACCAACCAGTCAACCATGGATGATTTTAAGGATGGAAATTTATTTTAAAATGTAGAAACCTTGGCGAAACTTACTGATCCTTCATATGTCAACTATAAATGTTTGGATATATTTTTGTAAAAATATTCAAATTTCTAAGTATTTTATAAAGTTTTTATAAATGCTTGGCGTTTTTTAAGGTAAAATAGTTTTATTCAATAGAATTTGGGCGAATCATTTTTAAAATAGTGAATCTTGTTTTTCGAAAAACCATGGAAAATTAGCCCATGAGGGAAATTTAGCCCCTAAAATTATCCTTGTAGTCAACGACCAATGATGAAATGTCATCTAATGGTTCAAGGTTACCTACCAATGATGATAGTAGGACCATGGTGCATGATAGGACTACAACATCATGTGATTTTGAGACAAACTGAGGGTATGGACGACATGCAAATTGAAGCGTTTTGAAGCATGGACGACAAAAGTTGATAGAATTCCTTTGAACAAGAGTATGAGACATATGGAAGACTCTGAAATCATAGACTTAATGATGAAACCATGATATGAATAAGGCATCAATCAAATTCTCCATAGGGACTGGAAGAGTAACCAGTCGGTGGAGAAAACTCTTTGTAGCAAGCTCAACTTTCTAAGGCCATGCTAAACCCAAAATTATGATGACAAGTGGACTCAATAACTTTGTGCTTTATTCAAAGGCAACACAACTGTTGCCAATAGAATTTAATACTCCCTTCCCAACCATATTTTTTTGTTTTTTATAGTCAAATGAATGCTATGTTACAGAGGAAGAAACGAGTGTCGCAAGTAAGAAAAAATAGTTCCAGTAGTGGAACATACCTATGCTCAATGCAAGGAGATGCATGCGGGAGATGGACACTCGGGGGAATGTTCCCTCTTGGGTATAGGGTGTCAAATTGTGAAGGATATAATCGAGGCTTTGCTTGGTTGAGGATGCAAAACTACTGAGGCAAACAATTTATAACGTAAAGTGAGAACTAACTATAGGCTCAATATTGCAAGCAAGGGCATGAGATGCAATCACAAGTTAACACCAAAAAATGTCATTTTTCTTAATCTTAGTCTACCTGGTTTGAAAAAGGGATGAAATTGTACCAAATAGACATGCTTTCAAATTCAATTTACAAGTGTGAAAGAGACAAGTTCACTCAACAATCTTTTTTGCTTTTTGAAACTGAGTCGGAAAAGAGATTAAATCATAATCATTTGGGAGTCCTCTAGGTATAGGTCAACATGTTTATGAGTGAGAAATGAGGCTCAACATAAATTCATGTATTATATACAAGGGACTCTCATTCCTACAAAAAAAAATCTCTGCCTGGGCACCAAATGGAGTAGAGGATCTAACTAGGGTACCCATGTTTGGTAAGTCCCTACCACTTGAAAACGACACGTCTTATAGCAGATGGAAGGTTCTATGTCGCATCAAATGGGTTCATACCTAAGGAATATGAGTGAAAGTTATAAGACAATACAAATGTGCATGGTGGAATGGATACCTATCCTATATGTTGGGTAAAAAAAATACTTGCCCATAGTTATGAACGGTCAACATAACGCTAAAATCCGCAAGAATCCCTGGTGAAAACTCAATCCACTGTTGTATTAGTCCATTAGGAGAAAAACTAATTAGAAAATATATAAAGTGGGTAAAAACTGCTATAAATAGTAACAAAACCAAAATTTACTACGTCATTTTGACTTTTTACCCAAATAGTGAAAATTGGAGCAAATTACCTTTGATCTTCAACTAGTGATTAAGGGAGCGTCGAGTGATGAAATCAGAGACCGTTTGGACCAGGTAATTCCTCTTCCCCTCCTCTTCCTTTCTACAGGATTACATTTTTAAATCAGGTTTCAAATTTTGAGTTAATTAAGGCACAAATTAGTTATTTGAGTGTAGGCGGGCTACCATTCATCGGGTCGTGTATACGCGAGGTCATACGCGACTGTGTAAAATACAGGCTATGTGTAATCATCTGTATACACTACTGTGAATGCTTCATCCCGTGTACAAGTTCTTAAACAAGGTTTTATATGGTTTCTAACTCAAAAAATTGATGTTTCTTTGGCAGGATGGTGTTAGAATAGAGGGAAAGGGAACATGAGGAGGTAGATGTTGCTTTGGTAAGATATATGGGGGCCCAAATGGGCTTGAAAAGATGAAGGTTGTACAAATTTTGGGCACTCAAAGGGATGATGGCCTAGGTTAGGTTGCTTTAGTTTCTTGTGGATTAATGGGATCCTGACAGTGAGAGCTTCAACCTCGACGAGCAACCATTGAGGATTGAAGTCGAGGATATATACATTTTGACTAGGTTATTGTGTTGGGGTGAGGTGGTGAACCTCAAATCCCAGGGATCTAGGAGCAATATGGAGATAGAGGATTGCATAGATTCTCACTGTGTAGTAGGGACCAAGAAGGTCAAGATTCAATTCCTCATCCGAGAGATAAACAATCTGGACCTCAAGAGTTTTGTCCTCGTTTTGACCAGGATCACAGCTTTGAATTTGTTGCACCAGGCATCGAGGCCTATCATGTTATATTATGTAGAGTGCTTGAGACCCACGGTGTATGATTGGTGCACCTCACTATTGGTTAATATGAAATCCAGTTGGTAGAGTGCAAACAGGGTGACAAGAGGAACTTCATGTTTTCCTCTATCTTGTATATATTTTTCTTTGAGCAGGTTCTAAGTTTTGGACCTAGAGTCGAGATCATTCCTAGAGGACCTCACAATCTAGCCATGTCACGGTGGAATGAGGTAATGAGGCGATAGGGGGGAGGTAGGGTGCCCACACCCTACATTATTTTACTGGTGGAGGCGACAGGTCATTGTTTTGGATGACTACCCCTATGCAGGGATTGACTTTAGAGGGGAACCCAACATAAAATTGCCACTAGGGACTGCCTATGGGGACATAGGTATGTCTATGTTTTTAAATATTTCATTTTTTATTTATTTTTGTATTGTAAAACAAAATTATTTTTGGATGATTCTTAAGTACTAACTAGACACTTTGTGTGATGTAGATGTAGGTCCATGATGGTCGGATGGATTTCCACGACATCACTGAGGGAACCGGGGAGATGAGGCAGTGGGAGGAGAACCAGAGAGAATCCTTCAAAATTTGCAGGGCAACTTGTCGCATTTGACACATAGGGTTATGATGGTTCATGTATAGGATCTTTCAGAGACCATGGAGTGACAAGTGGTTGGTGTGACTAGAGCTTGGGTGTGACTCTTTTGGCATCTCACAAATGCCGTAGCTTGTTATCATGACACACATTCGGTGCCACATGCTTAGATGTCGTGGATTTTGTATTATCGGTTGTATATGTGTATTGAGGGTGTTGGCCCCAATTTTGTACTATAAACACCATATTTTTTGAAATATATATAAAACAAAGATCTTTAGATTTACTTATATTACAATGTGTATATTCATGAGATGGTTTTCTTTTCTTTAGTTATGTGACAAATGGCAATCTAAAATGAAATTAGCATAAGCATCAGATATGTAATTAGAAATCCTATGTATGTGATGATAATTAATAAAATCAAACTATCGTTCTAAAAGATGTACCTGTAGAAATCGTCGGAGTAAAGTAGGATCACACATGAATTAAATGTCGTTCAACTAAAATACTACTAATTGGGAATCAAGGAGAACCTCTAAAGAGCGAATACCATGTGAGATAACATCAGGCAAAAGTTCTATAACGACACTATATTTGTCCACATTATTCATGGATGGACCTAGGCATACTCCACCTGAAGACACCAGTAGACCCTCGGGTGAGTAAACCACCCAAGCGTCGGAAGCCAAGTTCCATGTATGACGATTGGCTCCATCTGTGAATCGTAAGTAGACCGAAGACTCCATTGACATCTGCCAACCAAGGGTAAACTCGATAAGAAAGCTGAAGACAAAAATTAAAGGGAAAAGATATATACACTAAATTACATTATTATACAAATATTTATGCCCAAGCTTGGGGTTCAAGCGTAATATATTTTCAAGTAGATCCCATTCCTGGGCTTAGCCAACTTATTCCATTCATAATATTCTAATTCATAGGATCCTTTTTCTAATACACGTCGCACGATATAGGGACTGTGCCACATCGGTTTGAACTTGCCTACCCCTAGAGGTTCCTTGTCTTGATCATATAAAAGGACCAAGTCACTCTCAATGTACAACCAAGGATAGACAAACTTATCATACTAGACCTTGACATGTCTTTTATTTTCCTTGATACATGTAGAGGCATCTCGACACTGCTCGTCAAGACTATCTAGGTGTACAAGGCATCACTCGATATCGGAAGTGTCAGGGAGGAGTGTGAGTGCCAACTTGAGAGAAGGGATTTTGAATTCAATAGGTAGTATCAAATCCACACCGTGTACTAAATGGAAAGGAGAAAATATGGTGGCAGTCTTGACTGAGGTTCGGTATGCCCAGAGTGCGGGATATAGCATAATATGCTAGTCATTGAGAGACTTGTTGAAGGCCTCTACTTGTCCATTTTCCTGGGGGTAGTAAGGGGAATAATGACCATGCTTAAACCCTAGCTTGGATTCTAGATCTTCCATCATTTCATTCTGAAAGTGACTGCCATGATCAGTGAAAATCTAACTCGGGATACCGAACCAGGTGATAATTTGATTGATTACAAAGAAGGCGACAATCTTCCCATCAGACTTAACTGTATGCATGGCCTCGACCCACTTAGTAAAGTATTCTATGGCCACGATAATGTGCGGATGCCCCCCAGCTGAATTTGGGTTGCAATCCATGAAGTCTACCCCCCACTTGGTGAAGGGACTGACGATAATGACTACGTGAGGATGGGCTAGATACGAGCACATTTTCTGAGAGAAAACTTGGTAGGGGTGACACTTCTTAACTGCTTCAACACAATATTTAAATATAGATGGGCCGAAATAATTGGCTCGCAAATGTTTTTGGGTTGTCGCAAGCCCAGATAGATGACCACCACAAACCTGATTGTGGAAATCGTTTAGAACTGATTTGGCTTCCTCTTGAGTTAAAAAATGACGTAGGATATTTTCTATTCCTTGGTGATACAAAGTGTCATCGACGATAGTGAAATTCTTGGCTTGGTATCATACACGCCATCGGGCATCTCGCGAGAGATGTTGAGGGAAATTCAAAGTTTGAAGATAGAGAACCTTGTATCCATACCAAGGGTCGGATGATGAGACAAGGAAAATGTGTTCATCCACAAACAAATCAACATGGATAACATCCTCATCCAATCGTGGGAAGTTAGATATTAACTTTGCAAAGACTAGTGATTTATTGGATTTCACAGAAGCGAAATTGAGATCAAATTCTTGTAAAATGAGAATCCATTTATTATATTTTCCCCCTATGATACACTTGGTAAGGATGTATTGAAATGTATTAACATCARAAACCATAGTAATCTTTCAAAGCAATATATAATGGTGTAAACATTGGACTACGTGAATGACAACCAAAGCTATCTTTTCAACATGGGAATAATTGAGCTCAATACCAAATAAGTTTCAACTAAGATAGTAGATGATGTGCCCRTGGAGCTCATCATCCTCTTGAACCAAAACCATACCAATCGTCTCTTCGTACACAATGTCATAAATCAAGTATTCCCTAYGGTAGTTAAGAGACTTCAACGTAGGCGTCGATACCAAGGATTTATTCAAAGCATCAAAGGACTCCTGGGCTCACTCATCCTAGATAAAAGGGGTGTCCTTCTTCAAAATACACATGAAACCCTTAGTGATATTGGCATAGTTAWCTATAAACCGATGTAAAAAGTTAGCTTTCCCYTGTAAACCTTGAAGTTGTCAAATAGTGCACAGGGGAGACAAYCGAAGTATTGCCTCAACCTTTAATGGATCTACCATGATCCCGGTCTCAGAAACTAGAAATCCCAAAAGACTACYAGACCTAACRCAAAAGATGCATTTGTGAGGGTTAAACTGAATTCTTTAATAATGAGATCTTTCAAAAACTAGCCGAAGGTGCTTAGAGCGATCCACTTTCTTATGAGAGTGAGCAACAAGATTTTCAAGATAAGCCTCAAATATATTCTTAAGATCGTCGAATGCAAAGGTCATAGTGCATTGGAAGGTTGCTCCAACATTTTTAAGGCTGAAAGGCATCTTTTGGTATGTGAAAGTACCCTAAGGAAAAATAAATGTTGTCTTTTGTTGATCCTCAGGTTTAATTTGAATTTGGTTATACCCTAGAAATCCATCCATGAAAGAAAACACTTCGCTTCCTGCACACTCGTCGAGAATATGATAAATGAAAGGTGTCTGGAAGTTGTCTTTAGGATAGGATTTGTTGAGGTCATGAAATTCCATACATACACAGATGGTTCCTTTCTTCTTATTCACCGGAATGGGATTGGATGCCCATTCAGTAAAGGGAACTTGGTAGATAAAACCATCATTAAGTAGTTTCTCTACCTCTGCATTAATAGCAGGGGCCTTCCGGGGATTGACAGATATGAGACGTTGTTGAATAGGCTTAGCATCTAGATAAGTTCTAATATCATGCTGAACAATATGAGGGTCAATTCTTGGCATCTATTCATATGACCAAGCAAATATATCTCAGAATTCCTTGAAGAGTTCGGTGTAGATAAGGATTTCTTCTGGTGAATAATCTGCACCGATATGTACATTTTCAATCTTGCCAGGGGTACGAGAGATATCGATCATGACAGTAGGAGAGATACTCACCATATTTCCTTCGGCATAAATGTCGTGCGTATCAAGTGGAACTATGGAGTGGCTGACTATCTTGCTCAAAGTAGATTGAAAGTCATCTTGTTCGATTCTAGCAAGATTTGGGAGAAAATAAGAGCGATGATGCATATCATCCCAAGGTTTGTTATAACCATTCATGGCTTCGATGATGGCTTCATCCGAGGGCAAAGTCACATTGAGGCAGTCATGTGAACAATACAATGAAGTGGCCCACATGGGCTTAAGCACAGGATCCACCTCATCTGTCGACGAGGTAATAGGATCGAGATTGGCGGAAGAGTCAAGAAAAACTTGATATGCCATCTCTACTGTTGATAGTGGCATGGCCATTCCAACATGAAACTGACCTTCACATGACGAAGTCAAGGAAGGTAGGGTCCAAGGATCATTAAAATAGGAAGTGCATAAAGGAATGGACCTCTTTGATGAAACGAGCCTATTGGACATGGCGTAAACATGGTGAATTGGTGCAATGAAGTTGAAGGTACCCGTAAGGGATGAATACATTTTGACACCGATGTTCTTAGTTTCCAGATGAGAGCTGTCGACCATGGGGATCGACGGTTTAACATATGCAATGGGGATAGCATACATAAAGGATAATTGGTTGATCATCATGATATTCCCATCGTGAAGAAAAAAAGAGTACAGAAGACAGATGATATGATGATAGTGATAGCATAAATCCAATTGCATCCTAGTAACAATTTATAATTGAGAGGTGCACCAACTACCTCAACATCCATCTCTACTATCTTCCCACCTAATTGGACCAGAAAGGAGGGAAGAATACCATGAGGACGGAAGGAACGACTTTCAAAATAAGTCAACATGGTCGGTGATTGAGAAAGAGTCTGAGAGACAAGAGATTTCCAATAGATCAGGTACATCACACATGTAGTAGTACCTTCATCAACAACCACACATTTGATGGTATACTTTGAGTACCCCACGCGTATTTGTAATGCCACATGGTAAGGCAACCGAGGCTTCACATCTGTGACGCCAAACTTGATAAATTTTGAGCCACTAGGGTCTAGAGCTCCTAACATAGATAGCAAGGAATTCCTCTATGAAGGACACGTCTAGATTACCTCTAGAGCCGACATCACACAAGGGGTTTGACCCAGGTCCTCAATAATAAGGTAATTCTAGGTGGCTCTAGAATTTGGATTGTGGGTAGAGCACTTGAGTACTCTTTTCGAAATACGAGGTAGTATCTTTGGTTTTTCAATTTGTAAAGTCATCTCCAGGGGAGGAGGAGGATATTATAAACCAGGTACAGTCTGTGAGGAACTGTAATCGCGAGACCAAGTGGATACATTAACCTGAGAGTTGACCATTTTTATGCACAAACAAAAACCATCTTGTGACAGTGGGTCTTGACTCCCACTGGCCACATTTCCAGCATTTGAGGAGCTTGAGGCCATGTGTTGGTTATGTGGGAAAGGATTTGTCAGCACGATGGGAAGTAGAGATAAGAGCCTCATAACTTCCGCAAGTTTGGGGAATAAATGAGTAAGGTGATCATATGTACAAAGCTTACAGGGAAATTTCACCTTACACCTTTCTTTCTTGCCCTCTCCAACATTATTATTCATCTTCTCATTATTACCATTTTCCTTGGTTTTATTATTCTTCCCACCCTTACGATTATTATTACGTCCTTTCTTCTTATTCCCCCCTGGTTGTTGGTTACCATTTGGGTCGGTCGACGATTGTACAAAATGTACACCCATCGACTGATTGGGATTGGAAGACACAAATGAAGCTGGCCCTCCTGTAGACTAGTTTAGAGACAACTCTTTCAAATGGCTTGTTACCGAGTCTGCGAAATTCACAATGGTGGAGCCTAGAATGCCATCGGCATGAGGCTCAGGATTTTGTCTAGGGTCATAGGTTGACCTCGGTGCATCCGAAAGAATGTGGTATAACATCCTAGAATGAGCATATATAAGATCTAACTGATGGCTTTGAATATTGCTTCTTCCTCAAATGTAACCCCGGATGTAGAAACATCCTTTGAGATAGGAGGTTGCAAATACTTAAGGAACCACTCTAAAATGAAATCCCAGGGAATGCAATTTTTAATCAACCTCTTCCGTCTATGCCACTCCTTGATGTGATCCATGATATGAGTGGTAGTGTCCTGGCATAAAGTCGACAGAAGTTCTAGGCCAACGTCGTAATGAACCGACAATTGGAAGTGGTTAAGGAAGACAAGCACCATGTGAATAAAGGTCCCATATGCCCCCCTAGGTATCTTGATATACCATTTCGCAGAAACCCCAATGAGGGTGAGTTGAAATAATATTAACCGAATGGAATCGTCCTTAAGGGAATTCTAAGAGCACCATAGGTGAAAGGTGGTGATGTGATCACCAGAATCCTCGCCATTCTTACCTTTGAATTTTGGAATATCTAAAGGAAGCTTGGTGGGGATGTGGGGCCATGTAGGATCATGACACACAGGTTCATTCATAAAATTAGACAAGTCTGGAAGATTAAGTGTGGACAGAAAAGGGAGATGGGGTTGCGACATCTGGCCCCCCAAGGTCCCTGAAAGGATTGTGTTTGAGGAATTGCAACCCAATCTAGAGTTCTGGTAAGAACCATGGCCCTATCCAGGATCGTAAGACCCTCCTCTAGGCTGATTCATAAGAGGTTGGTTGGGAATCATTCTAGTAGGAATGTTCTGATGGGGGTTATAAAAATTTCCCCTAGCCGGAGTGGCTTATGGTTGGGGGTTTCCCAAGGTGTGAAACTAACCTTCTCTAGGTGTGAATCTAGAGGATAGAGGTGGATTCTTCATGCCAAATGTGTTGGTCAGAATTAACACTGAGGGGGTGAGGGTATATGATGGAACTTGAGAAGAATCTTGCCCCCCAGGTTGGTTGCTCCACCCAAAAGCAATATGATTAGACCTGGGGTTAAAATAAGGAATGCCTCCCATAGTAGGAGTCATTTGAGGGACCTGAGAGCCACCAAATGATAATGGAGTATAAGGAGGGGATGTGCCCCCAAGTCCAATGGTAACATTAGGGCTAGCAGTTGGGATGGAGTTCAAAAACTACGAAGTAAAATTCGACATACCATAGGAAAAGGGACTAGAGGCCATAGGGATGGAATAAACATTATAGAACGGTGAGTGACCAAGAGACCCAAATAGGTTCGTGGAAATTTATTGAGAATTCACTATAGGACAATAAGTAGTGATAATAGGTGCCTATGGTACTATAACCATTATGGTTGTAGGAGTCGAAAGGGTTCCATTAACTATAGTGGTTTTGGGATTCAAAGGGATCCCATTATTCTGATGACTCAGTTCAATACTCATCCTTGTAGAATCACAAGTTTGAACAGTGGAGGTGTGTGACGTCTAATAACTCTACTCCTTTTAGAAGGAAAAGACTCGAAATCCGATGGTAACTATAACAAGCGGTGGGACCAACAGGGAGGTTGGTCCAAATCCATGATGACTTAAGACTCAAGATACAAAAATAAATCCTAAGGCTAACTAGTAATCAAAGATCACACCAAAAATAATCAAACAACCAATATGCACACAAATGAGATAAAGTCGTTGAAAGGAGCCTCCCTCCCTAAATAAGTTATGTCTCATCCAAGAGGGGCCCAAGACTCCCTGCTAAAGATAGAAGGTAACATAATCAGTTATAAGGGCCCTTGTGGGCTTAATAACCATTCGGTCAGATCCCCCCAGAGAGGTAATCCTCCATAAAGGTTGTGTGTTGTATGACCCAAGGTACCTGCAGAATAACCCCTATAAGTAACCTATGTGGCACCTAAGTCAAGAAACTAATAAACCACTGTATAACCAATGCACATACGAGAAATCAAGTTAGGTCCACCATATGGATAGGGTAGAAAAGCCTGAAACCTTGAAAGTACCACCTCTCACAGAGGTAAGGGCACAAGCAAGATCCCCAGATATGAATAGATCCCTAGAAATATCTTTGACACTATGAAGGTATCGGGGGGATATCCCTTCAACCAACCTTGCACGACCTCATGATTAACTCCGGTGTAAGTGGAGCCTCCTAATATTATTGATTATACAATGGATTTCTCCACTCCCTTAGTCAGACACATATGTTGATTTAATAGCCTTGGAGAAGTTTACTCACAAAATCCTATTCCAAGGCACTAAATCTTAAGCTAGTTTGTGCACCCTAGAAAATAAACTCGTTACTAATAAATGTTAAATTATAGCGTTAATTTTAATGGATGTGATTACTCAAAAAGGTGTGGTGATGAAACTCATGATGTTATGACTCAACAAGTAAAGTAAATATGAATATAATGCGAAGTCCTAACTTCAATTTTCAATGAATGATATGCTTCTTAAAACAATGCAATTTTCAATTTCAACTTTGCAATTTTGAATAAAAATGCAATCTTTCCTTACATGCACTAAGCTAAATGACAAAGAATCAAAAGATCAAAATGCCAATCAATGTAAAATGACTAATATTTTTGTATTTTCAATATAAGAAAAATGAAAATGCATGGACTGAACAACAACTTAATATATAAAGACTCTACTATGTATAGAAAGATACAACTTAGGATACTAAGGAGAAAAACACCCATCCCAATGTACAAGGAAAATCAAAATGAAAATATGATGAGAAAGGCACCGCCCAAAAATTCAACCAAAGACAGGTTTCCTGTCATCCCACAAACACTTAACAATCACTACAAAGACCCAAGAAGACTCAAGAATCATAAAAACCTACCCAACAACTACCAAACCCAACAAACAAGAAAAATAGGTTGATGTACGCGAATGTTCAAGGGAATATCACGTATGTATGAAGCTTGTAGAAGGACAACACACATATATACACGACTGTCAAGCAAAAAACCGTGTATATGTGTAAAAAACAGAGCTAGGAAAAGGAGAAAGCTGAAAGACTCAGAACCAGAGTGAACAAAGGCTGTCAAGCAATGATACAACAAGAAACACAATATAAATGGGAGAAATCTAAGGAGAAAAACACTCCAAACCCCAATAAAGAAGATTCAATCCCAAGTATGGTCGCCAATTCTGTTACAAGGAAAATATCTATATGGCTAGGGGTAAAACACAATAGACAGAAATGATTGCAGAAATCAACTCTATTCTCAAGTATGCTATTTAAAGAAATATGCTAGCATGACAAGATAAAAGGCCTACCTCATCTAGACGTTCGATGAAGTCCACCGTTGAGCACTTGACCCAAATCAATATACCTACAACTAGTCCTTAACAACCAAGAAAAGAAAGCATATGGTGATAATATATGATGTTAGCACAGTCAATAACATAATCCATTAACATACATAATAAATACGCCCATGGAATAATAATTCAAATATTTGCAAGATATCAATTGGACGGGAAAAGAGTATTTCTATTAAGATATTATCAACAAAAGTGGAAAATTTACAGACTTCCATGTCGGCATGGTTCAGAACCAGGAACTAAGTTCCTTCCAGCTGGGCCTCCACTACTTCAATCCTCCACCAAGGAAAGATCATAGAATAGAGACAATGAAGTTCTCAATCAATAAGGGAAGAGCTTGGGGACTGAACACTATTTTCAGACTTAAAGGACAAAGGGATGCAGACTCAATGTGAAGTGAATAATTCCTCCATAGTAACTTTAGTCTCAAATTTGGATTCTTTCTCCTCCTTTCATAGCTTGAAATTTGCCCATTTATAGCCTTCAAATGGAATTGAAGGGCCAAGTCAGAACATTTCTAGTATATGGAAGGCAAAGGATCATTGATCTTCTGTCGTGACATGGAAACCTGACACAATTTTTTATTTTTGGGCACTAATCCCAATGTACATGGGCTGTAGTGGTGTAACCTGCGTATACACATGTTGTATAGTAGGCAAGGTGCGTATATGTGGAAAAAATGTGTTTTTAGCTCTGGGATTTGCAAAAAGGGATGAAAAGTGTGCATAGGGAAATGGAAAAAGGCCATGTGTGCAAGATTTCATAGGGTGAGGAAAATATTTCTATAACATAACCCTTTCCCAAGTTCATCTGAAGTTCATTACCAAATTAAAGCTACCTCAGTCATAGCAACAAGCTCTCTCTAAGTTGCGAGAGATTCAACAAAGGGAAGGAGAATCTTCCTGGGAGTACAATCATAACTTTAAAGACGCTATTGTGAGGTTAGTGTATCCAATTCATGAATATCACCATAGGAATGGTACATCCAAGGATTACTACCTCTGACGAGAATTTCTCTAACACAATAACTGATAACCACCTTAATAGATGCCTTGGAACAATCAATGAAGATTGAATCCATGGCATGATATCTGGGGAGTATGAGAGTGACTAGACCTCCAGTGGATTCAAATTTGTTGCAAATCTAGTGACAAATATCGACACTAACAGAGAAGATTTAGAAATTAACTATACCAAGACCAGGATGACCTCAAGTTTGTTGCATAGGATGTTACACAGAGGGGAATCTGGTAAATGAATTCTCGTACATGAGGGGAATATGACCTCCTCACAATACAATGGAGCCCTCTCCAGTACCAACAAGAGGATTTTCACAAGTATCTATGAATCCACCATTCCATGCATCAATGCTATACCATTCCTTTCCAAGAACTCAAAAATCTCAGCCAACCAAATATTGTGAGATTTGTTGGACACATGGGCATGTACCAAGGCAGTTTCCTATCATTCATAAGTATATGATTGCATCCAATAGAATACATTGCAAGTTATGTGCATCTAAAAAACATGTTATAATTCAATGTAGAGTGATGGATGCGCTTGTTGACAGATTAGATCAGACAACATTCAGAATAAATGAAAACCCCCAAGGACCTAGAAGAGGTTGGGGAGGTGGGGGTGAAGGTGGATTCAGAGGAGGAATAAATGGGGGAAGAGGGTCAAGAATATGTTATATTTGTGATGAACAAGGTCACTTGTGTAGAGACTTCCCTCACCCAATACGACCATGATGCTCTCACTGCAGAACTAACGGGCATGCAATCAAAGACTTCCTAGAACTGATCGTGAAATGGGAAGATTGGGTTCATCAATGAGGACATAAATTCATAGTCTCATCACTGATAAAGAAAATCTGGGGACAAATACCTAAGATCAAAATCACTATTCATGGAGAAGCAAAAATAGGGGCAGATGTAGACAGTAAACCCAAGATTCAGAAAGCATCTCCCAAGGATGACATGTATGACCCTTTGAAACAAAACATGTTCTTAAAAAATGCAATCAAAATATTTAAGAGTATCTATGTTCCATAAATAGTGGATAATTCCCCTAAATTCACCTTTGAACCTAAACTTGTGCGATCCCCTACCTCACCACCTGCACCTAGAAACCCTGTAATTCCAAAGAGACACCCTAAGCAGTCCCAAAACATAATCAATCTCTGGTTTCAATTGTTCTTTGATATCCTCAAGGGTGACCAACTTACAGAGAAGTTGTGAAAAACATTTTAAATAATACTGGGAAATGAGGGAACCTGATAAGCCATCTTAATGGTCTACCTCCCTAAGAAGAATACCTTGAGAATACAAAGAACAAAGGTGTGAACATGAAAATAATTCAGGTTAGAAGCGCAACTATATGATTTTGAAATTAAAGATGTCATGCTAGATTTGGGATATGATGTCAACATTCTACCCAAAAATACCTGGGAATCTTTGGGAAAATCTCAGTTAATGTATTCCCCCATCCAGTTGAGAATGGAGAACTAGTACTGCATTTTCCCAGTAGGAAGGATGAAAAATGTAGAAGTAGATGTTGCAGGAATTAAAACCACAACCGATTTCGAAGTAATTGAAATCATGGGTGACATTGATACCTACCTTGATCTACTCAGAATTTATTGGGCATATGACAACTATGATATCATTTATCTAAAGAAGGAAACCATGACGTTTGAAGCAGATGGGATAAAAGTGGTTTAGCCCTTAGATCCATATTTAGGGCATAGATACACTGAGTTGGTGGACAACAATAATGAATCATATGATCTTGACCAATTATACACCATAACAATAGGAAATATATCAGATTATATAAATCCCACTACATATGGATGGATAAGTTGGAGAAGCATGAGAATCATATAATTTGTTGACAAGGATTCAAAATTAGCATTTGATAGTTGGCAACAAGGCTCATATGAACGATTCTCAAGATGATGTGCAACTATCAGAGTAACTAGATGGATTGGAACCAAGGTCAGGGAACACCCAACATATGAGGTACCTCAGAGGTAGAAAGTTTTCTTATGAGCGTGGAAGAGAAAATCGTGGTGGATCAAAGGTTATCATTTCTTGACTTAGCCTTAAAAGATACCCCTGCTAGATGGTGGGACACTCACAGTGCCTTGATTATGGAGCGGGAAGATGTGAAGAAAGACCTTTGATGTCGATTCCAAAGTAGGGATCAACTGAAAGAAGAGATGCATATAGATTTTCAAGATGCACAACTGTTCGACGGAGAGTCTAACCCCAAAGTGCATATTGAGCATTGTTTAAAACAATGGTGAGTTGCGGAAGTACCCTCTCACCTATGGGTTAAGGTATTTCTCCACTCATTGGGTCCAATCCCAAAATCCCGGTAGATACATGAAGAGACCAAAATATAAACAAGATGTTGTTAGACCTTAAAAGACTAGTTTTGCAAGGAATTCTCCTTCAAAAGCAAGTACCCTGACCTCAACACAATCCTTCAAAGAATCCGAGAAATGATTTTTACTGACATTTTAAAACAAAGACCATTCCCAATAGTATGTGTTGACCATCTTCAATTGCTTCAGTCTAGTCTGAGTCATGAATATGATAAGATACCTATAGCTTGATGTAAAGTTGATAAAGACCTGGAAAAACCAGATGACTTAGAAGAACTCAAAAACTTAACTATTAAAGAAACAAAAGGCAATAGAGAGATTCAAGATACTATACCTAGTCACACCTGTAGCTCCTATAACCATCCACCAAATTTGCGAAAAGTTAGTATAGGGAGTATAGAAAATGATAAGATAGATTCCATAGGTGACTACTAGGAGAAATGAATATTGATTTAAAACCTGACTCAAAACCTATGAATCACATACCATACCGCCTTAATCCTAAAATAAAAGAGAAGGTCAAGAAGGAAGTATACAAAATGCTTGTGGCAGAGCTTATTTTTTCAATCGAAGAAGTGGATTGGGTTATCCCCATAGTTATACAGATCAAGGATATAGAAGAAATTTGGGTCTATGTCGACTACAAAATTCTAAATTATGCATGTGTGCATGATCCGTTTCTGACACCTTTTAGTGACAAATTATTATATCAGGTTGGGGGAAAATAATCTTATTCATTTATAGATGGATTCTCAGTATAACACCAAGTCAGAATTACAGAGGAAGACAAGAAGAGGACCACATTCATAATTGAATGGGGTTCATTCACATACAACTTAATTCCCTTTGGCTTAAAGAATGCCCCTGCAGTCTTCTTCTGGATCGTGATAGAAATATTTCAAGAGTTCATCCACAAGTTTTTAGAGGTCTACATGGATGATTGGATAGTATACAATCTACTAAAGGAACATGTAGGGATACTTCGGTTGATGTTTTATAGATGTTGGGAATCAAAGATATCTCTGTACCTAAGGAAGTGCATCTTTTTTGTACCACATAGCAATCTTCTAGGCCATATTGTATGCCGGGAAGGAGTCCTGGTAGACCCAACTAAAGTTGTGGTCATTCTGAACATGCTGCCACCTACAAGTGATAAACATTTGCGCTTGACACTGGGACATACAAGATATTACTATAGGTTCATCAAAAGATATGCAACGATCACCACACCTCTAGAAAATTTTATAAAGAAGTTTGAAATATTTTGGTGGACACCAGAATGTGACAAAGCGTTCGAGATCCTTAAAGAAAAAATAAGTACTGCACCTATATTGATATTCCAAATTGGGAAATTTAATTCCATGTACATGTGGACGCATCAAGCATTTCCCTAGGATCCATCTTAGTGCAACTAGAGGAAGTAAATATGGACCACCCTATCTATTTTTCTAGTAGAAATATTCTGCAAGCCAAACACAACTACACAACCACCGAAAGGGAAGCTATAGCTATGATTTATGCATTAAAAAGTTTAGAAACCATTGTTTAGGCTCTCATTTCAAGTTTTTTACTGACCACTCTTTGTTGAAGCACTTATTTAATAAACCAGTCCTTGAACGAAGGATTTGTAGGTGGCTACTACTCTTTTAGGAGTTTTCATTCGAAGTAATTGTCAAAACTCAAAGATGCAATGTAGGTCCAGATCACCTTTCTAGGTTTGAATCAAGAGGAAGTGGTGGAGAAGTAGATTATCAACTCCCAGATGAAGACCTCTTCCGAACTGAGGCCATCCTAGAGTATCTTGAAGACATTTTTGTCTTCCTCAGTAATGGGACCTGCCCAGAAACTTACTCCGCAACCCAAAATCGACATATGATGGTTTGAGCAGCAGACTACCAACTAATTGCGGGAAAAATTTACAAGTTGGGACTAGACAACATCCTCAGGAGATGTGTCTTGAGTCACAAAAGGAAATATATCCTATGGGAATGCCACAATGGTGTTGTGGGAGGACATGTTAGGGGTAAAGATACCACACATAAGGTACTTCAAGCTAGATTGTTGGAGGTAAAGCTACCATGCTAAAGCTTATGCTAGATATTGTGACACTTGCCAAAGAGTAGGGAATCCATCATGCAGAGATGAATTACATACCCCCTGCAACCAGTTAGAGCACTTCAGGCATTTGAGAAGTGAGTTGTTGACTTTATTGGACCAATCAACTCATGAAATAGGCATTCAAAGGCCATATACATCATTACTGCAACATATTACTTCACGAGATGGGCTGAAGCAGAGGTAGTTCAAGATTTTTCGACATATACAACTGCTAGATTCATTTATGAAAATGTCATTTCTTAGTTTGGATGCCCTATAATCCCGACCAAAGATCAAGGTAATCACTTTATCATTAGTACAGTCACAAATTTGATGACATAATTCCTTATACAACACCATAAGAGCAGTCACTATCATCCACAAGATAATGGTACAATGGATGCATTCAATAAAATTTTGGAAAGAGGACTGACAAAAGTATGTTTCACAAACAAGGAAGATCGAGATGATAGAGTTCCAGTAGTCTTGTGGGATTATAGGAATACCAAAAATAAGCTACACAGGTATACCCCATTTCAGTTGGTTTATGGGAATGAAGTTTTTGTACCTACAGATTTTATCACCCCTAGTATCTATATAGCACAGGATACACAAATGACAGATGCCAAATAGGTTACGCAAAGGATTGCATACTTACAAGAACTTGAGGAAGCAATATTTTTAGTAGATTTTCATTATTCAGTTGAGAAAGCTAGACATAAAGCTTGGCATGAAAAGAAAATTAATTCCAATATATTTGCACAAGGGGATAAGGTACTAATATATGAAAATTGGTATCAGAAGAATCTAGGAAAATTGTGCATGCATTGGTTGGGTCCATTCATAGTTGCGAAAATATGACACTCTGGTGCAGTCAAGATAACACAACTGGAAGATATCCTTCGACCATGTTGGGTGAATGGTGCTCACCTAAAGCCCTACATTTCTCATGTTTGAACCAAAGGACTATTGATCCAGTCCAAGGGAGCTTGTACAATAGTTAGATTTTGGTTTTCTATAATTTCTTTAATACATGTAATAATGTCAGAGTGTGTGTAGTGGTGCCATGACATACATTTTTCAGTCTAAGTGTTTCTTCTGTGCAAAAATGCTTACTCATCTACACAGGGTCAGATGAGTCACCATTCCATTAAATGAGGTCATTAAACATGACGAAGACCCTCATTGTGGTCGTGGGGGGGGGGTGAATATGAACTGTATCGCAACCCAAGTACCATTCACATCATGTCTATTCATACCCTTTATGGTAACTACAATAACCTATCAAAACGTTCTTTTAAGCCATAAACATGCAATATGCGTGGATTCCATCGAAATCCCCGATGGGATTATCAACCGTTAAAACAATAAGCCCCTCAGTTTGACCACATCCCTGTCAATCTGTTCATTAAATCCAATGTCACCTTAGGTATTTTACCCCATTATCAGTCACGTCGGATGATTGAGCTTGAGATTGTGTCGTTGTACTAATTACAAGTGTCTTTATGAGCGACTATAGGTCTTTTCAGTCATCCTGTTTATAATATATCTTAAATGCAAGGTGTGAGACTCACTAGTTATTTCAGCTACCCTTTGTTCTTGAGCTATCTACACCCTAGCACACTCTAGAAATTCCTCGGCTCCCCAATCAAAATCTCGACCCCCAACTCATCTAGTTTACTAGTGCTGCAAAGCCAACATACTAAGAATAAAAGGAGGTCGAAATTCAACTTGCAAAGAGGAAATTCCAGATGAACTGTATGATCCCAGTATCAAGGTCATGGGTGATGTTAAGGGAAAGGTCGAGCAATAAAAAATCCTTGACCTTGACTTGAGTGACCTAGTACTATTTCCTCAAATGAATACTAGTGTGTTTTGGGACTTGGCTACAAACTCAATGGGGGACATCCAGCTTGTCCCAAAATTGGACTTCATCAATTTGTTCAATTCCACTATTATGCACCTCAGGGATCTACCGGTCTTCGGGACCACTAGTGAGGTTGTGTGGTGCACCAAATTTTTCATCAGTTGAGTGTACGATAGGAGCTTATGGCTCAACAGAAGATACCCAATTCATGCATAGGACATCCAACATCTCACTAGATTGTCCCTAGAGGGTGAATATGTGTCTAAGGTATTCCAAGGACCGAGCAAGCATGGGAAAAAGGAGGGAAAAATCATCTTATATGAGAAATTCCACACTGAGAGGGGCAGGCACACAACAAATATTAAGCCAATTATTCCAGAGATGGTTCAGATAAAATGTTATGTTATTGGAAGTAATTTCATTCACTTCTACTATAAGGGTGAATGCACTTTATACATTGTCTAAGTAGCGTACTTTTGTGAAAATGTAGTGTTTAACTAATATAATTACTTATTAGACGAAATCCTCATTTCTTGTGAGGAATCTCAGGAGAAAGGAGGAACCTTTACCTATGGCTACCTGCTCATAGCATTTGCAATGTCGAAGTGGTGACCACCCATAGGAAGACATATGGAACCTGTAGAAAAGGGGCACCTCGCAAAAATGTTTGAACCTTGGCATGCAAGGTCATATTCAAAGAACATGGAGTTAAACAAAGTGAAATTTCCAAGGTGGTATAAGCAACTTATAGAAACAACTCAACAGTTGTGCATACCACAGGAGGTATTGAATCTCAACATAAGGAATATAGCATTTGGACAAAAATACCACTATACCTTTTTCTAGCTGGGGCATGCGAAGCCTGAGGACTTCCACACAAGGCCGCTAATATTTTAAATTAATGAAGAAACATTTGACAAAGAAGCTATGTCGTGGAATGATGTCAAGTGCAACCCTCATAATTTGGGTATGCACTACCTCTTTCCAACAGAGCTCTTGAAGAAAAAAGGGCAGGATGAAGAAGAAGGGCCGAGTTTCACCGTAGCAGAGAAGAAACAAAAGGCTCAAACACCGACATATTTACAAAAAGAGGAAGAGAAACCCTTGCAATGGAAGAAGAGGATGTTATTATTGTTTCCACAAGTTATAGAACAAGCAATACTACCAGGTAAGGATGTTAACAAGATCCTAGCTATTGCATTCATAGGAGATATTTCAATAAATAAATATCGAACAAGTGCTTCCCCTGCCAAAGTCATAAATCGAAAACCAATATCCATGGCTTTACCTCGTACCAGGGAAGCCACTCATGATGCCTAGAATGTGATTAATATTACATATGAACCTGATCCAGATGCCAGTGCATAATCAAATCTCATTTCTGAGCAAGCCCCATCACCACTTTAAGATACCACCATTCCCTCATAATCAAATCTCATGATTGCAAATGGATATCCACGAAACCTTTGAGAACTTGGAAGATCCAACTATATTGACTACTACAGCCTTGAGCTAGCCAATCACTTTGTATATACCCATTCTAGTCACTCTTCCCTTGGAAGAGATCCATAAACTAGAAGTCCCACCACTCACCTGAGTACTGCAAGTTATGATTATCCAGTGTCTACTCCCAACCGTTAGTGTTAAGGTTTGAATGATTAGAAGTGAGACTCTAGATGTTTTTCTACCAATAGAGACAGGAACACAGCCGGTTCAAACAAAAAAAAAAATACAATCAATACAAAGCACACCATCATTTAAAGAACAATTGGAGCCAGTAATCTATAATCTGCAACAATGTGCATAACTACTACAAATCTTTCTGGAAAAGAGAGAGGTTCTCCCTCTACTTACTATGAGTTTGAAGACCAGACTTGCACAAAAATTATGAGGTCCATCACTAGGGGAAGAAGAAGTGGAGACACCCTAAGAGCACTCCATGGCTAGTGAATTATCGCTTCAAGTTAGATTACCCTTGGATGCCACTATTACATTCGGTGTGTTTGCTCATTTATCAATGCTGCAACTAGTAGGACTAATCAGAGCCTCTATCGAGCAACTGGAGCAGAGAATCCAATTGGTAGAAAGGGAAGTCGAATTATGGAAGCAAGAAGGACTTCTGGTGCAAACCTAAAGAATATAGGAGGAGTATTTGAAAATTTAGGTGGAACAAAAAGTAGAGAAAGTGAAGGATAAACTAACAAAGGCTTGGACAACTTTCAAAAAGATATCACCCTAGATTTCATAATCTAGCACAAAAGATGAGAAAACATAATAGTTTGAATTGGTTTAGGTATCCTGGGCTGACATAGCAGAACAAGCATAAAATATAGAAACATAGTTGTGGGAAAGCAAGTTAAAATCCAAATTACAACCCAGAAAGTTAAAGGAACAATTGGAAAATATTGTTATGGAAGGAAACAATGCAAGAGTAACTGTTAAGAACCAAATATCAATATAGCATAGAAAAACTTAGAAAAAGTAATCAACGCCTTGAAAAAGAGAAAATTTTAGATAATAAGCCTCTTCGAGGGGGCAACCTCCTTTTACCCCACTTAAATGTTCAAGTACAAGATGATTCAAAATGAAAATGCCTCCTTGGTATATATAGGAGGCTAGGAGGTATAATTACTACTAATGGCCTAAAG